>JBAMBM010000704.1:6295000-6610000 GCA_037043425.1 Hirtodrosophila duncani
CTCGTCTGCGGAGTCGTCTGACTCGGAAGGTAAAGAATAACGACCATATTCTTCAGTTAGCAGCCCATTTTCGACGGCGTTGTCCAGCAATGCTTGGACTTGGTTTGGCGGAGTCGTCTGAGCATCCTCCATCATTAGCAGCTGTTCCAAAGTAACAGAAGCGTTCACGTTGCGGATCATGTGCAACAACTCCTGCAAAGTAAGATGCGACATGTTCGTTTTGGGATTAACGAATTTTCCTGTTTAAACAAAATTCTGGTTATTTGTATAATAGAAAAAAGGATTTTCAATTCCAAAATGCTTACCAAGTTTTATATTTTATTAAGATGAACAATTCGGTGCGGTGCTTCTCTCAACGGCTGAACAGAAAGTGAACATTTAGAACATTTCGATTTCCAACAGTGGAGACATTTACGACACCGGCCTACTTTGAGCTGAAAAATATATTCAAAGGTTGCTTTGATCGAAGGATTTTGAGATGAAAGATAGAGTCCTGTTAGGAGTCCTGTTCATGTATGACAGACAAGGGACGTGTGATCAAATTGAGGGCGAGTTTCGTTCAGTTCATTCTCGTTTTTAGCAATTGGCTTGGTAATCCTATAACATTCATTCGGAATGAATAATCTCACTTGCCATTTACTACTTATTTGCTCTCCTGCAAAATTAATGAAACAAAATGCTCAAATTTGAATTTCTAATTGTTGTAAGTGGAAGAGCTGTACTCGCAGTAAACGGGTTGATGCAATTGCTTATTGGATTCTCATTGGCGCTTTTTCTTCTTCCACTTTTTCTGGTCACTTTCACCTGTAAACCAAAATCTGGGCGCCAAAATCTGTAGAATCGGCCCTGCTTGAAGTTTCATATTTATGTGTTGATTTTTATATATTTGCAGACGCCCAGCAGAGCCAGAGGCAAGCCCTTCGTTCCAATGCTCTTGCGTGCCACATTTTTTTCTGCCTGCCCATTTGGCCTTTTAGCTTTGTTCCCTTCGATTTGCCAACTCCCAATTGGCAACCTCAGCCCATCGGCAGCTTAAGGATTCCACTCAATAGTTGGGCCCGCCACTAACTCCCTCCCCGCCTGATGTACCCTTTAGAGCTCCACGAAACACACACAATTGCCATAATTCAATTTTAGTTTTAATTTCCGCTCTTGGGCGTAAATTGCATTTGCATACTAATACACACACACACACACACACACACACACACACACACACTTCTCGATAATATCTGTGTGCGGCTGTGTGTGTGTGTGTGCTGTTTAAGTGTAAGTGTGTGCTGACCAAATCTATCTGTATATATAGAGATACGTAACCCCGTGACAGACAGAACACAAATTCGGTAATCGCTAAAACTCGAACGAAAAAATAATGTCGCATTCAAAAGGCCAGTTGATATCACAACCATGCCACCAGGCGGCACCTATAATCATGCTGCTGGCCATCATAATGATGCCACTGCCAATGGTTGCGGGCGGCTCCTGCCGTGAGGCGCAACTCTGCTGCAATGGACGCGACTCATCGTGCGTGGTGCAAAAGGCACCGATTAATGCCATCATTGAGGATCTCAGCGATAAGCCTTGCTACTGCGATCACGCCTGCCTCAAGTTGGGCGATTGCTGTGTCGATTTCAAGGATCATTGTGGAGGTAAGTCCATAAGTTAGTCTAGATTTGCTAGATTTGACTCTTTCGGATAGGAAAGGCTTATGAATTGCCAAGTTCGTCATCATCCTCCATTATTTTGATTTAAACAAAAAAAATGCTATGAAATTATTAAAATTGTATACAATTTCGGCCATGAATAATTAAAAAGCTCTTCTGATTTTGATCGAAATATTTGTTACAATAATTGCTTAGTTTTATAACCCAATTGACACTGGTTACAATTTCCAAATCACATTTTAGCCATGCCAAATGTAAAATTTTAATTTGTAATTAAATACTTAAATCAGCTTTTGCTGCAATTTGAAATTAGTGTGAAACAGGAACAAAGCAATGAATAATACAAGCATACAAGTGCACGCATACAGGCAAACATTCGCATAGAGTAGGCTGCCAATTCAGATAAATATAATTTACATATGCAATTATATATTTAATAAGAGATTATTGAAATTCAAAACACCTCTTTAGCCGGTTGGAAAGGTATTAACAAGTGTTGTCCCATCGAGTTCAATTTCATTTGCAGATGCAGATGCACTTGGAAAATGTTATGAATTGTGAAGGAAATAATCATAATACAGTGAGATTCGCTTAGCTGCCCGAAAAACTGCCTCGAAAGCGAAGTACAAATATATCTTAAGGCTGCTTTAAAAGAGATTTTGCAAAGTTGAAGAAAGACGAAATAAGAAGCTCAACATTTCAATTGAACAGTTTACTTAAAAAAGTCTGTTTATCTGCTATAGCTATAGCTTAGCTATAGCCAAATCGAGGATATTGACAGGACTATGGTCAAAGTTTAAATTGGAAAAGTAAGGATTAGTGACAAATTCACAGGATTTTACTAGAAAGTCTAACAAATTTATACAACACATATCAAAAGGAGTGTTGAAATTGCAGGGATCAGTGTTATTTGCATTAAAGTTCAAGAATTTGTAGCATTTGGGGTGTTTTATGAAAATTGCTATCAAAATATTTGGTGGAAAAGATTAGTTGCAGAAGGCAGAGATACGATTGTCCATGTTATAGTCCTGGTCATGATCTTAATCAAATTTCCAATTATTATACTACCAAATTATGGTGAAAAGAGAAGATCTATCGAAACCCAAAGATCGGGGAAAGAAATACCCGAGGAATTTTAGAAAATGAGAGCTGTTAAGGGGCAGCTTGAAGCTAACTAACTGCTCTTAACAGTCGAGAAATTCTCAAATGACACTCAGATGCATTTTAAGAGGTTCCAAGCACAAGAAAGTCCCAACTCTCCTTCCACATCAAAAGTCAGATAGCAGGTTAAATATTTTTAGTATGTGGAGACTTTAAAGTAAAACCTTCTTTAATTTTTGGAAGAAATTGGCAACAGGAAGAAGAAAATACGAGTCGCCCAAGAAATACCTATAAGATTAGAGTTATTCGGGCACCTGCACTGCATATGCTGGAGATTCAATGTTAGCCACAACTTACGCAGCGGCGTAGAGAGAGACAATCTCATCATTGTCCTGATGTAATTCCTCTCAAAAACAGTTAGAAAACACTTGCCAAGCTCATTTATATATAGAATATATAGAATGAATGGGAGAACTAACTATTATTGTTCGCTCAAAGTCATAGCTGGCGCTGGCAGCTAAAAGGGCAACTCCATATTTCCATGCACCCGATAGGAGCACCAAAGCGAAATGAAGAGAGAATAGAGCAAATTCAACATTCAACTAAGCCAAATGGACAGCTGAGCGGGAATGCAGCTAAGCTAATTTCTCTGCATTCATCGTTCTTGAAGCTTCAGAATCATAGAATGTATCTGCCTAAGCCGTGCCAAAGCATAAAGGAATTGTTAATACCGAAAATAGTAGATGCTGCCAGAGCCTTTCCATAAGCTTCTGAATTGGTGAAATTTATATAGTTGACGATGGTTTTAATAAGTAACTAAATATGAAAATTTCTGCAAGTGTAATCAAATTTCGAAAGCAAGTTCATTATCAAAGTTTCCAAAACAAACAAACGAAACACACAGACTTTAATTCTTATATAAATACATGCAAGGATATGTATATATAAGACGAGGCATAAGAAGCGAATTCCTCAACATGTCTACGGCTCAGACTATGGCATGTAAGTACCATGGCCGAGGGTTGCCTGAAAAGTATGTGGTCTAGTGAAGAGTCCTAGGGGATGGCTGTTAAGGTTGTGACTCTGGTGAGAACTGATTACAGCGGCTTTAGGCTAGTTTTTGGAGGTAACTTGCACCTATCACAGCGTGTCGGAAAAAGGTGAGAGAGAAACCACTCGGTGGTGAAACTGAAAATATGAACTCCAGAACTCCAGTTTTTTCGTCATGTCTTATCGAGTTCATATGTTTTCTTCCAGAGAGTTTAAACAGTCAAAGCAAACGGCAAACGGAATCCTTTGAATGCTTCGAAATGTTCTGATTGTTCTGAGCATTCTGGATTCTGTCACTTTGTTCTATGTTTTCAAGGCAATCTCTGAAAATATATGTAGAACTGTTGCTTGAGTAGTTCCATAACTATACAGACGCCCCTCGCTCGCACATATGTTTGTATGTATGTATGTAACTGTAACTATAAAAAGGCCAACTTAATGGCATATCCAGGGCTAACACTGATACAGTCTCAGCTCCACTTTGGCTATGCATGTACGATGCCTCCTCCTGC
Source organism: Hirtodrosophila duncani (assembly GCA_037043425.1). Taxonomy (NCBI): domain Eukaryota; kingdom Metazoa; phylum Arthropoda; class Insecta; order Diptera; family Drosophilidae; genus Hirtodrosophila; species Hirtodrosophila duncani. The sequence continues at coordinate 6,299,328 of JBAMBM010000704.1, forward strand.
ACACATATTCATGGTTCGTTGAATCATATGTCTCTCTCTCTGCGTGTGTGTGTGTGTGTGTGTGTGTGTGTGTGTGTGCCTGCGTGTGCAGAGATACAATTTGTTCTTTTTGCGTTTTTGGAAAGTACAATAGCTAAAGGGCTTTAATTTTATTACACACAGCAAATAAAGTCAACGAACAGGCGGCCATCCGCCAAACCAGAGATCCACACACAGATCCAGATCCAGATCCAGCGACGGCTATCCTGAGCCCATCTCGAGGCCATACCGAGAGGCTGGCTGCTGCGGCAAATTAAATAAGTAACACACACACACACACACACACACACACACAGCAGCAGCAGCGACTTGGGCAAAAGTTGGAATTTTTTCGTGCCAGCTGCGGCTACAAGTTGAAAGATGCCAAAAAAAAAGAAGGAAAACAAAAAAAAATTTACACAAGCAGGAAAACTACAAAAAGCCGCACCAGCAGCATCAGCTAAAAAGGAGAACGAGGGCGGCATTAACAGACAGACGGACAGACGGACAGACGGACAGACGGACAGACAGACAGACAGAAGCTCAAGTTTATTTAATTTTGCATTAAATTTGATTTTATTTTTATTGTTGTTTTTGCTGTAGTTGTTGTTGTTGTTGTTGTTGTTGTTACAAGAAAGAGCTGGAATGAGAGATTTATGATTTCAACTGGGGCGCATCAATTAAGCCAACAGCATGTCGCTGGCGGGGCTAACAGACGGGGTAGATGATGATGATGATGATGGTCCGAATGCCATTAACACACCAAAGAACGCAACAATGAAACATAAAACGCAACGGCCAACAGTAGACAACAACAATAACAACAACAACAACAACAACAGCAACAGCAATAAGGAACAGGAACAAAAAAATGTGTAAAGAACAGGTCAGAACAGAACAGAACACAACACCATAGAACGGAGCAGACAATGACAATCATTTGCCTGTTGACTGACTGGCAATGGTATCAAGGGAGTAACTACCTTGAATTTGTTGGCTCTGGTTACCAAAATGTAACCGCTGGGGCGGTTCAGCGGTTTAGAAGGTGAGCACGGCCTTGCAATGGCCACATATTTGACCACATAATGATTTGTAGGAATCGTTAAAACAATCCTTAAGATATTGCTCTTGGTAGATTATTCATAACTAAAACCATACCTTGAGATGTTGGCTGCAAACAGAGTGCACGCGGTGACAAAGCTCTAGACGAAAAGCTCTACGAAAACGAAAATGAATCCGAAAAAATGCATGAAATTCATGCCCAGCTTTTAGTCTTTAACTTCGTTCAGATTTACAAATCAAGTGTGCCACATTTATATAGCCTAAATCTGACTGCAGATTGACAATTTTTCCATTGAAAATAAGCAAGCGAGTTCGCACTTTTTGCTTTCTGCTTCGAGTCAGGCCTTCGGGCCTTACAAGCAAGATTTGTATCGGTACGGAGCCATTTTACTATAACATCCCCTTAAAACAAAGACAACAAAGGAATGCTTCAAATTCGTATTGAGCAAGCAGCAGAGCATTGTTTGCAGCTTCAGAGTAGGGGAGACCAAAAGTGAGAGAGGACATAGAAAAGCACATTTATAATCTTCCAAATAGAATTTAGTCCAAACAATTGTCAAAACTCAATAAATCGATAGAAATAAATCGATAAACATATAAGGGGAATCGAAATAACCATGTGAGTCCGTCCGTCCGTCTGTTGCAACACAAATATCACAGAAGTTGCTTATTTTCTCTGCACCCTGGTTAAGTTCGAGTTTCATCCACATCGCACAACTATATCATATAGCTTCCTTATCCGTCCTTATCAAGATTGGAGAACTTATCATATAGCTATCATACAACCGATTGTTCCGGAATGAACACTTAGGAGCATGACTCTTCTGTTTATCATACAAATCAACACAAATTCGTCTTGTATCCTTTGTATCCACTGTAGCTCTACCGACCAGATTTGATTTAGATCGTAAATGTATTTACAATGTGAATGGAATATGAGGTTCGGCAAGCCGAAGCTAGCTTTCCTTTGTTGTTCTTCTTGTTCTTAGTATCTGTAGATATTAGAGGACGAGCATGAACACACTCCTTTTCAACAGTTTACTTATTAAGGATCTATTCAATATTTAAGACCACAACTAAGGACATTTGAGGACGTGGCATTGATAGTGGGAGTGGATTCCATCAGCTTCCTAAATTGGTTGACCCTGAAAATTAGTTGAGCGAATGTTAGTGAACCCCAACTCTAATCAAAGCAAGCCATGACTGAAACATCTTATTCGGATTTGTGCTGTCAAATAAATTGAATTCCAATCAGGAATCCAAAACAAGAATTGTGGCTACAGCTTCATCTTGTCTTCCCCGTTTTTCTTCGGCCACCACTTAAAAAGCGCCCCAGTCCTCGTCTGCGGAGTCGTCTGACTCGGAAGGTAAAGAATAACGACCATATTCTTCAGTAAGCAGCAATGCTTGGACTTGGTTTGGCGGAGTCGACTGAGCATCCTCCATCATTAGCAGCTGTTCCAAAGTAACAGAAGCGTTCACGTTGCGGATCATGTGCAACAACTGTTGCGTATTAAGATGCGACATTTTCCTGTTTAAACAAAATTCTGGTTATTTGTATAATAGAAAAAAGGATTTTCAATTCCAAAATGCTTACCAAGTTTTATATTTTATTAAGATGAACAATTCGGTTAGGTGCTTCTCTCAACGGCTGAACAGAAAGTGAACATTTAGAACATTTCGATTTCCAACAGTGGAGACATTTACGACACTGGCCTACTTTGAGCTGAAAAATATATTCAAAGGTTGCTTTGATCGAAGGATTTTGGGATGAAGGACATAAGCTAGGACAAGTAGTACACAAACAGGCAATCGATGATTGTGCAAAATGTGCACCAAGAACTGATCAAATATGCATCTGATTGAATTTCAAGCAAATCTGCAAGGGTATGTACGCTTCCTTTTTGTTTTCTTATTTTTTTTTTACCGATATGTTAGGAGGTTATGTATATAAGCATTTCAGATTTCGGAGATCTTCAATTCTCACAATATGCCACACAATTGTGTGACTCAAAGCGATTAGATATTGCATCTTGTTTTTCCTATTTGTTATAGAAGTGTTCTGTGGATTGGCTTTAATGGAATTTGGTGCAACCCTCTTGAGCATTAATAGAATCTAGCCAAATATCGAATTACATTATTATTTGATATACTTCTTCTTCAGGCATTCATTCACTGTCAACATATGAATGCCAACTATTCAGATGATTCACAGCGGATTCACTTTTAAATACAATGCGAGCCATTCGACTCTAGCCTTCTGCCTTGGCCTTGGTCCGGCTTGCCTGCCTGCGCCTGGTTTTCCTTTTTCTGTTCTTTTTTTTTTTTGTGTGTGGCAAGTCGTATCTTTTTCGTATTTTATTTGAACGTCCATAACTAGCAATTAAGTTGGTAAATATATCGTCTTATAAACATAACAAACATGCAGACAGGGGGCGGGGCGGAGGCATCAGACAGACAGAATGGGACAGACGACGCACAGAGCAAAAGAAATGCGTATAAAGCGATAAATGTCAAGTTAAAAAGGAAAACGAGACAACAATGTCTGGAGGGGGCATGTTAGCAGCAGCAACTGACGATGCTCCTCGTAAAGTTTTACATCCAGAACCAAAAACGAGAACGAGAACGAGAACGAGAACCAGAACCACAACCAGAGCCCAGAGTCAGAGCTCAGAGTTAGCCACAACAAGCAGAAGAAGAACCCCAGAGCCAATGGTCAAGGGTATGGGTATGGGTATGGGTATGGGTGGGCATTCTTTTGGATTTGGTTTGGGCTTGCTTTGGCTTGGGATAAGTCTGCTTGGCTGCTTGCGTGTATTTATGTGTCGGCTCAATCAATCAAAGTCGCCTTTATGTGTGCAAGCACAACATATTGGATGGCATTCAAGAAATGTATGCTTATTGATTCAGCGCTGTCTCTGTCCCAAGGCTGAGGCTTCACTGCCTGCTGCTGACAGCGTTCTCAGGCCAGAGCCCATCAATTGTGAATACAAACTAAACTACCCACTGTGTGGCGCTGGTGCGCAACAAATGGTCAACAAAACTGCCCCGGCTCCCATTCATTAGGCTAGAAGTGGACCTGCTCCATAACAAGTGGCATTACAGAGCCCCATCGCCAACGCCGGACCATCATCAAACTCCCATAATTCACGCTAATTAGTTCGACGAAAAGGCAGTAGAGGGGGAACCTGAAGGGGAACCTGACAATGCCACTGGCAAAGGGTGGAAAGGTTACGTATTGTGGACAGTTTTTTTGTGTTTTCCTTTTCATGGCGTTTTTCATATGAGGCTTAATTGATGACAGACATATAAATGTGTGTGGACAGACGATGTGAAAACCATGAAAGAAAAGCTATGTCAGAGCGATATGAAAAACAATAAACAAAAGCTATGTCAGCTTTATGTTATAGTAGTCTGATCGGGATTACATTTGATCATTTAGATCTATAGGGTATTATAATTTTGTCACAGTATATGTAACGCATATAAAGAACCATCTCCGACTCCATAAAGTATATATGCATAATAAGCCGATTCATTAACATAGCCATGTCTTGTTTGTTCTCTTAGTTTTGAAGCTGTCGAATTGAAATTTTGACCAAAGACTTCTTTCTGCTATATGCTGGTTATAGGTCGAAATTGTCCAGATCAAGCAGACTATATCATACAGCTTCCATATGACCGACCAATTCGGAGGAACTCTTAGGAGCATTTGGCAGCGTTAACTTGCTTCCTTAAAGTCTGAACGCAAAGTCAAAGGATTTATGTTTGGCCACAGCTATCAAAGCAGGCTGAGCTTTGCTGAAGCCATACGAAGATCCTCTTTGTGCACACGCAATTTCCAACCCTAAATATATGCACAATAGATAGGAGCTTGGGGAGCACTGATCTATACAAACGAAACTTGCCTTCGCTTAGACAATATCGAGCCGAAGCAATAGCTGGTTCTATATGAAGCGAGACTTAGTAAGCCACTGGCTTTTCCTTCACCTGGAAAAAATTTAAACATTGAAACAAAATTGCATACAAAATTGACCAAATTCTAAATTTCTTTCATTCAAAATGCCCAGCCAGGGCATGTGCAATCGAAACAACAACAACAATTATAGGTTATCAGATTGCTTTCTTATCAACCTATTTGATTATATTGTGAAGAACTGCAGCATGTCAACGGATCTGGGGGCGCTCATAGCATATTTGTTACTCTTCTTAACCACCTGGTACATTCTACTACATGTGGCCCGTTTCCTGCTCTGGCTGGTGTGGCCTTTGATCATCTTATCGACAACCATCTATTTGGTACGGACTTTCCACATCTTTGAGGCCAGCCAATTGTTCAATTTGCTCTTGCGGGCTGTGGCGATAATGATTGATTTGATCCTGCAAATGGCGGTCAGGGCTATTGATGGAATTTGGAGTATTCTTTTGAAATGATATATTGTATTGGATTAGAATGGATTATAATGAATTATATGAGTAGCTGCTGAAATGTATTTGACCTGTATGAGCCTTAGAAGTGTCCGTTTGGTGCAACCCTGCTGGTAGATTTCTCTCAACTGATATCACTGCCCTCTGCCTTATGGTTATGATTCTCTTTCATTGCTCAGCCAGAACTTTAGAGCAAAGGCCAAAGACCTAATGAGGCGAGGCTCTAGCTTGCATTTTTTATGGCTTTTAAAACAGGAATTTCCTTTACCATCAAGTTCATATGGCAAAATTCATAAATAGCTGGCATAGCCAATTTTATGGTAATCCCAGAATGTACTTTGCCTCACGGCGGAACTTGTTTTCATACTAGCGTGACTTTGACTCGTGCAAGATTCTCCTGCTGAAGGGCATGGAAGGACTGACCTTTCAGCAAGTACAAGCAAATTGATGATGAGCGATTATCAAGCATCCTCGCTCTCATTTTACTACATATCGAATGATCAAAAGGTTTCACATTTGCTATCCCCGTGTATCTGTATCTTTTGATCGAATTCGTCACATCTACCACTTGGGTGGCCTTTCAATGCTGCACACACACACACTTACAGGTTTCCCCTCACTTCAAAGAGTCTGTTCGCTTCGGCTTAGGTAAATGAAATACATTGACTTATCAAATCAAATAAATCAGTTGAGCAATAAAAATAAAAGGGCTTCTTCTTCTTTAGGGCACCTCATTGAAGTGGTTGTTGTTGGTTTTTGTGTAGTCACGACACGCCTAATGAGAGTTGACTTGATCCATTTGAGTGGACCTGTCGTCCCATTGAACTCAACCCCAGGCTGGAAATACGAGCCAGGACTGGATGTGCATTTACCGTGCGCGCTGCAAGCAACCGCTGGATAACTTGCTGTGGCTTTCTTTAATGCTCGTACAACTTCAGGGCAGGCAACCACATTAGAGTGCACCTTATTCTTGGAGAATTAAGTAAACTTCAGCTGAAGGTAAACGAGGAAAGGCTACAAGCCTGTGATAGGTGACGAATCATGGTTATATACATATGACGCGATTTTTGCATATGAGCAGCTTACAGCAGAAAGAGGTCTATGGTATAAATTTCAACTCGCTTTAAAACTGAGAGACTAGTTCGCATAGAAACAGACGGACAGACACAGAAGGACCTGGCTATATCAACTCGGTTTGTCATGCTGATGAAGAATCTATATACTCTATGGAGTCGGATTTGTTTCCATCTATGCGCTACAAATGATTTGTTGATAAGGACTTTAAGGACCTGTCTAATGGAAATTGTATTTAAAGCTGTTTACACATTTGTCCTACTTATCCAAAAGCATATTCTTACATAATCTGCAACAGTCAGCCAAGTTGTGTTGGTTATAAATAGTTAATGAGGCCCTTCAAAATCATGGTTAATTCATTTAACTATGCAGAGCTTAAAGTTGGCTTCAACTTTTCCAAAAAGCCAACTTTTTCTATGCCCGAATTTCAGGCCCAAACATCCCCAAGGGGGTTAGGGCCTAAGCCCACCAATGGCAGCAACAGCGAAAACAATAACAGCAACAACAACAACAACAACAATAACTTTGCTAAGCGAACGAACAAGTGACATTCAAATGGCTTTTATAAACGGATTTAAATATTAATTATTATCAAAACTGCCAACACTCAATTATAGACGCCGGCGGGGGGTTACAGCATGAGCAGAGCAAACAAAAGCGAGCATTTTGGTTGGCTTTTGGCTTGGATTTCAGTTTGGGTTTGGGAGTTGAAGTTGAGGTTGAGGTTGAAGTTGAGGTTCCAATCATCATTCGTGGCAGATGGCATGGGAGATGCGAAGGCTGTCAGCGTGTCTGCACAATGATGATATTGTAATTATAATTAAAATGTTTATAAATGCTTGACACGCCCACTGATACACATTACCTCACACGCACACACACACACACACACACACAGTCATGGCCCAAATGGGCGTCATAATTGACATGTGAATGCTGTTGTTGTTGTTGTTGTTGGCCTGGTCGATGCGGGCGATGAGTGTCCTGACAATGATGAACGATGAAACGATGAATGAATGAAATTACGGCCGTAATATGGGGCGGAACATGCTGAATGGTTGTCCTGATTATGGCAAGGGCAATGCCGTTGCCCCCCATTTCCCTCCATTTGCCCATTCATTGGCCATATACACTGACATACTTAAATAAATACTTGGAGAAAAGTTGTACAAGCTTATTGAACGCAATTTGATCGAAAAAGTTTACAAAACAATTTCCAACAAATTACAATTAATTGTTCGACTCAATTGGAAAGCAATCTTCTCTAAGTAAGTTATATATTATTTATTAACTTTAGTTTGATTTATAAATATCAGGTCAGAGAGGGAGGGGGTGTGTGGATGTTGCATTTAATAGAGATTAACCAAGTCATTGACGTCATAAATGATTGTGAAGGAAAAACTGTTTTGGCAAGGATCAGAAATCATGTGTTTCGTCGTCTCTCATAAGCAACACAGCGGCAAATCAATCAAGGCGAAGTTTTACCCCACTTAAGAGCTTACAATTCACAAATCATTCTAGGGAAAGTTAGCACTGGTTGCTGATGAAAAGAATTTGTATCAAGAATTTGCTGAAGCTAAAGCTGACTTGCAGCTGATGAATGTCATTTGAATTTTGACGATCTCCTACGTGCTCTTCTAGCTTCCGCTCTTTTGGCTCTTCTCACTATTTGCTTGGCTTGATTCTTGCCTCCACTTCAATTAGGGATGTCCAAAAATATGAATATTATCCGATGCATCGTTGTTTTCGACGCTTGAGACTAGCTTCAGAAAACTCATTTGGGAAATCCGCTTGTTGATCAACTGATTAGGTGCAGCAGTGTTCATAGCCTGGTTTTACGGTAGCTGCACATTTGCACGCTCTAAAAATCTAAAGACAACCTATATAATATCTATCCCCTATAATAAAATATCGATATTGTTAAGTAGGCTGCAGTAATATGTCATATGTTAGAAGCTAATCCACAATTCACAAAAGTACAAAATGTCTCTTGATTCGGACCATGTTAGCCATCCTCCGTATTCATCCGGCAATGACATCACTTCCAAGCGGACCACTGAGATTAAGAAAAGTCTGACCAAACAGACCATCAGCAGCTCCAAAGTTTCGAAAGGACGCTTGGCCACATCTTCACATACCGTTGACCTAAAGGAATGCAGGCGTCAGCTGCGTCCTGTTCCGCCTGCTACCAAGTCCTTGGCGAAACTCAATGCTGCCAACGGACCTGGTCTGCGGTCCGAAGACACCAAACTAGAGAGCCCGCGTCCTGTTCCAGCCGCTACCAAGTCGTTGGCTAAACTTAAGAGTGCCAGTAGATCTGCTCTGCGGTCCGAAGTCACCAAGCCGGAGAGCCTGCCGCAGTCGAGTAGGCGACAATTGCGTCCTGTTCCACCAGCTACCAAGTCGTTGGCGAAACTCAAGGCTGCCCGTGGACCTGCTCTGCGGTCCGAAGACACCCAACTGGAGAGCCCGCGTCCTGTTGCACCTGCTACCAAGTCGTTGGCGAAACTTAAGGGTGCCAGTAGATCTGCTCTGCGGTCCGAATACGGTAAACTGGAGAGCCCGCTGCAAGTGCGTAAGCGACAGCTGCGTCCTGTTCCACCAGCTACCAAGTCGTTGGCGAAACTCAAGGGTGCCAGTAGATCTGCTCTGCGGTCCGAATACACTAAATTGGAGAGCCCGCTGCAAGTGCGTAAGCGACAGCTGCGTCCTGTTCCACCCGCTACCAAGTCGTTGGCGAAACTCAAGGCGGCCCGTGGACCTGCTCTGCGATCCGAAGACACCCAACTGGAGAGCCCGCGTCCTGTTCCACCCGCTACCAAGTCGTTGGCGAAACTCAAGGGTGCCAGTAGATCTGCTCTGCGGTCCGAATACACTAAACTGGAGAGCCCGCGTCCTGTTCCACCTGCTACCAAGTCGTCGGCAAAACTCAAGGCTACCCCTGGACCTGCTATGCGGTCCAAAGAAACCAAACTGGAGAGCCCGCCGCAGGTGCGTAGGCTTCACCTGCACCCTCTTCCGCCTGCTACCAAGTCGTTGGCGAAACTCAAGGCTACCCCTGGACCAGCTCTGCGGTCCAAAGACACCAAGCTGGAGAGCCCGCCGCAGGTGCGTGTTCCGCAGCCCTCGTGCGTTAGTGTCAAAAAGTGTGCAACTCGCATAATAGTGGACCCTTGGCAAGAAAAGGCGGATGAGCATATAAAACAGCTCGACGAATTGGAGGCGAAATACGAGCGCGAGAAGAAGAAGTTGTGGCGCGAGGAATTCTCAGGAATATCAACGGATACCAATACGGAAGCTCCGCCTGAGGTGCCTTTAAGGTGCAGCCGATCCCGAAATCTGGACAGGATTAGTCAGCCAGTGTATGAGAAGCCCAAGACCCGCCGACACACACCTGAGCCAAACGGACTCCTCGAACCCGATCAGGACAAGAGATTGACTCAGTTATATATGAAGAAAGGCTTCGGAGTGCCCGACAGCGAGCTGGATAATGAGTCTAGGACTAGTGGCTTGAAGACAATCGCAAAGCGTCCTTCCTCAAAGGCGAAGACACACCGCAGTCAAGAGCCTGGACCATCGTTGAATGCTATACGCATTGCAAAGCAAAGGGAGTGCTCGCGGAAGCACCAACAGGTTGTAGAGCAAAGAGAGCAGGCGTATCAGGCTCGTCTAAAAATAGATCGAGAGAGAGAACGTCAGCGAGCGCTGCTCGCAGAAGAGTTGCAGAGGCAGCAAGAGCAGCTGGACAGCCACCGTCAGCTGATGGAGAAGCAACTGCAGGAGCGAAACCGCAAGGTGAGAGAGCAGCACCAATGGGAGAAGCGAAAGGCGGAGAGCAAGAAATACGAACAGCAGCAATGCGAGCTGAGGCAACGCGAAGAATTCGAGCGTGAAAAACAGAATTGTGAGCAACATCATATGGAGAGACGCGAGAGCCAACTCAATGAGCTGCAGACGGCTAAGGAAAGTACCAAAGAGAGCCAAAGCACTGCAACTACTGAGCGGGAAGTGCCCGAAGAGAGCGAGGTGGTGGTTTGCGAGTTGTGCCATATGGACGACGATCAACTGGTAAGGGCAAGAGAGAGTCGCGTGAGGCTCGCTGAGCAACAGAGGCTACGTGCAGAAGAAGCAAGTCGTAAAATGGAGTCGTATGAACGGCTCAAGATAATGCACAAGGAGCTAGCCAAAGTGGAACGCGAAAGGCAGAGAAAGGAACAAGAGGAGCGAGTCCGAGAAACTGAAGATGGTGAAACATATAGGACGGAAGAGTGTTATAAGGCAATGCAAGAGCTCAAAGAGAAAAATAGTGAAAGATCGTTTAAGAAAGATCCATCCGAATTGGAATGGAGACAAAGATTGGGAGATGCGCCTCCAGAGAAACAAATTCATCAGCGAAAAAGCGAACTACTGCGACGAAGCAGAGAGGAACAGCAATGGGCAATAAAAGGGGATGAGGTAGACACTACGGTCCAGAAAATGAATATGATGCAGCAACAAGAATGGAATGAGAAAAGAAGACAAGAAGATGAAGCGCATTACGAGCACGAAAAGAGTAAGCAGAAAGCGGAAGAAAAACGGCTTACAGAATATTTACAACTGGAGCAGGAGACGGAACAGCGTAAGGAGTTCCAAAGAAAACTGTCAAAAGAGTTTGAAAAGAGAGCCAAAGAAGACCTTGAGAGAGTGGAATGTAAACAAAGAGAAAAATTGGAAGTTTATGTCACAGAAATTGAGCAGCGAAGTAAAGAGAAGGTCACAGCAATAAAGGAGCATGCAGCGCAAGAAGAAAGACGTCTAACAAATGAGGACCTAAAACGAATAGAGCAAAGAGAAGAACAGCAAAGATATTTAGAAGTTCTCCAACGAAGAGAAAGAGACGAACTAATACGACAACAAAAAGAAAGAGAAGAATTGGAAAGAGAAGCGATAGAAGAGCGTGAAGCAGAGGAACTGAGACTTATAAAAAGACAAGAGCAGGAACGAAGGAAAAGTGAAGAAATACTACGTCATCAAGAGGAGGCAGACGAGTTGGAGAATAATAAGATAGAGGAGCGTGAAACGCAAGTACTCAGACGCCTATCAAAAGAGGAGCTAAAACGGGTAGAGCAAATATATGAAGAAGATCTCAAACGAAGAGAAAGAGAAGAACTAATACGCCAACAAAAAGAGAGGGACGCATTGGAAAGGAAAGCGATAGAAGAGCGTGAATCACAAGATCTGAGACTCATACAAATACAAGAGCAGGAACGAAGAAGAAGGGAAGAAATATTACGCCAACAGGAAGAGAAAGCCGAGCTGGAAAAGAAAGCGATAGATGAGCTTGAAGCGCAAGTTCGGAGACGCCTTACAAAAGAGGACCTAAAACGAATGGAGCAAAGAGAAAAACAGCAAAGATTTGAAGAAGATATCCAACGAAGAGAAAAAGAAGAATTGGAAAGGAAGGCGATAGAAGAGCGTGAAGCAGAGGAACTGAGACTCATACAAAGACAAGAGCAAGAACGCAGAAAAAGAGAAGAAATATTACGTCAACAAAAGGAGGCGGACGAGTTGGAAAATAATACCATAGAAGAGCGAGAAGCGCAAGTACTAAGACGCCTATCAAAAGAGGACCTTAAACGAATAGAGCAAAGATGTGAAGAAGATCTCCAGCGAAGAGAAAGAGAAGAACTAATACGCCAACAAAAAGAGAGGGACGAAATAGAAAGAGAAGCGACAGTAGAGCGTATAGCACAACAACTGAGACTTATAAAAAGACAAGAGCAAGAGCGAACAAAAATTGAAGAAATACTACGTCAGCAAAATGAAAGAAATCAGATTAAAAAGAAAGAACAAGAAGCACGTGAGGCGCAACAACTAATTCGCATACGAAGGAAAGAACGAGATCGAAGAGAGCAAGGTGGGCAAGAAGAACAGGAGCGAAGAGATCGACAAGAGCCCGAAGAAACACAGCGAGCAGCAGAGTTAATACATCAAGAAAAGCAAAAGGACGAGGCAGAGCGCCAAAAAATCAAGCATTTAGAGAGAGAACGAGAAAGGAAGTTCGTAGAAGAACGTGAACAGAGAGCAAGGGAAGTTGAGGAAAGTGAGCGTACTAATTCGGAAGAACATCGACATACAATGGACAACGAAGAACGAAATAAACAGCATAGAAAAAGGATAGAGCAGTTGGCGGCAAGGCATTGGAAACAGTATGAGCTAGAAAAAAGAGCCTACATAGACTACCAGCAGCTGATCAATGATCCAAGTGTGCCCGTGAGAGCGCACCGTGAGAGCGAATGCAGTCAAAGCGCTGAGAGGATTGACAATGACACAATCAATATGGACAGTATAGAGCGTGAGTTGAAAATGAGCAAACAACGCTCATATCTAGCTAATATCCAGGCCAGGGTGAATCAGGAGCGGCGAAGTGGCCGTGACCAAATCCTAAGCATTGAGGCTGAAAAGGAATATCTGGAGCGAGAAATACGTGACTGTTTCCGGAAGCTGGACTTGCTGAAGCAACTGCAAGCATCTCCTCAAAATATATCTGACCCAATTATACAGCAGGAGGAAGAGCAGCAGTCACATTCGCCAAGGGAAGGTAGTACCACACCAGACTCTCCTCAGCCAGATGCCACTTATGTGCCGGAGCACATCAACTTTGCCAGACGCGTGGAGGCCGGCTACCAGCAGGGGCTCTCCAAGTTAAAGCTGCCTGATCCTGAAATCAGCATGGAAGTTGAGGCGGATGTTATACAGGAATTGAGCACTGAAAATGAAGTCACGGACAAGGTACCAGAGCATGTAAACTTCGCAATGCGTTTGGCCCGTGCCGAAAGATCTACTGGGAACATTGCCAAAAACAAGAGCGCCACGTCGCAGTTGCAAGCTGACGTACAGAAGCAAGTGTCCCCGCAGCTGCAGTCGCAACTGCTCGGGGAAGGCGACACCAATCAAAAGCCGCGGGAGCGAAAGGAGGCGGAAGACTTGTCAAAACCGAAGAAAAAAAGGAAAGTAAAGCGTTGGTGGTTCTCGCTGCTCGGGCGTTATGTAGACCTGGAAAATGAGTTAGATGTGGACCAGGACACAGACGAGCTGCAACGCCAGATGCAACAACTGATGATAGCCGCTCCGTTGCCTTCCACCTCCAGTTCAGAGTATTTTTTGCGCACCCGTCACCCGTTGCCTGTTCAGTCGCTGAGTCGACCTGTTATTAATAGTTCCAGTTCTGAAATGCAGCCAAGGAAACCGGTTAAGATCAGGAAGCGACCGCGTAGACAGCAAAACTCTGCGTATCCTCAGATTATTTTAAAGCAGCCATCCCGCTATGCCAGAGATAGTAGGGAGCACGATGTGGAAGATGAGTACGGAGCACAGCCGGAGTATACGCTGGTGGGCAGCTATTGTCCAGAGCAGAAGTCCTATGTGGTGAAGATGTTACCAGTTCCAGTTCAGGAGCCAATGCATTCGCCTACACCTACGCCTACGCCTCGGCATCCCTATCCCCATAGGAATATCCATGAAAAGAAGCTATATCGACAGTGGGTGCGTCAACGGGTTGCCAATTGGGAGAAGCAGCTCGTCTATAGACGGGAACGGGAACAGGCACTGGAACAGGAACACGGAGAGCGACAGGGACAGGAACCGCCGCAGACAATAGCGGCATCACTAACATCATCAACATCCTTGTACGCAAGCTCGTCATCACCTTTGCTACGCCTCCGTCATCCTGTGGGCCATGACAGAAAACAAAGGCGCAGACGTGTGTTTACACCCCATCGCCATCATCGTCAGCATCGATCTGCTGCCACATCGGATGAGTCGCTCAATAGGCCGCAGGAAATGCCAACCCTTGAACCTTGCGTGCACAGGCGTAACCTGCAAGAAGTCATCCATAACGCCGCCATAAGTGTTATAGAACAGTTCCAGCAGAATGCGAAAAGGGAAGGACAGCAGTTCGAGTGTACGCTGGATCAGGAACATATGTGTAACTGGTATGAAAAGGTGATGGCAGAGCTGGCCGAGCTGACGGAGCTGACGATGCTGGAGAAAGCAAAGGCCAAAAATGATGAAACTAAACAGCAGAAACCCTGCCAACGGCACCTAGATAAAAAGGCTCCCCATGACAGATGTCCATATAGAGATAACCTGCCGGATCCCTACGATACGGTGACCTCCTCCACAACAAGTGGATGGCGTTCACACTACAACTGCACGTATGGCAATCGAACCTGTGCCAACCTGGGTGGTTGTGGGGCGAGGACCAAATACACCCAGTTCAACGGGTCAATGCAGCAGGAGGTCAACCAACAAGAGGTCCTTGCACCCAGCGGCTTGCTACCAAACCTATCCAAGCCAATCAACGTTGCTGATGATGAACAGGCGGCAGCAGTGGCCAAACAGATCAAAGCACTGGACAAATGTATGGTGCAGCAGCTCAGCGATATGGTGAATAATACATTTACAGGTCAGCACAACCAACGAGAGCAGCGCTATAGGCCCCGAATGGAACATCTCCAAAAAAGGCACCAACACAATCTGAACGTTCGCCTCGAGGATGACTCTCAGGAGAGTGTCCAACAGTCCAGAAATCAGCAGCAGTATCTGCCATGCATTTGCCTCGAAATTCTGAAGAGATTCCTTCACAGACATGGCGATACGACAAATCGGAAAACCCAAGAAGCTATACAACGGATTGACACTTTGCTTGCCGATGACCAGTAAGTTAGAGGCAACTTAGGGTGAAGAGGCAAGGATTGAGATAGAGATATATATATATATAAAAAGGTTTTTGTCTAGTCTTTGAAATATATGTAGAACTAACCTCAGTCATATGTTATTTCGGGCTGACTTTGACAAGTCTGATGATCACAAAGGTGTGAGAATCATCACTCTTAATGAGTCTCTTTGTGAAGAAGCATGCTCGATGTCAAACATATTCATATGAAGCTTTGCAATCTTTCGTCAATCCTTAGGCAGAGCAGGAACAACAGAGCTCGCTCTACCAAATCTATATGGGATTCTATAAGCTTATGGGTCTTATAGGACAGCTGGTTTAACCAGAATCGCCTCTAAACTGGAAACTATCAACTGTCTTTTATACACACACACACACACACACACAGTTATAGAGCGGCTTGAGTCTGTGAAGAATTGCATCATCGTTAATCATCGCCTTCGTTCTAAAGAGCACACTCTGGTACTCTCGATATGCTTAAAATCTCTTGTCCCTTCTTACTTTTCTTTTCGTCTGGAGGATTCAATAACAGAAGCATGCCTATCTACTGCCCATAGGTTTTAAGGTCCTTTAGGTAGTATTTGCTTAACTTGAACCAGTTACATTTAGAGATCGCTTCAGTTTTTTTCTCTGGGTAACTTTTATTGTCCTTAGCAGCCGTAGCACATTGTTTCCGCAGCGTGCTCGTATTTGCTATTTGAGTTTGGGTTCTGCAATGTCAGCAATGTGAATGCATTTGTATGTTTATGTGTGTGAGAATGTGTGTGTGTGAGAATGTGTGCATGCGTGTGTTCGCTTATTCACCATTTGCCTCAGTGTCAATGTTGATTTTTGCTACTTGCTCTGCCATCATAGCCATAGCCCTTCCACAGCCATCCATACACGTCCTCGCTGGAGTCGCTGGAGTCGTTGTCGTTGTCGTAGTCGCAACGACAACCGAAGTCAAACTCAATTTAACAAAAAATCACCGTAAATGTAAATTGAAACCTGTGTGCGAGGCGCGGCCCTTGAGTCAACTTTGCCAGCACACCAGACCGATATATGCCAGATAGATATACACATTCTTGTAAGTGTTGGCCAATGGCAGGCAATACGGTGGCACAGATTGCTATATATATGAGAAGTTCAATGTCAACTCATGCAGGTAA
Source organism: Hirtodrosophila duncani (assembly GCA_037043425.1). NCBI lineage: Eukaryota > Metazoa > Arthropoda > Insecta > Diptera > Drosophilidae > Hirtodrosophila > Hirtodrosophila duncani. Next base: position 6,315,774 of record JBAMBM010000704.1, read on the forward strand.
TAAAATAAACCCATAAATGTAGATGTGGTAAAATCAATCAACCAAATTCTATAATTATCAATCAAATTCTCTAATAATTTCTTATGTAAGCGTTAATCTCAACTCATAAGTATGGCCAAATCTAGTAAATTCTATAGTAATTTACAAAATCAATAGAATACTCTACGTACCACAATTTCTGGTGTTGATAGATGAATCGAACGAACTTGTACATCACCACGTTAGGTTCATTATTTTGGATTTCATAACTCAGATTCGTAATTGGCTATCCCAAGTATCATGTTTGTGTATTTTGGGCCACTTCAGGTCCTTTGTGTTGCACGTATCTCTCAGTCTTCGATCTTTCTAATGTCAATCGTGCTTTTGCTCTTCTCTCAATATCTTTTATTCTAGCATTGTTAAAGTCTATCGAGTGCTTTCTCTTGGTCAGAAGTTGCGTTAGCGTCTCCTTTGTGCTCCGTGAGTCTTGTTCCTAAAGCTCGTTTCGTTGTGCTAATGTATACCCTATTGCACTCCTCCTCTTCTATTCCAATACATTTGATTTGGTCTACTACTTTTTGATGTTTCTCTCTACATATTTTGTCTCTCGTGTTTGTAAACACTTGTTTGTGTGTCATTATCGTTTCTTAAAATGAAATTACTATGTGTTGCTGCCAGGATTAAGAATGCCAATAGACATCCAAGACATCGTGGATTACCCAAAACATATTAGTTTTACTTACTTTGACCCTGAGCCTGCTAAATAATAATAATGATGAAATTCCATTACATACTTTGAGGAGCATTTACTCATGCAAGGTATCCTATTGCTGTTGGACAGATCGGATATGTATAGCATATGGAAAAGATCGGTTAAATTCAGAACTGGCATCGTCACGAATACACAGCCGATTGCTGAGAGATCATTGGTGTGATACTCTCTGGCATATTCGAATGTTTATCGGTGTGAACAGCCGAATGTATTCAGTCCCTGGGGCTATGGCTGACAAGCTTTGTCTAAGAAGTTTTCTTTAGAGTTTGGCAAATTCGTATATTATCTCCTCTGTTTCTATTTCCAAGATAATGCCATAAAAGTAGATGGATCAACCAAACATTGATCAACTCTGTTCCTTTATGCGATTGCTAATGTCTCCCTTAAAATGTCCTTTCGATATCAAAGACCCTTTCATCCTTTCAATCACTTAAAGTCTTAAGCCAAAGTATCCTCAAAACGAAACTCCGCTGGCTTAATGCCATCGAGATTTGCTCAATGCCATCCATTGTGCGACGTGTGCATGTCACAGTGGCTGCACTTAAGCCAGGTGTTGTGACCCAATGTACCGGTGTGCCAATCTATCTACGCCTGCCCCTGCCCCTGCTACTGCTCCTGCTCGAGCCCTGTCTCTGTCACTGGCAACCCCGTCACGCACTTATAGTTTAACTTGCAGTCAGTTGCTGTGCGTTAAAAAGCAATTTCTTGACTGGTTTGGGCTTATGGCTGTTCTTGGTGTTGTTGTTGCGGCATTATTGCCACTACTCATATACCTCCTGCTCCTGCTGCTGTGCTCCTGCTGCTGTGCTCCTGCTCTTGTCTGCCTGTCAGCAGTTTTCGTTTTACCTTATTTTTTCTTTTTTTTTGGCATAATAAATGATGTCAAATTAATTAAATCGACGACTGCAAAGGAAGTTGCATGTTTTTTTGTGCGGATGACGTTGTGCATGAGGCGTCGATGCCGACGCCGATGCTGAGTATGAGTATGAGTATGAGGAAAAGGATGTGGATGTGGATGTGTCCGTAGCACAAGAAATGGGCGACGGCGTGCAACTTTCCATTGCACTTGAAATCGGATATTAATGTCGGTGTCGTTGCCTCGTATACGTAACCCTTGCAGCGCAAGATGCTGATTAAAAGCAAATTTTATATGAATTTAATTAAAGCTTGGCTAAAGCTGCAGGAGCTCCCCTTCCCTCCCTCCCCCCACCACCATACACACAGTAGATGATACTCTAATTGGTAGCTGCCCGGCAAACATTTTCGCATTTGCAGTTGTTGGCAGGAGGTGAAAGGGGTGAAAGGAGTGAACAAAGTGTCTAGAAATTGGAAATGTTTTTCAACATATAAAGTGCAAATGCACAGATATAGACAAATTTCTATCTATACTGTTTGACTGGCTGATTGATGATTGGAGAAGAAGACGTAGTTCAAACCACAATTGGCATGCAGCTGAAATTCTCACAAGACTTAGGCAGCAGGGCAAAATATGAAGTCTGCGAGGCCACCGCCAAAGCTATGCCCAAGTGTGGGGACAGCCGACAGCCCAAGTGTGATGGAAACTGGCTTCCCTTCAATTTTTGTCTAAACCTTGAGTCAGGGTCTGGACCTGAACTATATTAGTAAGATAATGGATCCTGACCCACAGACTACCAAAAATTGTGCTGCTAGTGTGCTTCCTAGTGTGAGAGAGTTTAGCTGGCGAGTTGGATGTCCCACTCCGATTTTGAGTACCGGAGGAAGTGGAGAGAGCCATGACCAAATGCTAGAGAGACTGAACATCACAATCTTATCTATTTCCCTGATCAATCTCATCTATTTTCAGAGCTTGAGTTGAACTGCTTAATTTAAACTTTACACCCCACAGAAATGGCCAAGCGGGGGAATGCACCCTGTGTAACTAATTCCATTTCATTGCTGAATGTCCAATCCCGTGAGAATTAGGGTAATTTTGCTGCACTAGAAACACGCTAAGCTTTGGGGAACTTCAAAACATTCTAAATGGCGAAAAGTGGGCACAACTAGTCGGAGCAACGCTCTTAAGTTATATAAATTTCTTTCGTTGTTATTTATCGTTTGCTCAAGGGAATACTATTGCACATTGGCTTGCAGATAAACGATCTTGTGTCCTTGGAAGACCAGGGAAGCCAGGTGTACAATGATGTGGCTGGTGATCGCCAGACGGTTAAAAGACCAAGGTGATCTTACTCTTATATAGATCATAAGTTGGACAAGTCATGTACACACATAGTCTTAATCCCTATAACTTTGATCTACTCCTACTACAAACAGTTTGTATGCAGGCGAAGCTTTTAAAGCTTTAAAAGCTGCAAAGTTTTGATCGAAAAACAAAGCCTACTTATCAGTGTGTCTTTTGGTCGTGGATGGGCGGTTCTTTTAACTGCAATGTTTGCGTCGATCTGCGTGTGGCGTTGAGGTTGGGATACTGGGTGGGCTTTATTCTAAGCTTATAAGCTTTTTGCATTTACCAACAAAGTGTCAGATGAAGAACTATCCTGGGACTATCCTCATCTAACCAGAGGATACCCAAGTATCATCAAGTTCTTATCTATAATCTGGGCTTACAAATGTTTGGTGGGCATCTGGCAATTCCTAAGAAAGTTGATTGTGCCAGTAGATTGTGTTTGTGTGTGCTTGTGTGTATGACCTGCAGGGCTTAAGATTGCTGAGATGGCTGTGCTGCGATAAGCCAAGTGTACACGGTGTATGTACGTGGTTTGCGACCCAAAATGGTATGCTATGGAAAAATGTTTGCGCTTTTGCCGAGACGCTGCTGCTTAATTGAGAATTTTTCTTTTTGTCAAATGCTTTGACTAATGAGTTTTTCAGCAAAGTGGGCGTTGAACATACGAAAAAAAAAATGAAAGCGAAAGAACAGCGCAAACAAAAACAAAAACAAAAACCAAAACAAAAACAAAAATAAAAGTTGAGTAAGGGCAGAAATGCAGAAAATGAAAGGCTGGCTAACAAGTGCACAGCCAAAACAATCAGGCCAGTTCGCGTTTCCACTTTCACTTAAAATCAGGCGGTTTACTATACTTTTCATATTCGATTGAAATCGGCGGTTTCAAACGTTCAGCCTTGTGGCTTTGGGATTGAAAAGTAATTCACTATTTTCTATATTTTCTATTTCTATGTCAATTTGATGTCAATTAATTAGGAAGGGTTTTCAGTGTTAATTGAGGTATATCAAGGTGTAAATTTATTTAAGAATATTTTGTACATAAAAGAGGCAATCCACTTGCATTTGTTGATGTTCACAATCAGATTCGAAAAACCCAAACTTTTCGAAGTGGAAGTGGAATCCCATTTAGATTCACTTTTACTTTTAGCAGTGGAAACGGGAACAGGCCTGAATAACAAAAGCACAAACAGACACAGACACACACAGATAGGAATTAATACCAACACAGATGCAGCAATACTCATGCAAACGTAAACGACCTTGACAAAGCACTTATACGCACGCACACACATACAAACTCAAACACAACACACACAAGTTTTGGTCTCTCTAAGGCTGAGCTTGTTTTATAATTTCTGTGCAGTTGTTGTTGTTGTTGTTGTTGTTGTTGTAATTAGTGCATGTTACATTTGAAAGGATATTAATTATTTTCATAGTGTATATGTCTGTGTGAGTGATGTGTGCGTGTGTCTAGGCACAAAATATACACAGAGCCCAAAGAAAATGAACTAAATTCGTTTTGAACCTAAGTTAATTCTTGTTAAAAGAAGAAAGTTGATATGAGATCATGGATCATATTCACTTGATAACAATTTTACTCAATCGACCTAGAGCAGATATCAGCAATCAACCGAAATTGTATATCTCTGCAATGAAGCTGACCTCGTACTGTTGCAAAATCAGAAATCGAACAAGCTCTGGCCTGCGCTTGTCTCACATACACACACACACATACATACATACCAGCACACGGACAAGTCACTGCCCGAAAACGAAAACTGAGGGAAGAAGTAGAAGAGACAGTCCTCCATATTAACGCCTCACCCAAGCGATCATCCTAATTGAGCCTTTATCTGTTTCGCCTTTTCTCATAAAAGTACGAAATTCTAAACGATTTTGACATTTTCGGTTCCTCTGTTTACCCCATATAGAGTGTTCACTGCTTCCATCCCACCCTAACTTGTTCTAAGAAATATGTCTATCGACAGTTTTCTTATCATATTCTAAATAATTAATGTAATTGCCTAATTATTTGGCTCAGTGTACGAGTGTTTACCTAGCTTGTTTGTCATTTTGCCAACATTTGCGGAATCCTGCCCGAATCCTGTCCTACGCTGCCGCTGCTCTACTTACTGCTTGCTTAACCGCCCTGCCCCACCCCTATCCTAAACTACCTCCTGCCACAATTTCGAGCAAAAATTTGTGTTTGTTGTTGTTGATATTTTTCCTTATTTTTTTTGCACTCTTTTTACAGCAGCAGCGTTTTCATTAGTTACTTTTGTTGTTTTCACTTTGGGCTGGCTGGCTGCTTCTTGCTGCTTTCCCTAGTTTTCTTGTAATTTTTGCGACAAGTCGTTGGCACTGCGCCAGAGCGCACACAGGTTGACTGTTTCGAACTGGACCTGAGGACTGGTAACTGGTAACTGGGCAACGAGGACGCCAGCAATTGGATATGGACGACCAAGCTAATTAGAGCGCTTGAAGATTGATGATGGGCCAGCTGAATGCAGCCGCTAAGTATGGCTTGTTAGCAATAGAACTTGCAAGGCTTTGCCTCAACACATTTGCAATTACCAAAAATGTTCCGAAAGTAGTTTTTGCTATGACAACAAAGCGAAAGCAAAGTGTTTGAGCATTACGAATTGGTGCTAATTAATTGTTTTGTGAGCACCGAAGTGATTTACTCTGACTGGGAAAACTATTAAGAAATGTCAGCTTTGTCGAAGGTATTTATAGAACTCATACAATTTGGGATCAGGTTGATACTGATGGATGGACATTGTTAATGTACAAGAATCGAACTTACATTGGTTCGTTTTGGCTGCTAAAAAAGGCAAGTCACCCTTCCAGAATGCACACTGCTTATGAGAATCTTTTATGTTTTTGAACGAAATTGAAGTTTACTCTTTATGGTATCATTATATAGATAGTATTATAGCTACTCCACTACACCTACCTTTTTATAATATCACCAAATGTATTCTTGAAAATAATAAAGAAAATTAAGCGACACAAAATCTGACGTTAAAGCAACTTTCACTTCTGGCAATGCCGTTCGGTTTTTGTTTAAAAAAACATATGTTTACATTTCAGAGCAATGGCAATGCTGGAAACATCGATAGCTTTCGATGGTTAGCTCTATTTCACTGTTCATATCGTATTAAATACGGAAAACTGTTTGCTCATTAAGAGCTGTAAAGCATTTTATATTGAAATATCATATCTGGCAGGTGTTATCGACGATGCAGAACTGTAAACCTGGAGTTCCAAGACCAAATGCACCTGCATAAATTATGTACATATACGAGGCAAGTGACTCCATCGATAGTTTCAATTCACACGCTTTTGTGCAAACGATAGTTGAAAACAAAGATATGAAAGCATATCGATAAATGGTGTGTATCGGCTTGTAAGTGTCAGCGCTGTCTGCAATTGGGTTTTTACAGAAAAATGACAAATAAAGCTCAAATAACTCCCTACACTAGCTGCACCGCAGTCTGTAAGTATTCCACATTGATATTCCCTTTCGATGCATAAGAAGAACATACATCTTCAGCCATAAGAGAGACTCCGATCGCAATGAGGAAAGAACATCCCCACGCAGAGTTCCCCGGCCGTCGCCCTCCGAGGAAATCATTCATGAAATTCGATTTCGACAAGCTGAAGGCCAAGCGTGCCGCAAAGCCAAATGCAAATGGCGTCAAACGCAAAGTTGCCAAAGCTCCTAAATTGGAGAGGGTAGATGAAGTCAGCGAGGAGGATTTAAGTGACAACGCCGACGAATCCAAGAGCTCTAATTCCGATTAACAACGATTAACAACACAAATACACTGTTCCTTTCAAATGTATTACACATATATGCACACATACACACTCACACACATGCATATATGTAGCAATAAACAAACAGAATTTATATAAGGGAACACGACATTTTGTTATATGGCAGCCAGCGCTAGCAGACCAAATGGAGACCAGCAAGCATGTACCGATCACACGGCGCATGGCTCCCATGCGTTGATTGCAGCAGCTGCGCATGTCCGTGCGGAACTGTGGTGGAGCAGACTACCATATGTCCATATGCCAAGTGCGCCATGTGCTATTTGGACATCGGCATCAGTTCGCAGAGCAAGCCCAATGACATCCTGCTGTCCGATGGCTTCCAACTTCAGAGTGTCACACAGCAGATGGTCATTTTCCCAGTTGTTCAATGACAAAGCAGACAAAAAATCAAAGTATGCCATTCAAATATCTCTGTTCATTTGTCCAAACGGTTACCTCGAAAGTAGGCAACACAATGTGTCTCAATCATTTGCACTGGCCTGTGGCTTACAATTCTTAACTAGTTCTAACCGCTGGCTCATGACAAGGCTCCAGTTGTCCCTTTCAAGTTAATCCTGTTGGAAGCTCCTTCCGGAGTCTTCCATCAGCTTATATATTATTATTTTTTTATTTTATTTTTTTCACGAAATATTATATATTATATATTATTATTATTATATATTTTTGTAAAGTAATAAACAAAACATGAGAAAAAAAAAAACGAAATATTAGAACTTCTTTCATCAATTCCTTCAACTCGTTTTCCCCTCCCTCGTGTGTAGTGTATTTGCAGTCTTGTTTTCATATTTCTAAGAACATTTGGGGTCTAACTAGCTCTGTAAAGCCAGATGTGGACCATGCTTTTTCCGCATGCGTTTACCGTTTGTAGGAGAGGTGGTGTACATTTCAAGCCAGAATTGGGAGAATATTTCATAAAACAATGCAGATTTCCAATTGACTTGCTTTAAATTCTCCCTTTTGACTGATTAGGAAAAAAAACCCCCGAGAAGCAGCCACACACAGTCAACGAACATATAAATTCACAAAAACTACTTGTAGTTGTGTAGCATCAGAGAGGGTAAGCGGGGAGCCGGGGAAATGCGACATTGTCGCAATAATCATAAAGCCAGTGGAAGAGCGCCACAATAAAATTTCAAGTCAAAGACAGGGATATGGTAACAGGGCGTGTGGAAAGAGTGGTGTTTCCTTCCACGTTTCGTAGCTCCATTATAACTGTTTATATTCAAAATAAAATTATTTTATTTAATATTGCGAAACATATATTAGTTTGGTTTCGGTTGAAATCATCGAAACCACTGATAATTCAAGAGAGATCTCGATTTTTGTTAAGGAAATCAGTAAATTATCAACCAGAGATGCTTTTAAGGCACATCTTCGCCCAGCCTTGCCGAGAGTCCTCTCAGCGTCAGCTGATCTTATTGTACCTTGTGGAGTCCCTATATAAAATACCTTATGGAGATGGAAACGGTTCCTTGTGACTGCCTACATACATTGCTACAGCTGTTATACACCTTCGTACCATCGGTTCAGGATATAAAAATTCTATTTGCAATGAAAATACGATATGAATACATCATATGGAGTTATGCCAATGTAGTTACGTATACATATGCACGTGTTCTAATCGTATACCAGGCAACACACATACTCCGTTATGGTATGTGAGCAACAGCACTCATCATAACGATCTGGGTATGAGGCAAGTGGGAGATGAACTAAGCAGCTACGAGACGAAACATTTTGATAGGGTTCAGAAGCAATCAAATCCTTTTGCTAGGGTCCTTGAGGAGAAAAAAGCTGAAGTGGAGGCATCCCTTCGGGTTGACAATATTGATATCAAATTCAATTAAGCATCATCAATCTTTTCTTGAGTAGTCATTTTCATCCATAAATGGAATTAGCAAGGAATCAGTCTACGCGGCAAGTGTCTACATATCCTACCATCGAGATATTTAACCATATTTGCAGCGCCACTGGATCTCCCAACTCCACCAATCAAATAAATCTAATAAAAAAAGTATATACAAAAAATTTCATATGAAATAAAATGACAAAATCGCTCTCAACTTACGCCTTGGTGCTTCTTTATTATACCCTTGCACAGGGCATTATAGTTTTGTCACGATATTTGTAAGGCATAGAAGAAAGCAAGCCGATATAGCCATGTCCGTTAGTCTGTCTATCCGTCCGTTTCTATGCGAACTAGTTTTAAAGCTATCGATCTGAAATTTGAACAATAGATTTCTTTCTGCTATAAGGTGCTCATATACAAAAGTTGTATGAAGTTTGCTTCGATCTTTGTCAAGGATACCTTTTCGTTCTCCTTCAAATTTGATTCCTCAAACAACATTTCTTAAGTTTGTTCAAGGCTATAAAAGAGTCTATCATATTTAGAAACTGAATTAAAATCCTCACAAAAGTGTATTCTTATTAATTCTTTTTGGCAATGCTTCCTGAATACTTGCTGCGCTCAGTCGAGTTATACTATGGACTCATTCGTCCCGGCTTGGCCACCAGACGTGGCTTGCAAAGAAGCGAGTATGAATGGCTGAAATATTGGATAATCTATGCAATGTTCCAGTGTCTGTGCTTTTGGTCAGACCTTCTACTTGGCGGCTGGTTGCCATTCTACGATGAACTGCAGGTACTCCTCCTCAGCTACATTTCGCTGAAGAGTCCGCATAGCAGTGCTTGGCTGTATGAGCGGATGCAGTATCAATTCAAAATCTTTGAGCCACATATTGATTGCTTTGTTCAACGTGTCAGGCAATTACCTCTTTGGACAGCTCTAATGCCCAGCGATGAGCTGCCGGAGGAAGGGTTGGATGAGCAACAGTTACGTTGGGAGTTGACCCAGCTGGAATCGGATATTGCAGCCGATGAGGCCGAACAGCAAATTCGCTTGGAGCAGGAAGTTCGCGTCAAGTTGGAGCTGTATACGAGACAGCTGAATCAGACTCTACACCAGTCTTCCAGTCAGAGCAATGTAAGTCGATCGGAGAAGCAAAGACTGCTGAGCATTATTGGTCTTTTGAATGAGAAACTGCAGCGACAGGGGTTGCATGATAAATCAGAGTCTCCAAATCAAAGTTCCGCAGTTCTAAATGGGGGCGGAACAGATGCCGAAACAGATGCCGGCATCTGCCAGATATAGTTTGAATACAGTTTGAGAACTGTAGGTGGAGATGTATTCCCATTCCTTTCCTTTGGTTAATTATGTTTTATTAAATTTTTAAATCATTTAAAATATTTCAATCTTAAAACTTCATTTGAACTTGCTAAAAGTTGAAAAACTAATACTAGGGAGAATGGTTAAGTTAGGGTAACAGAAGCTTATGTTCCCTTGTAGAACTATAAAAGGGAAAGCAAACTAAGTAGTCCAAAACGTATTTCCTTCAACTGTGGCAATAGGCAGCGAAGCAAACTTCTTTCTAATATTTTGTCAGCGCCATCTATTAGGCAAAGGTTCAACTTATATTTCCCTATATATGGCAGCTACATGTTATAGTGGCGCGATCTTGATGATTCTTCCTTCCAAATATCGTGAGAAAACTATAACACCCTCAGTAAGGGTATAAGGAATTGCACATATGCACAGATAGCTCGGAAGTGGGAGAGACCAATGCAGTTGCAAACGGAATCCAGTGGAAATGTATAAAAACATACGAAAAATTGTTGCTCTGGCAAACAATATGGCGGGCAATTTCAAATACGAGTATGCCAGTGTGCTCTGTCTACAAATTATTTACAGTGGTTGAACAATTTTGTATATAAAACTGTCAAAATCATATAGTTGTTGTTGTTGTTGTTGTTGTAGTTACGCAACCGCATAGACAAGTAAATTATGAAAGTGTAAACCAGATAGAGAGAGAGAGGAGAACTTTTAAAGTTATGCCACTTCAAATTTGCTTCGTTAGTTAGGGAATACTGTAGCAACGTCTCATTGCACAGCCACAGGCACAGGCACAGTAGGAGCCAGAGCCACCAGGAGCAGACGGAGCAGGCGGAGCAGGCAAATGCATTGGACTGCATGCCACCTCGCCTTTTGTTTGAGCCCAACGATGCGTGGCTGCTGTGATAAAAGTATCAAAAGTGAACCAAGAGATGATGATGATGGTGTGATGGTGTAGAAAATGTAGACCACAAGAGGGCGGACATGTAGACGGAGAAGGTGAATGAGGTGTTGACGAGATGGCAGTGGAAGGAAGTGTCAACTAACTGAAGGAGCGACCCGATACGTATGCTGATGCTGATGAAATTACGAGTGTAACCACTGCACATTTCATTGATATAACTCATATTTGGGGCACAGGCAGAGGGCGAGTGTTGAAAATTCGATGACAATATTTTGGTGCTGAGGATGAATTTTGGGTTGGTAAACCACAAACTGCTCTATTCCGTTCCGGACATTTCAATGTAAGAGATGCATCTCGCACTGGTCGGCCTGGCCTTGGAAAAGTCTATGAAATTTTGAAAACTGATGAAGCAAGGCTGACATGGAAGCGGTCAGGTGATAGCAAAGACACTGAACATCAACCATATGACAGTTTGGAGTCGTCTTAAAAGGGCGCCAGATGAATTAAGGCAAATAAATGTAATTGGCCGCTGCTGAAACCTAACGAAATGGAAGCATTTTTGAAAGGAATCATTACAAGCGATGAAAAAAAGGAAGTCCGAATGAAAATACGAAGCGAAAGTAGTCAAAGGAGAGTGAGCCCTTCCACAAAAGACTTCAAAGGTTTTTGTTGGAAGTTTGGTTTGATTGGAGCTGATATAACGTGGTATCCTCTGCGTTGCACATAAGGACAATGCTTGGTGCATTGTGAGGAATATGATATGAACTTCAAATCGGACTGAGTTCAAGCAAATACATCCATTAATCATACGCCATGTGTTGTTGCGTGTTTGATGATGAAGGTGGCGAGCAGGCGGCCTTGGCCTGGACAAGCAAAAAGTGTTGCATGGTTTTTGCGGCTTGGCGAACAGCAAACGAAACGAAACCAAGAAAACCAGAGCAATAGAAAGAGCGGCCTTAAATTAATTGAAAAACGTTGCCAAACATGTAAAAAGCAGAAACTAAAGAACAGAATGGACATGTGCAAGAGATACCAGACTAAGGAATTAAAACAAGACCCAGGCAGGAATGGCCAGAACAAAGCTGAAGCGGCTGCCCTCTGATTCAAGATGTAGCCGAAGCATCAAAAATGTAAGATAGCTGGCAATAAAAACATGCCTCAAAGCAAATGGTTCAGTTTCAGTTTCGTTGCAAAAGAATCCTTTTCTTATTACCAAAACGACCCGTTCAGCTAGCACTGACTAATCGCAAACCCAAATCACTAGCCTTGTTAGTCGCTTGGCCATGAATTGAAATAACTCTTGCTCTTTCAATGGCACCCCGGACCCTGCCGATGAGTTGTCAAAAATCACCAAATCACCCAAAAAGTAAGAAAGAAGATGGCTGCATTTACTTGTCATAGTGTTTGGCCAACAATATTGAAATGAGCCGAGAGCAAAAGTATCTGGAGAATCTGCACAGTCAGCTGGAAATGGTAATGGCATTGGCTTCTCGTGTTGCCAGCAAAATTAGCCCGTTTCAGCTGTATGACGTGGCCAATAAGTTGAGCCCAAAAGTTATGGTAAAAAGCTGACCCACATGATTCGCCCATTACAACTGAAAATCTTACATTAACAAAGCAGTCTACATCGGCTATTAATAACAACCTTTCAGCAGCCTTCCATAATGGAAATGAAAACTGAAATAAACAGAAATTTGGTAATGATTTGGATCGAAGCAAATTTCAAATAATACGAATAATACATTTAAAACAAGAGAGGAAGGCTAACTTCGGATAGCCGAAGGAAGCTTAAATACCCTTGCAGATTCGGTTGAAATTTCTGTCAGCACACGTGGAGGCTTCTAAGACTGGGATGGTACAACATTTGGTTCAATTGCGATACCAAAAACAACCAATTTTGTTGTACTAAGAATTTATTCCAGATCTCTACAGCTGCTCCCACAGATTTACAACTTAAGCAAAGTATAAATTACAGCCAAAAGTTTACGCTGCATGCTGATCTTATGCTCTTGCTGCTGCTCTCGGATTTCCACTGGTGCCAAGTTGTGGTGGCATTGGACCACGCACATAACGCATCTCGCAATCCATTTCCATTTCCCCTAGACGCTGGGTCACCGCCAACTTCTGTTCGACAGAAGCTGATTGAGTGTCTTCTTCTCCTCTCCGGTAGCCTCCAGCTGATGCGCAGCTTGGACATGGTGTCGCTTACAATGGTCTTATCGTTCTCGTACTTGGATTTGAGATTAGTGAGAGCCATCGAGGTGTTTGTGTTTGTGTGTTCGATTTAAGCACATTGCGCAGTGTTCCCATTTGCGTTCCAAAGACTCTTGAGTTTGACAATTTGCTCTAGCAGCTCTTTCAGCTCTTTCAGCTCCTTCCTGTTGACCTTTTCTAAAGATTCTTCACCTTCGGCGCGCACTTTGTGCTTATTCAGATCTGATGATGTGCTCCACCGCTGTCTCTGTTAAGTCAACCGCAGGCTTAACTATTTCCGTTCAATCCTGCATATGGGAGGATAATCAGAAAAGGCTAATTGGTGGCGCAACGGTACGATTTTACGAATATATTTGAGTCTAAGTGTCTGCTGGCTGCGCTGTTGTCTTTTATTTTATTCCTATCCTAAGGAATAGACTTCGTAAAAGCTTCCCACCGCTGGTGTGGATAAATATTGCTCAAAAAGCTCAGTCGAATTATATCTTTTCCACACTAGAATCAATTTCAAGAATAAGAAATTAACATATTGCCCTTGGATGTGCTGGCTCTTCCTCTCCTCTCTTATGACATTCAATGTTTTTGGAATTTAAGAAAAAACTGATTTAGCTCAATAAATATTTTTATGAGTCCTCGCATACTTCTGCCTAACCTGACACATCGAAATGCAAAAAAAAGAGAAGTAAATTGTGAGAGCCAGTGCTCTGTTATTGGTTTGAGTTCTTTTGAAATCCCAAATGAAAGGGAATGTGCCAGATAAAAATTTCAGAACTCAAAAATACCAATACACATACACTAGTAGTCCATGTGTGTGTGCAGAATGTGTCTATATTTGTGTGGCATATGAAAAAAGTAAAATCCTTTTCATGCACAATCTTTTCATGTGCATGGAAAACTGCACACACTGTGTGACGATAGCCCACTGTGACTGTGACTGGCGTCCCGCTGAGCGCTGGCATGCGTATTCACAGCAACAACTTCTACATATATTTATTGTGTATTTACATACGATTTCTACCCGTTACCCCCCTCTCACCCAAGTGGAGAGGTAGTGTGTAACGGTATTTTTATGCAAAACAACTGTTTGCTGTCACCGATGCATCAGCTGAGTGAGAGCAAAGCACCATGGGGGTGGACAAAGGAAGTTACGAGCAGAGCAGAGCAGAGCAGAGCAGAGCAACTGAATTGGCCAAAGTTGACAATTGAAAGGCAGAGGGAGAGGAAAGTGTTTTCACTCTATCTCTCTTTCTTTCTCTTTCTCTGTCCATTCAACGCTGGCTGTTGCTTTAGTTTAGCTTTAATAATGGCTTTAAAAATTGCTTAGTCTCAAGTTGACTATCAAAATATATCAAAATGACCAGCCAATTCAGTGAGGAGACCCTCAGGAAGTAGCGCCTCCTCACTAGCTGTATATGTCAAGCCAATAGCTGAAGCACAGCCATGTGCTGCGAAGGCCAATGTCTGCTTTCCTTTGGTCAGATTGAGATTAAGCCTAAGATGACTAACATTTCGTAGAATGCCTGATATTGGGGCCACCATCGAAGGCCCTCGATCTAATTCTCTGAAAGAAAAGAAGCAACATGATTATTATGATCATCAGCATCAGCAATTTCTATAATCTGATTTGTAAAGTGAAAGCAAATGCCATTAAGATGTTCGCCGGGCAAAGCCTAATATGACGGCAGTTTACTTACGATGTTCCATTCTATTACATAAACTAAACCTGTCATCTTGTAATTCATATGATTTACTATATTTTGTGCCACATTCAAAGAGTATTCCTTACAGACCCAAACTACGAATTGCTTTTAGATCTTATTGAGATTTGCCTAAAAGTATGCAATGGCTGAAGGCTGCTCCTCAAGCATACATTCTGGGTGCACACTCAGCCTCTCTTGTTCTATATTCATGATAAACCAATAATTAGGAAAAGGAAGTCTAAACATGACCAAGTGTCAGGTTCAAGAGGCCTGAACATATCTGTAGTTACACCTAAAGGCTCTCCATTGAGCTGCCTCTTTCAACTATTCACCTGGACTCTCTGCTGCTGCTGAACAGCCCACAGGCTGCTCGATGTCTTAGTCTATAAGCAAATGCTTCCTTTTGTGAAACATTGTATGGCTAAAACATATTTGCAAAGCAAAATTGTTAAGGTGCAGGAGTTCAATTCAAATCCGGAGATGTGAAAGCTTGATGTCAATTCAGGTGAAGTATTTTGTTTAAAATCGACAAACATTAAATAACTTGATAGAAAGTTAAAGCAAAATGTTAATGGTGAAGACAGCAAACATGCAAAATGTCAGTTTACATATTCATCTACGAACTGCAAACTTCGGCAGGGCAAATCAAAATAGTTCATATGTGCTTAAATGCTAGATTGCAACTAACTTTTAGTCGAAAAAACATATCCTTTTATGCAATTGTTTTTCTGACAAACTGGGGGGTTGACTAGGGATATAGCTATAGCTAAAAATATTTAAAGGGTCTCCTCATATGGTTCTAATAAGAAGGTAACTTATACTCTAAGACATTTGGGACAGATTTTTCAAGTATCTGCTTTGCTTAGACTCGTCCTGTCGCATGACATAACCCACTCGGGTTCTTGAAGAAAGCGAAGCAAATCTTTTGATTACAGATGTTCGCTCCGTTGTCTCTACCAAAGCGTGTGTTAGATGATCTTGCAATGTGATCCTTTGAGGCAATATTTCAAGTAAATTTAATGGTTTTCAAATTAACGTTTCCTATGCACGCCTAGATCCTCCAATGGCTTGCGAATATCTATATTCCTTTCCCATGCCATGAGAACTCTTGCCAGCAGAGGTCACGCCTCGAAGCTCACGGTGTTTATGTACATGCCTGCAAATCCAGTTAGTTTTCGGATCTCGGCGAATGGCATTATGATGGTTAACCACCAGAATTACCTCAAAGTACTTATAAGAAGCGACTTGTGCAACCCAAAAGGAATTTAGAACTCTGCCAACTCGTCCACCACGTTCTTCAGCAATATATGGCAATCCACGATACGGCTTGTATTGGTTGACGCCATGACTTTTCGCCTAGGCACGCCTAGCGACCACCACGGCGTACACGAGATAACAAAACCTTGCTTAGCACAATATCCTAAGCGACACGAGCCTTATCAGGACAAGTCGACCTATGCTTTGTCAGCTGAAGACTCTGCCGATCCAAATGGAAATGTGGTTAAAAATATGTCAACAATCAGTTTAAGTAACAAATTATATATGGAGATTAATGCTTAATGTGGCAGAAATAGTAGCAACTGACTGGCAGAATCCACTTCAGTGTCCTTGCTCCATGTCCTTCCTAATTAGCGTTTGCTGGTTTTGCTAGTAAATCGTTCTACTAATCTGAAATGTTTAATTTGCCTTGAATTCTTTTCATTTAGGACTTTGCTCTGCCTGTAAATTAATCAGGTTTTTTATAGACACAAAAGGACGAGTTGAGCTTGGATGCCGTGCTGTGCTCTAATACATATATATATATATATATATATATATATTTACACGTTTGTTTGAGATTTTGGAGTTGAAGAAACTGCCATAAGCTGTATAAGCAAATGTTAATTTCGACAATTCACTTAATATTGATTTCGACTGCATTTACGCAAACAGGCTAACACACACACACACACACACACACACACACAAACGGCATAATTAATTTGCAAGTTTTACCCTTTGACTTTAATTTGGTTTATTTGTTTGACAGGTTTATCTCTTCATTTGGCCATCCGTTTGTCCATTTGTTTGTCCGTTCGTCTGTTTGTCCGTTCGTCCTATCTCTCCTGTTTGCCTTCTCTCTCTCTCCTGTTGTCCCTCTTCTGTCTCTGGTCAAATGCAAATATTATCACATGGCCCAGACCCAGCACACTCACACATGTCCGGCTGAATGAATTAATGACTGATTGAGCGACCGACCGAACCGAACCAAACCAAACCGACCGAGCCGACCGAACTGAACTGAACTGAACTGAAGTGAACTGAATGGCCAGCATTTGCATAATGTGCAATGAGGAACGCTTAGTTGTGTTAACATTCCCATTCAGAGTCAGTTATCGTGATTATTATATTATCGGATTATAACGGACTGCGGATTGATAAGTTGGCCGACATCTGCTTAATGCAGAATTAAAGCCATTTATTGTATCAACTCATGGCGAAGAAGCCCCATTGACTTGCCATTTGATTAAGCATATGGAAGTGCACACAGAGAAGACATCCTGTTGATGTCCTGTTGACAACATTGAATTCCACATTCAAATAAATAATAAAGAAAATCTCTGTTCATTAAATGTTTAAGCAAGCTTCAGTTGTCAACCAAGAGTCTTGGAATCAAAGCCATTATTACGCCTACCTTGGACTTATGCCATCCAGGTATGGGGCACTGCCTCTAGAAGCCAGCTCGATAGGCTAAGGGTCGTCCGGGCGACCTGAGACTTGTACTGGTCGAGGACCAGATGAACCACCACAGCCGCCGGCTGATACGCCGCCAAGCTCGCAATGCACCCAAAATCGTTGGCGAACAATCTTGCCGCCCCTCCGACTTCTGAAAAGAATATACATCTCACTGATCTCACTGATCTCCCTGCTCGTAGGATAACTTAACCTGTATATATGTTAATTTTTGTAAATATAGTACTTAAGTACTTCTCTCTGTATCCATATTACCCTTCCCTTTGCAAATTGGTAGATTAAGTTTAGAAGGAACTGAACGATTCCATCGATATTAAATAATTTGGCGATTGTTTTTGAAGCTGAAAAGCTATGATCGTGTGTGGCTGGATTCGATGCTAGCTCTGGTCGAATGATGGTCAGACACAACCACTAAGTGTGCGTGTGTGCATATTTGTGTAATACATTTGAAAGGAACAGTGTAATTGTGTTGTTAATCGTTGCTGCCACGTAAAGCCTCCTCGGTGACATCGGAATTAGAGCTCTTGGATTCGTCGGCGTTGTCACTTAAATCCTCCTCGCTGACTTCATCTACCCTCTCCAATTTAGGAGCTTTGGCAACCTTGCGTTTGACGCCATTTGCATTTTGCTTGGCGGCACGCTTGGCCTTCAGCTTGTCGAAATCGAATTTCATGAATGATTTTCTCGGAGGGCGACGGCCGGGGAACTCTGCGCGGAGATGTTCCTTCTTCATTGCGATCGGAGTCTCTCTTATGGCTGAAGATGTATCTATTTTCTATACATCCAAAGGGAATATCAATGTGGAATACTTACAGACTGCGGTGCAGCTAGTGTAGGGACTTATTTGAGCTTTGTTTGTCATTTTTCTGTAAAACCCAATTGCAGACAGCGCTGACACTTACAAGCCGATACACACCATTTATCGATATGCTTTCATATCTTTGTTTCAACTATCGTTTGCACAAAAGCGTGTGAATTGATACTATCGATGGAGTCACTTGCCTCCTATTTTTGGTAATATGGACTCCAGGTTTACACTTCTGAATCGTCCATAATGTCTGCCAGAGATAATATACGAATATAAAATGCCCTACAGTTCTTAATGAGCAACATTTATCTGTATTTCATATGCTACAAACAGTGAAATAGTGCTAACCATCGAGAGCTATCGATGTTTCTAGCAAACACATGTTGAGCGGCACTGCCAGATGTATAAATTTCTCTAGCTTGAGCTTTAACATTTCATGTTTGATTTTTAAGAGATGGAGCAAATGGTTTGGTAATTGTGGTGGTCAGCTAGCTCCAGGTGGTACCCCAATTGAGTAAGCTTACAGCGCCAAACCGAACATAGAAAAGCTAACTTTGCTAGCTGATTCACCTGATATAGTTTAAATATGAATTCTCAAGTATGAATGCCATAAATTCATCTGGAGAAATTGAGACTGGCCCCTTAGAAGTATCCTGATTTTATCCAAATTTTTATATGTATGTTTGCTTTTAAAGCAGATTCGGTATGCTTATCCTTGCATGGCCATGTTCAAGCAACTGCTGGTTTGCCATTCTATATAAACTGCTGACAAACATTGCTGACTAAAACTAAATCTCCGCAAGATTGTAAATGAATAACCTTGTATATAAACTTCTACTTTTCTTTATGGAATGTTGTGGCTTGCGTGAAACTCTCTTCACAATTAGCCCCAAGGATATTCTCATAAAAAGCAGCAAATGCCGGAATACAATTAAATTAAGCTAAAGATTTTTTTCCCCACATTTTATCAAGCAACATTTCTCCAACACCTTCTGACATTTATCGCTGCCGCTGCCAACTTGTGCAACTTCCCCCCCTCCCTCACACACTCACACACACACAAGCACACTTTTAAGCTGATTTTCAGCATTAATGATAAAAGTTTTAGCTCGTCTGTTTGATCAGTGGCATCAGTGTGGTGAGCAGGAGGGAGGGGTAGGGCGCGGCAGCCAGCCAAGGCAAACCCAGAGCCAGACCAAAGGCAAACCAAACACACACAGAGCGCATTTTGTTTTCAATTAATTGTCTACCCTTGTCAGTCGCCACTCGCCATACGCGTTGTCGTTGTTGTTGTCGTTGTTGTTGTTGTTGTCGTTGTCGCCGTTGTCATTGTTGTCGTCGACATCGTTGTTGTTCCTGTTGTTCCAGCTGTTGGTTTGTCAACGCAACACGCGCGATGTTCATACTCTTTCCAGCCACAACATGAATTATATGTCAAGCCAACAGCATGTCCGAGGAGTCAGCAGAGCTAAGGTCCTTGCCCATCATCGTATATGGAATATAACAAATATAGTTATAACTGTGTATCCATGTATTTGTGTATCTAAATGTTTGTGTTCGCGCTTTGTGCTAGCTGCATGTCTTGAGTTTCAGTTTTAATGGTCATAAATGACTTTTTCGCATTTGGCGCTTCCTTGCGTATCCTGCGGCTACCAAGCTCAATTCATCTTGTGTGCCAGCACAACAGCTGATTGTGTAGTTTATATATATCTACATATATATATATATACAAAAGTATGTGTGTGTGCAGTATGTTATAAATGGTTTAAAGTTTAGAGTTTTGGCTTTAAGCTTCAGCAACGTCTTGAATTTCAGTTAAAACTGAGCTCAATTCCATTGAGGAGCATTTATAGTTAGCGCTCATTCTTTTCTCCTTCTCATTCTATATATGAATATATATATATTAATACGATATATAAAGAATAAGATAATATGGCTTAGTTGGAATTTACCTTGAAATGAAACAAACATTTTAAGATATTGAACAAGAAAATTTGATATGACAGATCGTTGCTTCTCTTCCAAAGCAATCATTTCCTTACCTCTTTCTCGCTTTCCTTTATTTCTTTGCTTCCTTTCCTGCTTCTTCTATCACTGTCTTCTCTTTCCCTCTGTGCTTAAATTTCATATTATTCAAAGAGTAAAAATATAATATGACTGATCGTTGCTGCTTTCCAAAGCAACCTTTCCTTTCTTCTCTCTTTCCTTGATTTGTTTCCTTTCCTGTTTCTTTCTCCCACTGTCTTCTGCCTCTGTCTTTCCTTTTCCTCTGTGATATAATATGATTGATCGTTGCTTCTCTTCCAAAGCAATCTTCATTTCTTTGCTTCCTTTCCTGTTTCTCCCCGCCTTTTCTTCGGAACTTATCTTCCATTTCCCCGTAAGCTTCTATTTTATCTCATTCTCTGCTTCTATTCTTATACTTCTCTCGCTAATATTTCCTTCTACTCGTTTGACCTCCTTCTGTTCTCTCTGCTTTTACCCTTCTTCTATGCTATATCTTTTCCTTTTTCAGCCTGTCTTCTCTTTGGCTTCCCTCTGCTTGCCCTCTGTCTTCTTTTAGATTTTCCTCCACCACTCTCTAAAGCTTTCGCTTTCACATTGTTCTGCCGTTTGCTCAATATGTATTCGAAACCATTCATTCTTTTCTTATTGTAGGAAGCAGGTTAAGCATTTGCTGGATTCAATTAATCTTACTATTTTTTCTTTCCACTTTCATTTCAGGTAAGCACAAATACACACACACTTATTCCCACTCAGTTGGCCGAATCACCTGACCAAAAATCCTTGGCCATATGTGTAAGCAGGCGGCTGCTGCTGCTGCTGTTTATGATCTGTAAGTCCATCTTCATTTCGGAGCAATTTCAATTAGTCGCCCCCAGGGCAGGTGGCCAAATCCAGCTCAAGCTAACAAATAGTCAAAAGCCATTCGTTCATTGGCTTGCCTTGGCTTGGCTTGGCTTGGCTTGGCTTGGACTGGCCTGGTTTTGGCCATCGTGAGCTGCCTGCAAAATTAAATTACCACAATTGCTGCCACACATATATCTAAGTATATTTGAATCTAAAGATGCCCTGAAAACATTTAAAAACGGCGAGAGAAATGTATGTGAATCTAATCCATCTTGCTATGGATGTGATACAATTTGGAAGGTAAGAAATTAAGTTGCTTAATGATGGTGTGGCTTGTGTATGGGCTTAGGAGTCTCCTGAGGGATAGGAATTGATAGAAATATGATAGAAATAAGCTTGAAGTTCCTAGTTTTTCGTAAGGAATTGCAAATTTCTATAAATCTACTTAAATTATTCGAAGCGATGTTTATTAGTGTAAAATTTACAAACATAATAATGATTGCTCTTAATTGAAATACTAAATTTCTTGAAATAAGCATTATCGATCTAGAACCAAACTATTGAAATACAAATTTTTGTACTTAAATAAAGAAAAAAAGAGTCTTAGAAATTCAATCCAGAATTCACTTAAAAAAAAGCTTCCTTAATTGAGTAAAGATGAACTAGAACTCCACACTAAAAATAAGAATATTCATTCCTAAATCAAGCAGAAAAATATCTAGAAAATACAAAATTCCTTGAATTGAGCATAAAGTAGCCTCAACTCTACCATTGAACACATTCTTCTCCGCATTTGGCAAGCCTTAAATGTAAGTAGAAAACTCAATTTAAGAAAGCACCGCGCTATTTTGAAGAAAATTTCGCACTTCATTTAAGAATTGAATATGCTGAAAGCAAAGTTTAATTTAAGTCTTAATTTGAGTCTTCAGATTCTGGTTTTCAGAATTCATAGAACGTGCTCGAGTTGGTAAAGAAATTCTTAATATCAGCATTCGCGGACTTACAAGCAATTCTTGAATTAAAAACTTCGTACTTGAATCAAGATTTTTCATAGTTGATCAATTTTCGAAAAGGAAAAAACTTGATTCAAGATCTTTTTCTCTGAGTGTAGTACAAATCATCCAAAAAAAAAACAAATTTGGTGTGTTTAGATCGGGCGACTATATCTTATAGCCGATATGTACAGAATGAAGTTTTAGTATGGAAATCTTTTTTATTTTTTAACGAAATTCTATTAAAATATTATTAAGATTTCGTGTGGATTCGACTACTATATAATATAGCTGTATTAGAACCAATTTTTGCGGAATGACCCCTCAC
The DNA here is from genome assembly GCA_037043425.1 of Hirtodrosophila duncani. Classification (NCBI taxonomy): domain Eukaryota; kingdom Metazoa; phylum Arthropoda; class Insecta; order Diptera; family Drosophilidae; genus Hirtodrosophila; species Hirtodrosophila duncani. The sequence goes on from JBAMBM010000704.1 coordinate 6,338,272, forward strand.
AGCGTAGAAACGTTCATTTATTGAAACCTGACCAAATCTGGTATAATATATATATATATATAAAACTATAGTACGAGTATTATAATGCGACTTTTAAAGCTAAAAATTTGTTGAAATCCCTCCCACGTAGTTCCCAGCCATTACTTGGCGTCCTGCGACAGGATAAGACAAATAACTTTACTTTCATATTAATGAAATGTAAAGCTACAGTTGTTGATCCAATAAGAATTTTAAAAAAAATTTTAAAAATATCTTTACTTTACGATTTCTGTACCGACGGACTCAGAAGTCAAAGCATCATCCCATTTAACCGACATCATGTAATGGATTGGCAGGGTCGCCATGTAATGAGTTGACAAATAAAGAACACTAGCGCCAGTGGGCGTCTTTGAGTGCTGCTTCAAGCCTTTGTACATACTTAATAAGCATAATTGTGCAATGCAAGGGATTGCTTGGCTCCGCTTGGTCAGCATTATTTGGCTGTTATCATGAAAAGCTTTATGCAAATGCTAAAGACATTCGTTGGGCTTAACAAATGCAAATCATATAATATGCTTATGAATGAATATATCTACATGGCTCACTGTAACAGATTGCCAACACTTTCAAACTGTTAGCTGGGTTATACATCCATACATACATATGTATGCATGTAGCTGCCTCTGTTTCTGCTAGGGAATATCCTGTGTACGAGTTACGTGGTCAAACTGTGTCTTCTGACTTCGACTGGCTGTGCTGCTCCTCATTTGATTTTGGTTGCGCTTTTGCGGTTTGTGGTTTGCTTCGGTTTCTTTGGTCTTCTATATTTTTTTTTTATATTTTCTTTTTTTTTCGTTTGCTTTGCTCCAGACAGAATTTACGATTCTGTGAATGTTGAATGGCGCTTGGCGTTGGCTTTCCCTGTGGCAGCTGGCAGGTGGCTCTGGTCGAGGGGAGGGGAGGGTGTACATGTGTAAATTTGACAGTTAAATAAACGCTATGCTTTTGCTTGTGTACGTCTCTGTTTCTGTTTCTGTTATAAATTTGCGGTCAAAAGATTAAGCTGTTTGATCGAAAAATCAACAGCCACATAAAACGGATTAAATTGAAATGTATTTTTTCTTATTGAAAAGCCAAACAAACAGGGAAACTATCTGGGGGATGAAGTGGGTGGCATTCGGATGCTGTTGATTTCAAGTTTTGACTACGAATTTATACCAAAAAGCATTTAAGAAGTGACCTTAAGTGACCATCGAATAGATCCAAAATTAAGCTAGCAATGGCATTTGAATGAGAGCTAGGAAGTAAGCACTTGTTATTCTATTCATAAGCATTTTCAACCATATAAAGTATATATATTCTTGATCAGCATGACGAGGAGATTCATCTGTCAATCTTCTTCTTCGCCTTTGCATGCAAAATGCCCACGCACTAGAGAGTTCATATGTTTTGTTCTGCAGAGCTTTGTAGCTACAACTTTGGCATCGTCTTCAGCCCTAGGCAAACCAATTTGTATCTCCTTCTCGTCTTCTTCTTCTCTGGCTTTACTCTACCAAGTATTGTCAGCTATATTCCTTACCTAAACAGATCCGAAGTCTGCCAAAGAAGGGAGCTGTGCAGCTCAGCTTTTCGAATGCTCTGAATAAAGTCAAATATCTGATCAAGCTATAGCTATTTATCTGCCAAAGTGATATAGAGTTTGGGTTACCAAATAACAATTCCAGCCTAAACAAAAAGTTAACACAAACTGCAAACTCTCTATATAGACTAGATGATTGCATTCTGTGGTGTGCAATTAAGGGCTGGCCGTATTGAGTTTGGCTTTGTGTTTGTTGAATTGGCTGCCAAATTGCGATTTGGTGGCGACAAACTGAAAATTGTTTAGACGGAATTTATAGGAATTTCAATTGATTTGCGTGAAACGCGGCTAGCAAAATTGTACATTTCGGTTTCAAAAGCTTGAACATATATTAAATGTTATCAGAAGCAGGCATCAGACGATGAACAATTGCAATTGACTGTGGAGGAAGGGACGAATTGGTGGTGATGAGTCAAAAGGGTCAGCAAAAGGTGTTTCCCTGGACCTGCTTCTGTGTTTTGGTCTCCAGCAAGCTTCTCGATAACCATCTCTTCCTTCATTTGTACTATTTCTCTTTCTCCACTCCAGGTATTTCTGTAATTGCTATCTATTTATAGATAAACAATCAGCAAATTGTGGGGGGATAAAACATTGGTGTTACAATGGCGGAGCCTTATGGCTGAGTTTGTGGATATTCCGTCGTATCCGTTGATGGTGAAGTAGGTTCTTGTGTTCAAATGTGTTTCTGCTACAAGGAGTATGTCTATGCAATTGGTCCTAAGGAAGTGCTCTACCTCAGGCCTGCTTCTGCACAGACTGTTCGCGTTCCATAGGACAATATTCAGACTTCATTGTATTGCTTGGCGAATAATGACATGAGCAGTTGGGTCAGTTGGCTGGGAATTAGTCAAGCTTCTTCTCCATGTTTGAATCCAGTCGGTCCATTCTAGTGTTGGCTTGACTTGGATCACGGGCTGTAGCTGTGGGCAGTTGCGATACTTGGTTTGCTCCTCGAAAGGTGTCGCAGAACACATTGCCGGGTTGATGGGTGCAGAACGGGTTGGAGTGGGTGCTGTGCAGGTTGGTCGAGTGGGTCTTGGCTTCGGGGATTGTAGTTCTTTGGCCTTTTGGTAAGCCTTGCAGCCTTTATATGAGGCGGAATGGATACCCTTGCCGAGGGCACAGCATGCTGGGTCATCATCGGCGTTACTGCACTCGGATGAGATGTGATCATCACCGCTCTTGACGCATCATTACTCTTCAGTGGCGGCTAAGAGTGGCAGAGACTCTTGATCACGATCCAACCTTGACTTTGGAAACGTTTGAGCTTCACGAAGCTCTCCTTGAGCCTGACTCGACCGTCGCTGCCAGACTTCTACTCATAGTTGTGATTACCTATGGCCTGGGAAATGTCACTGCGTAATCCTTTGATGTCACCTACATCAAGGATGACAATTGGTAGACGCTTAGCTGTTACAGTGGGAGCTGCATCCTTGATAGCAGCTAGTGCACCGTGTTGACCCCATGCAATCGTTTCATTAACCTTTGACATTTCATTATGATTTTGCTGCTGGTCTTCCATCTTCCATCTTTCAACTCTCTCAGCGGCCACTCCATCATCATAAGCAGCACATAAATCTAACAGCAGCCCTTGGCTGAACACATTTTAATGGAATGCAATCAAATTGACAGGACTCAAAATTACTTTGTTTTTGTTATGATAATTTTGAGCTGCAGTTTCTCCAAGGCCATCCATTTCGCTCACTCTCTTGGGGGCCAGCAGGGGAAGCAATGGTAAACATATTTTATTTTGCATTTTGCTTCTTTGTTTCTTTGTTTCTTTTTATGTCTCTGCGAATTTTTGTTTTGTTTTATTTTCGCTTGCTGCTGCGCAGTTTTGTTGTTGCTTTAGTTGCTTTGCCTTGTTTTGTGAATTCGATGTAAAGTTTACTTTTTTGGTGGCGAAGAACTATCAGTATGAGAGGGTAAACGGAAATGGATAGCTTAGACAAAGCTTAGATACCCTAACGACTGAAGAGAATGATCAGCCGAATGATCAAGCAACAAGGAGAGATTGAGATTGAGCTTGCGATTGAGCTTGAGATTGAGGAAGTGTTTTGGATTCCATAATTGTCAATGAGAATTTGGTCAACCTGGACTTTTTTGATCATAAATTGCTGGCTCAAAGTGCAAACTAGATCGAATCCTCAGAAATATCATTAATAATATAAATATACCAAAATATTTTAGTATATTTTGGTTTGTTTTCAATCATCTTGAATGAAATGGATTTCCTTTGTTAAGACGAATGGAAAATTGTGAATTGCTGTGAAGGAAAACACATTCGCAAATGCTAGAGGAAATCTGAAGAGAATCTTTATCATTTTGCGTCTCAGCAATGAGAAAACATATATTGTTAGCAGCTGACTATATGATCTACATAACCTGTCGACCCTTGACTATAAACTCCGAAGCCGCAGCTTATATCTTTGATAGCAAACGGTTCTGTAAATCGCTTTTAGTCTTCAAAGTTTTGTATGCAAATTGGAGCAGAATAAATAGTCTTAAGAATATACAAATTTCTATAGTTTTAGCTGACATTTGACAGATGCTTCTCCTTAGACATAGTTAGAGACTTCCAGACCTACCTATCCTGCCACATGCTTTTCCAACTTCCTTTTAAACAGATTGCTTTACTCTATGATTGCAGTAGATTCGAGGAAGACAATCAAATGCAGAAGGGAAAAGTTGAGCACTTCCGTGCCAAATTTTTACTTGTTATATTCAAAGCGCTTTGATTATGTTTATCTAGTGTCTCCCTTTCTCTCTCTCTCCTCTCTCTCCTTCTCTCACTCCGTTCTCCACCTGTCTCTGCTGAGGCTGTACTTGTTCTTCTTCAAGAGGCCCAACAAAATATACCCACAAATTATGTAAATTTGTATATAATGATAACAAAAAGGGAACTGTGAGCCGTGCAACTTTTGATAACAACTGGCAACTGGTAAACCAGCCAAAACAACCAAACAATTCAGCAACCAACCCCCCTCCCCATCCTCCACCCATCGAAATGGTATATAATGAATGGCGGCGTCTGGCGCTTTGCAGCCACAAAATGTGAAATCTGCCATGATTTATGCATTTAGTTTATAATTTATTTGTTTATTGTTTTGCCTCAACCAGTTGCATAACTAAGCTCAGTTTTAAGCGCTTAATAACAATGCTGCAGATTCAGATTTCACATTTCGCATTTCGCATTTCACAGTAAATGGATATGGCCGCAACAATGTTTAATGAGTTTTTCATTGCAAATTTTGCGAAATTTTTGTTTATATAAATTTCAAAACAACTATTTTGTTAGCAATGGATTAAGCTATAATTTGAGTGGGAGAAAGAGAGAGAGGTGGGGGGAGCAGAGCACAAAGAGCTTAGATATGAGTGGGTCGATTTTGAAATTTGTGGAATTTGTAAAAGTGTGAAATTTGACAAGACTTTTTCGGGGGGGAAAGCAGATCTAATTTTGTCAGATCAAAGCTGACATTTGCGTGGTGAACTTTGATATTGTTTAGCATAAGACTTCCTAGAACGTGTCTTATGAAAACTTCATTTCGTTCACAGAATGGAATGGAATTGTAACTTGAATGTTATTATGTGAGTTATTTTTACAATTTTCAATGTAATTTATTGAAATAAGATTGAATTTAGTTTGACTTTGGCTAGACATAGAGGTCGTTGATTACGAATTCAGTTTGCCTGTTCTAAGAAGACTTCAGTAGGCCATTTGCTTTCATCTCTGTTCCCTGAAACTAGCCACACACGCGTGAAGCAACTGGTGATGCCAAGGATGCAAAAGTGAAGCCAACACTTGCTCAAATGAAAGCTGCAGTTAAGCCACTGAAGGTTACATTGCAGCAATGAACTTCAGCAGTCAGCTTCTCCAGTTGTGATCCCATACAGGAACTTTGTTATTAAACCGCCTTCCACCTCTTGCTGAGCTTCCATAAGAGTGGCAAAATCCAGTCTAAGCTGAAATCGCATATAAATCTCGTCTGGCTGTGCACAATCTGAATATGTTAAGCCGAATTCGGAGTCTCACAGGTAAAACCAAAACAATAAAATTTCTGTCATATTTTCAGCAAAACTTGCAACTGATGAAATTTAGTAAGCAAAAACATGCACTGCCATGAAAGCGGGCTGGGGAAATGGGAAAGAAAACTACTAAATTTCAGCGCAGACATTCATATAAGTTCCTTCAGTTGAGGCAGAGGCAGAGGTGAGTGGGGGAATACTGGAGGACTAGCTGGCATAATAAAAATCGCATGAATGTTGGAATCTGAATTGGAATTTCGTGCGGAAAGGGATGGATGGTGGGGGGTGAGTATTAATGCAATAGAGTGAAGTACTCCTCGCAGTCACAGTCGCAATCTCATGAATATTATTACACATACGCACTGAGTGCGACATGTGTGTGTGTGTGTGTGTGTGTTTGTTAGTGTTAGTGCGGCGCCTCGCTCAGTTTGTCTTGCGGACTTGCAGTGAATTTAATACGGATTTCAAACGACAAAGCAATGACACTTTGTGGCAGCAGCCGCTACTATTTGAACCTACAACTCACTTGCCTCCCCCTCCCCCTCTTCCCCCTCTTCCCTCAGCGACGAGCAAATTCTTAGCTAAACTCTGCAAACTGTGCGTATGCGTAATGTAGCAAAGTTGACAGCCAATTTGAGGCTCAAGTCATCGCCCCATCGTTCCCCTTTGGCCGTCATATAAAAGTTTTCACAGAAATGCCAAAACAAGTCAAGTCAAGTGGGCCAAAAGATTATGGCCATCCGGTCAAGAGCAGTTGAATGCAGAAGAAGAAGGAGCAAAAAAAGCCAGGCGGTGCACGGCCATAAACTGTGTTGAAAGAGCTTAATCAAAATTTATGATGTCACAAGCGGGCAGCTAAAAAAGAAAGGGCAGAGAAGAGAGGCAGGATGCAGTTGAAGCTAAACCGAAAAGGCGAGAGAGGAGAGAAGAGAGCTAAGAGCTCACAGCCCAGAGCTAAAGTTGAAATGAAATTTGCTTGCTCAGTTTTTTGAGGCAAGGTAAACAAATCATAGCAGGAAGCCAGACAGGAAAGCTGATATATATATATATATATACAGATGGTTAGATGGCAGCTTAAAGTGGCCGAAAGAAAAGGGGAGAGATCCTGCCAAGTTGTAGCTCAATTGGCAAATGACAAGTGAAAGACAGTTTGGTTGCTGAAAATTAGAATTATCAAGAAGATGAATGAAAGATAAACTTGAAGCCTTAAACATCTTTCTCAACTCTCTCTTTGCCTGTGTCCTTCATATGAAGCAGAGTTGGTTTGTCTGTTTGCCTCATTTGCTGATTCATATATTCATATATATTTGAATCTTTCTGCCATATATTTTTATAACGCACAAGCTAACGTTATTTATGACAGGTTTCTGCGCAGTTTTTCCTGCGTCTGCCAGCATAAGTATTACAATGGCACCAACACACACACACACACAGACACACAGACACACACGCCCACACTTTTCATTTGCAGATACTTTAAAATAGATTCATTTTGCATCAGCGATATTGCGTGAATCGTGAATAAATAGGATTAGTATGAACTTTGAAATTCCAGAATTTCCAGCTGACCTTCAACCTCAAAACTTTTACTGATTGCAACTGGAATTTAAAGTGTTTGATTATATCACAAATAAAGCTCTATCCCATCTCTATCTTATATATATATATATAAATTTACAACTGTGTGCTGAAAGCATAACTAAAATGACAAATGTGGCCAAGGTGGAGCAGCAACAGCAGCAGTAGTAGAAAGGATATCTTCAGTACTTTATTTCCTCTAACTACATCAACATCTACATCTAGCTCAACCACCACCAGCAACCCACACCCCTGCTGTTGCTCACATCCACATCCGGTGCTACTTCCGATTCATAACTTCAGCTTCTTCGGCTTTGCCCTGCCTTCGAATTTTTTCACACTCTCGTCCTGGCTCCTTCAACGCAGAAGCCGCAAACTTAAAAAGGCAACGTGTTTCATTTAAACACCACGCACGAGTAACTCTTACATAGGATGCGGCAGAGCTAGAGAGTTCCATAATCATCTAACTTCTCCTTGCCCTTCCCTACGTTTCACTCGCCCTGTTACCCGCAATGTTATACCATATCCCTGTCTTTGACTTGAAATTTTATTGTAGCGCTTTTGCGCTGTCTTTATGATTATTGCGCCAATGACGCATTTCCCCGGCTCCCCGCTCACCCCCCCTCTGATGCTCCACATTTACAAGTAGTTTTTGTGAATTTATTTGTTCGTTGACTGTGTGTGGCTGCTTCTCGGGGCTTTTTTTTTTCCTAATGAGTCAAAAGGGAGAATTTAAAGCTAGTCAATGGGAAATCTGCATTGTTTTATGAAATATTCTCCCGATTCTGGGTTGAAATGTACACCACCTCTCCCTTACAAATGGTAAATGCCTGCGGAAAAAGCAAATGATGGTCCACCTCTGGCTTTACAGAGCTAGTAAGGCCAAATATTTTTAAAGAAAATGTTTTTTTTTTTTTTTTTATCATGTTTTGTTTATTATTTTGTTTATTATTTATTTATTACTTTAAAGAAAATGTTGAATAAAAAAATACAAAAATAAAATAATAATATATAAGCTGATGGAAGACTCCGGAAGGAGCTTCCAACAGGATTAACTTGAAAGGCACAACTAGAGCCTTGTCATGAGCCAGCGGTTAGAACCAGTTGAGAATTGTAAGCGGCAGGCCAGTGCAAATGATTGAGACACAACTGTGTTGCCTACTTTTGAGGTAACCGTTTAGACAAATGAACAGAGATATTTGAATGGCATTGGGGTAGGTCTGCGTTGTCATTGAACTTCTGGGAAAATTACCACCTGTTGTGGGACAGCCTGCAGTTGGAAGCCATCAAGCAGGTCTCCATCGGCCAGTTTATGATCTTCGACTAGCAATCGATCGCCTTAATGGCGTGGTACACCTCAAGCAGGATGTCATTGGCCTTGCTCTGCGAACTGATGCCGATGGCCAAATAGCACGTGGCGCACTTGGCATATGGACATATGGTAGGCTGCTCCACCACAGTTCCGCACGGACATGCGCAGCTGCAATCAACGCATGGAAGCCATGCGCAGTGTGATCGGTACATGGTTGCTGGTCTCCATTGAGTCTGCTAGAGCTGGCTGCTATATATAAATTCCTTATATAAATTCTGTTTGTTTATTGGTACATATATGCATGTGTGTGTGAGTGTGTATGTGTGCATATATGTGTAATACATTTGAAAGGAACAGTGTAATTGTGTTGTTAATCGTTGCTGCCACGTAAAGCCTCCTCGGTGACATCGGAATTAGAGCTCTTGGATTCGTCGGCGTTGTCACTTAAATCCTCCTCGCTGACTTCATCTACCCTCTCCAATTTAGGAGCTCTGGCAACCTTGCGTTTGACGCCATTTGCATTTTGCTTGGCGGCACGCTTGGCTTTCAGCTTGTCGAAATCGAATTTCATGAATGATTTTCTCGGAGGGCGACGGCCGGGGAACTCTGCGTGGGGATGTTCCTTCTTCATTGCGATCGGAGTCTCTCTTATGGCTGAAGATGTATGTTCTTCTTATACATCCAAAGGGAATATCAATGTGGAATACTTACAGACTGCGGTGCAGCTAGTGTAGGGAGTTATTTGAGCTTTATTTGTCATTTTTCTGTAAAACCCAATTGCAAACAGCGCTGACACTTACAAGCCGATACACACCATTTATCGATATGCTTTCATATCTTTGTTTTCAACTATCGTTTGCACAAAAGCGTGTGAATTGATACTATCGATGGAGTCACTTGCCTCCTATTTTTGGTAATATGGACTCCAGGTTTGCACTTCTGCATTGTCCATAATATCTACCTGAGATTATATACGAATATAAAATGCCCTACAGTTCTTAATGAGCAACATTTATCTGCATTTCATATGCTACAAACAGTGAAATAGAGCTAACCATCGAGAGCTATCGATGTTTCCAGCATTGCCATTGCTGTGAAATGTAAACAAATGTTTTTTTGTTTACAAAAACCAAACGGCATTGCCAGATGTGAAAGTTGCTTTAACTTCAGAGCGTTAAGTACGAATATTATATGCAAAACAATACTAAATCAAATTCAGCATTGCCATTGCTGTGAAATGCAAACACATGTTGAGCGGCACTGCCAGATGTATAAATTTCTCTAGCTTGAGCTTTAACATTTCATGTTTGATTTTTAAGAGATGGAGCAAATGGTTTGGTAATTGTGATGGTCAGCTAGCTCCAGGTGGTACCCCAATTGAGTTGATTTACAGCGCCAAACCGAACATAGAAAAGCTAACTTTGGCTAGCCGAAGCTACTATACCCTTGGCATGCTTTTGCCTTACAGCTAGCTGATTCACCTGACATAGTTTAAATATGAACATTTGCCGTAAAAAAAGGAACGAGAAAACTAACTATGAAATTTAAAAATCCTATATCCATTTTAAGCTGCACAAAAAATATCAAAGGAAAATTTCAAAAAATATATAGATTTAGCTATGAATAAATATAGTCGTCTGGCTGCATATATCGCTATACAAATACACATACAGGCGAGTGTATGCATATCCAACATGATGTCGAATATTTAAATTAAATTTCCGCTTAAGCCGAAAAGTCGAGGTTTGAAAAAATGAAGAACGTTCGTTCGGCTGTGGAAAAGCAAAGAGGAAAAACATGTGCTCCAAAAAGCCACTGCACATTCTGAACAACAGTCGAACTGCGGCAGCAGCAACAAACATATCAGCGTGAAGAACAAATGCAACAACAGTAAAAACAACAACAGACAAATATTGTGCAAAAATAATTGCATGTCAGACAATGCGGGAAGCATTTAATTTAATTTAATCAAGTTTTGCCTGTCAATCGAAAAGCCAAGCCAAGCCAAGCATATGCAAAGGATTTGCTTTTTATATATAAATTTACGAGTATTTTCATATATATTCATTGCATGGCTTAAGGTAAGGGAAGGTAGTTTAAGAAGTCTTAAGCCCACCCGCTGTTAGCCCACATCTTGAGTGGATGAAATCAGCAGCGACAGCAGCACAATCGTCCAGCAGAAATCACAAAACCAACCTCAGCTCTAGGCTGAATGAACTCTTTGGACGCATTCCCAGGCGACGTTATAGTTTCCAATGTCCAGGCTGTTGATTGGCTGGACTGCATTATCCTTTTCTTGTTTCCTTAGATGCATAAAGTGCTTGCCAAATGTTTTCTGTAAGCGAAACGCAGACTCATCTGTCCGTAGAACATCAAACCAGTACTCGAGGAGAGGCTTCTTTATGTATTTCAACATCAATGCGAGGCGTTCGCCTTGTTTGGCGGGGTAATGTCAACAGCTTTGCGAACAACATAGGTCAACTTCCTTCAATCTGAGACGTAGTCCATCATCACTTTTATATTTTCCAGCTGCAGCAGCTTTAACTGGACTTATAGTGGAACTATTTAGTACAGCTCCTAGTATGTATCTGCGTACTCTTTCCATCTTTTCAACTAAATTCTACACAGATGCAGAAGTACCAGTTTTAAATCTAGTTAAAATCTCGGCTCGATAATCAACTGATAACCTCTGTATATTTGAGTCATCAACTTAAATCTTTATCATACAAAAAATGTCAAAAAATTGTCTCAGTTAGTGATCTTTAGTTCATTTGGAATGGCATTGCTTGAAATTGAAATCAAATGTGCAGAAATTTAAGGCTGCATCTCGGTTTTCCAAAAATGAATTGGTCGTCTGTTGCATGCGCTGTGCATCCGCTTAATAAAAAATTTAAGGCTATCTTGCTTGAACAAGTCGTTTGTCCAAAAACCGCAAAATCCACTCAATAATGCGCCAACGCACAGACACATGCATACATTAATCGCATGCACACACATGCAGACACACAAACAATACCAACCAATACCAACACAAATGCATATATATATGGCAACATAAAAAGTCGGCAAGCAACCGAGAATCAAAACCCACAAATAACGAAAGAGAAGAACGCAAAGCTAACTTTGACAAACCGACGGTTTTATACACTTTTCGAATCATAGTTTTAGTCCTATCTCATATTAGATATATCAAGTAGTTTGTATGGAAGGTTGGAGCAGTCCTATATTCCATAGCCACTAAGGAATGCAAGGCTCTTGCCACCACATTTCCCTCACCATTCCAGATCAGATTAGATAAGCCACCATGGCAACGACTTCATAAACGGCTGTGAATCTTCCCATACAAAAAAAGCTCTAATATATAAAAAAAGCCCCTGGATTGGATATTTCATAATCTATGCTCCCTCGTAGGGGAATTCGCGCTCCCTCAATTGTTATCAACGCTTGCCTCCGTTAGGGTTACTTCCAGAGTCCTCTTCTTCTGATAGACCTATATGTCTTCTTCTATCAGCACTGAGCAAAATTTTAAAAAATGCGATAAAAACGAGCTAAATATCTTTGTGTATGAAAATGACATTTAACCCGACGAATAATTCGGTTTTAGAAGGGGACTGCCCGCAGATCTCATGCCTCTCTTAAATATTTCAATTGCTTAAGAACAAAAGCTTTAATCTACTTAAAACTCTAAATCTTGGAAGGACTTTTAATAAGATTTAATTCTAGACTTGCATCAAAACCTTTAACAAACTTCTTAATGGGAAAATTTAAATAATATTCCGAGTGCTTTCAGCTAAGATAAGCAGATATAGCTTGTCCTAATAGAAATTGAAAAATTGTATATAATCTTATAACATTTATAAATTTAATATCAGCAGAACCCAGAACTCCTTCGTCCATACTGAATTCTCAAAGAAACATAATAAACCAAATAAAAGGGATAGGATTAGATATCCTTCTACAGATTTCAAAGTATATTTAACAATAACTGGCAGAGGTCGTCATCTCTTCGGCATTGGTGAACTGTGGAACTTTGATTTGGAGAAACTGACTAATCATGCAACTCCTGTTGCTGCAGTTTCTCATTCAGACCAAGCTCAGCAGTCTTTCCTTCTCCAATCGACTTACATTCCTCTGAATTGAAGACTGGTGTAAATTCTGATTCAGCTGCCTCGCATACAGCTCCAACTTCAGACGAACTTCCTGCTCCAACTTGCTCATCCATCAGTTTCTCCTGCTGCTCATTGGCCGCCATTAGAGCTGTCCAAGGAAGTAATTGCTTCACACGTTGAGCAAATTCACCAACGATCTTGAATTGAGACTTCATCCGATCACACAGCCAAACACTGCTATGAGGACTCTTCAGCGAAATCCAGCTGATGAGCAATACCTGGAGTTCATTGTAGAATGGCATGCAGCTACAAAATAAACAGTCTGACCAAAAGCACAGACACAGGAACATTAAATAGACTATCCAATATTTGAGCCATTCATACTCGCGTCGTTGCCAGCCACGTATGGTGGCCCAGCCGGGACGAATGATTGCACAGTACAAGTAGATTGGGAGCAGAAGGTATTCAGGAAGCATTGCCAAAATAAATTAATAAGGATTTACTTTTGTGAGGATTTGAATTCAGATTCGAAAATATGTTAGACCCTTTTACAAATGTTGCTTGTGGAATCAAATTTGAATGAAAACTCAAAGATATCTTTGACAGAGATCGATGCAAACTTCATACATTTTCAGAATGAATTCATGACAGCTTATACTTTCCTTAGTTACTTTTATGATAGCTTTATGTTATAGTAGAGCAATTTGAACAGATTTGTGATACCCTAAAGACCCACCCTCACCCTTCAAAAGATTCAAAGAAAAGCTAATAAAATTGACAACATTTTCATACCAAACTAACTTGATGCCATCGATCTGGCTTATCCATCGCCGACTTTAGTAAGAAGGTATCGTAAGGTAAGGTATCGTTGACAAAGATCGAAGCGAGCTTCATACAATTTCAGAATGAATTCATAGTATGGACTGCCTCTTTCTTTCTATCAAAATTAAATTAGCTGATGGCTGATCAAATTTAGTCTGGCTCTGGGGATCATATAGATAGTCTTATTGGCATGTTCAGGCTAATTCAGATGTTGTTTCTTAGCCGAAATTAACAATTTTTGGTAACTTCATAGAAAAAAGTCGAATTTATAAGTGGTTTTAATTACACGCAGAAACAAATTTGATCTGACGCCTCAGAAGTTCAGTCTACATGCCAAATTTGATAACTCTAGCTCTTATAGGCTCCGAGATCTAGGTGTTTATAAGCACGGACAGACGGACATGGCTAGATCGACTCGGCTGTTGATGCTGATTAAATATATATATACTTCCTTCTGCCTGTTACATACATTTGCACGAATTCATTATACTCGTTTACTCTACTAGAGTACGAGTATAAAAAGGTCAAAAAATGCTTCTTGTACTCATACGAAAAAACTCAACATAATTCAAGCTAACATATATATAATGCTAATATTTTTATAAGTACTTAAGAGCTTAATAAATAAATAACAATAACAAGTAATAGTGTAAATACAAACAATTTTATTAGTACACGAATGGCTAAAAAAGCTAAAGAGGGAAAGGCAATACTCTCTTTTAGGCAGTACGAATAAAAAATGCTATCTTATGTTGACTGAAGCGTCTATGAACATGCCTATAACACCGACTTTATGGAATCTACCATGAGCCAGAGTCAGACTAAATTTAATCAGCCATCAGCGGCTTAACTATAATATATATAATTTAATTTCGATAGAAAGAAAAACTTATTTCATACTATGAATTCGTTCTGTAATTGTATGAAATTTGCTTCGATCTTTGTCAAAGATACCTTACCTTACGATACCTTCTTACTAGAGTCGGCGATGGATAAGCCGGATCGATAGCATCAAGTTAGTTTGGTATGAAAATGTTGTCAATTTTATTAGCCTTTCTTTGAATCTTTTGAAGGGCGAGGGTGGGTCTTTAGGGTATTACAAATCTGTTCAAATTGCTCTACTATAACATAAAGCTATCATAAAAGCAACTAAGGAAAGTATAAGCTGTCATGAGTTCATTCTGAAATTGTATCAAGTTTGCTTCGATCTTTATCAAAGATACCTTTTCATTCTCATTCAAATTTGATTCCACAAGCAACATTTGTAAAAGAGTCTAACATATTTTCGAATCTGAATTCAAATCCTCGCAAAAGTAAATTCTTACCTATCCTTTTTGGCAATGTTTCATGAATACCTTCTACGCGCTATCTACTTGTACTATGCCATCATTCGCCCTGGCTTGGCCACCAGACGTGGCTTGCAAAGATGCGAGTCTGAATGGCTCAAATATTGGATAGTCTATTCAATGTTCCTGTGTCTGTGCTTTTGGTCGGACCTACTATTTGGTGGCTGGTTGCCATTCTACGATGAACTCCAGGTAATCCTCATCAGCTGCATTTCACTGACGAGTCCGCATAGCAGTGCTTGGCTGTGTGAGCGGATGAAGTCTCAATTCAAGATCGTTGATAACTTTGTTCAACGTGTCAAGCAATCACTTCCTTGGACAGCTCTAATGGCGCCCGATGAGCAGCGGGAGGAACAGCTGGATGAGCAGGTTGGAGGAGGAAGTTCGTCTGAAGTTGGAGCTGTATGCGAGGCAGCTGAATCACACTCTTCGCCAGTGTTCCACTCAGAGGAATGTAAGTCGACGGGAGTTGCATGATAATTCAGTTTCTAAATATTAAAGTTCCACAGTTCTCGAAGTGGGCGGAAATGCGGAAGAGATGACGGCACCCGCCAGAAAGCTGTAGATGGAGATCTAATCCCATCCCTTTTATTTGGTTAATTATGTTTTTTTCTTGAGAATTCAGTATGAAAGAAGGAGTTCCTGGTTCTGCTGATATTAAATTTATAAATGTTAAAAGATTATATACGATTTTTTAATTTTGGTTAAGACAATTTGATTCTCTTAGCTGAAAGCACTCGGAATGTTATTTTAGAGACACTCATTTGCTTATTAATATATCAGGCCGCGGTCGCCTTACATTTGCTGAGGCTGTGGCAAAAAGGGTTTCGTCTACCTGCTCAGACAACAGTCACAGGAGCGGATTAGACCTATCAAAGCATGTTGCATACTTTCGAGTGTGTCGAATATTGCATAAATGCTGAGTACGATTATCTTATAGAATATCGGCTATAGCGTTCTTAGTTGTTTAAGGTCATTCTGATCCTGATTGGCTGAATGAAAAGCAGCGTGGGGCCTCCTCAAACGGATAAAAACCCAATTGGTTTCTGATTTGGATGAAAAACTGAATAATTATGGTGACATGATAGATATACGATCAGTGGCCGGATAATTAATATATAGCTACAAATAGAAGCCTATGACCAAGAGATATTTTTGGCCGCCGAGCCCAAAGGAAAATGAAATTCTGGAAAGAAAAGTTCTGCTCGTGGTGGTCTGGCTGCTGTTTGTCTTGTGTGTAATATGTTGTTGCATGCTTTTGTGTGTTAAATTAACGTGAATAAGAAGAAACAAAGGCAGAGGCAAAGGAAGAAACAAACAGAAGCCGATTGGTAAAATGCATGGCAGCAAAAACTTTCAGTAGAATCCAGACCAAAAAAACAAAAAAACGAGAAAAAGAACAGAAATTGATTTAAGCAGAAATGAAATAAAAACCACATAAAGGAACGAATGAATGTTGGCTAGGGAAAGACATAAGGAGGGAGGACTAAGGGGGAAACAGAGAACGAGACAGAGAGAGAGAGAGAGGGGGAATAAGAATATTGCATGCAAATTTCAGCGTCCGCACACTTAATATAATTTCACTTAAAACCAAAACGAAACGGCAACGGCAGAAGCAGCAGCAGCAGCAGCAGCTGTGTGTTGGGTGGCGAGGGGTGGGCAGCGTGTGAAAGCGGTAAGAGAGTGCTTTTACCAGGTGTGTTTTTGGCTTTGGCCTTTTTGTTCTTTCTCTCTCTCTCTCACTTCGTTCTCTTTGCGTTTTATTTGCCTTCCCCCTTATTTTCGGGTGCTAACGTGACTTTGGAGCGTTAACCTCAATTTATCGCTGCCATTTATGTCCTTTTTTTCGATTACTACATAAATTATGGTAGCTAACGTGTTGGTCACACATACACACACACTCATACTCACACATACACACACAGTCACCTGATAGATGGTAAACTGCAAGCATTGTATAATCGATAAAAAAAAAAGAAGTAAAGAAACGAGCCAAGCCAAGCCCAGGCTCTGGCTCTGGCTCTGGCCAAGTTTGTAGCTGCAGCAAATCCTGTCGAGGCGAATCGAGTTCCACCTGGTTGACTGGCATTGAAGGACGACTGTCCTAATGGTCATTTGTATTATTTGCTTGTAACAATTACAAGTTGACGAGGAGCTCTGTTAGTTTAAAACGGCGACAAAAGACAAAATACAATTGAGGTAATTGCCCTCAGAATAAAGTCAGGAAAGCGAGAGAGAAAGAAATGGAGAGGCAGAAAAACAGATCAAAGTTGCTGTAAACATTACTAAAAGTTAATAGTTGGCAGGCTTGAGGTCAGTAGTGGCTAAGCTCATATATATTTGAAGTCCAACAGACAACAATGGACAAATAAGGAGCCGTTTCTCACATGACAAAGGACGAAAATTGCAAAAGTGAAAAGATCGGTTGGTCTGACAGCTGTTTCAAGTGCTTGATATGTTCCATGGGTTTATAAAGAAAGAGAGAGAGAGAGAGCAAGAGAAGCTGATAGATAGAATTGTGGCAACTTTCGACGCAGATCTGTGAAACCAGACAGAGTTGTTTTGGTTTACAGCCAGCGTGCGATAAAACCTTCAATAACAAAACTTCAAAAGAGATCCAAATACATACTTCTCACTCGACCTAGAGCCAGCTTAAAATGCAAGCTAAACTTCAATTTGATCGTTACAAATCACAGGAATGGGTATAATAGCTGTGAAATTTCTTACAGCTCTTTCTCTTTTGATCGTAATTTGAGCCACATACAAAGAATCATGGCAAATGAATTGCAGAATTGGCCCAATCCATGTGTTTATTGACCTATTCTTCGCAGGTGCAGCAAGGCTTGCTCCGCTGACCATCTGCTGATATCATTCTTATAGATAATGAACGTTACTCCAACAGGATCAAGTGAAATCTGGGCATAAATAAACAGTTTCTTATTCAATTCGCCGATTATAAAAGAACGCCCTCAAATTTATGCGAGATTTGAAAAGTTCATAGTTCTAATAGTATGGCAGATGATGTCATCCCAAAACATTGCCTTCAACAACTCAATCAAATGCTTGCTCCATATAAAGGTTTACCCATTCGAGGTTCCACATCTTTAGGCAGAAACTTCGAACGCGTGGAGCTGTGGCTGGCAAGCCCTGCTCTTGTTTCAATCAAAGGCTTTTTACACCCCCCTCGCAAACAGAATTATGAAAGCCTACTTTAGGCTTTGAATTTGTTTACCATTTCCGACTAATTGATAACTTCCTGGCCTTATCACTTGATGAGCCATAATGGGCTGAACAATCCTGTTAACTGTTTGATAACTGAGAAGCCAAAGCGTGCCTCAGGCTCAGACAATTGCCTCAGAGCCGTCATTAATTGCTCTCCTATGCCTATATTTTAGCCGTCAATCATGAACTTTGGCCAAACATTGGCTAGCAGCTTGGCCTTGATAAAGTTTAGGCAGGGGCTTTTGTTTTCCAAATCAAATCGGAAGGGGCGAAAGGTTAGGAAAAGTTGGTGTGCGGTTAAGCAGTTTGGCATGCAGACAGCTCAGACAACGCCATTCGCAATTACTGTAAGTAAACAGTCTCACTCACACATACACACACACACACACACAGAGACAGAATCACACATTGTGGTCACTGTGGAACTGCAAATGTCATAAGTGTAATTGGGTTTTCCGAGAAACAGACGACGCCCATTTCATTGAGGATATCCATTGTTTTCATATTATGCTTGAGGCTGTTGCTTCTAATGTTCTCCTGTGTTCCCCCTTGCCTACCATCTTGCCCATATTACGCATACGCCCAGTTCGCCAGGCATTTGCATATAAATTTAGCTAAAACAACGATACAAGATGTTGTTGTTGTTAATGTTGCTGTAGTTGTTGTTGCCGGCCTTGCCTAATTGCCAAATACTTATACAATATGTGTCTGCTATGTACAGTGCTAGCCATTTGTATAGTTACAGTTTCTAATTGCTTTTGAATCAGCATAGATTTAAAGAGATATTGGAGCTAATAGTCTTGCTCTGCTGTTTGCTTAGCATTTCTTGGCTTGTCAGTTGTGATAATAACCCTAAACATACATATATAAGGCAGTCGACCATCAGCTCCATAATACGGAGCCGGACTCAGTATCAAAGCGCAGAAGACGCACCTCATTCTCTTCACCAAGAAGTACAAGGCACTGCCATAGATCCCCCAAAGACTGAAAATATCTGGCTATAGCCAGGGCACACGAAACTGACCTGGAGAGCGAAAGTCGAGGAGAGGTTGAAGAAGGCTACTAATGCTAAGCAGCATCTAGGGCCTCCCCCCAAACTCCCATACATCAACTTTATGGTGTCTTGATGTGGTGGCCAGCAACCCAGACGTTCTCTTCTCTACTACCTCTACTACCTCTCTTCTCTTCTACCTTAAATTATTGAAAAAGACTCAGCTGCAGACGATGATCTGCATTAAGGCACACATCCTAGCAGCCACAAGCAGTCGTCACTTCAATGCTGAGGACCCAGCTCCACCAGAAGGGAATGAGATATTCTGACTAAATGATCACCAGGATTTGCCTCGACGCCAGAACAATGATATAGCTGGAACCTTATGACTGATGAGCTGCATCTTAACTTGCATACAAATGGATCCAAGATGCGCCTTCTTTCATCTTGGATAAGTCTACTGTACAGATCCAGAGTTGAGACTGTCTTACAGGCTGCCCAGTCACTGTAGTACATTCTAGGCGGAGGTTTTCGTCATAAGGAAAGCCGCACAAGTCGCACAACTTAATAGCTTCGAAGCGGCGATAGGATCTAGGCAATCATTCGCCATCAGTTTCAGAAATATGCTGGCAGGCAGGGATGTGCCAGATACACTAAGCACGACGGGGTCATCTACTAGATTCCAGGTCTGTTCTATAATATCCCTAAGCAAATGGAGAGTACCGTATACATATACATTGGCATTTGGGTTCCTATGATAAGGATAACGCTTGCGATAACACACATACATATGCTATATAGCAAAGCCCTAGTCACCTGTCTGTGGTTCTAATTGCGTTTGGCAAATTAATTGATTTATGAGCGTCATTAATTTGCCAGCTTACGACTGCTGACACTTGCAAAGGCTACCAAATGGAACTTACATTGTCACTGTCGCCCCGCCCCTGCCAGGGCAGAGGTGGCCCTGCAATGGCAGTAGTCCCCCCACTGCTGTCCATCAGCAGCTACAGTTGGAAGCGTATGAATATGTAATCAAAGTAGAGCAACGCGTCAGGACACTCAATTAAAGGCTCCATTCATAAAACTGGCACAGAGCAGCGCTAAAGAGTGTTGTTGTTGTTGTTCTTGTTGTTGTTGTTGAAGCTGGAAGGGCAAAGTCGTAAGACGCAATTCAAACACGCTCACTCACTCACCCACTCACACACAGCCATTCACACCCACTCCAACAACAACAACAACAACAAGAACAACAAGAACGTTGCAGCTGTGGCAACCAGCAAGCAGCATGGATTATGAATTACTAATAGGCAAACTGTTGGAATTTTCGCACTTTGCACGCCCAACAAACAACACCTTCTTTATGTTGCCCCTGGTCCTTTGCCATTCATCCAGTGCCTCCTCCTCCTCTTCCCCCGCCGTCTTCTGCTGCTCTCCTCGCCTTTTTGGATTTGTCCCCATGGAGCTTTTGTAATTATGTGTCGCACCCCAAATTTCAGCCTCCACAAAATTTTCGCCTAATCCCTCAACGTGAATGCTGCGAGTGACTATCATATGAGGGGCAAGTTGAAACTAATTGAAGTTGAAGTCGGTGTTGGAGGGATCTTAACCCTTAGGTTTATGACCTAAATAGTCACATATGTATATAAAAATAGTTGTCCTTAGTGATCAACTGATGGAACCATGATACTTAGGCGGCTGCCAAATTTGACTGAGATTGTAATTGTCGACGCCACAAGGGCTGAACTAGGATGACCAAGGATTTGGGAGCCCTAAGCATACAATTGATTTTCACTTCATTAAAGCAAAGCAAGGGCATGCTCCATATATTCATATACAAATTTATAGGAAAAACTACTAATATAAATTATGTTTCCAATTCTTGATAAACACAGCGAGATGCTTTTTGTTGTTGTGGAGTAAAAGAATGTATAGTCTCTGCACTTATCAGCCTAACTATCGGTTCAGCTTAGCTTGGGTTCAGGGAACGCCAGCATCTTCTTGAACTTGTTAGACAGACGAATCCTCTGTTTACTCTCGCCTCAAAGCAAAAGTATGTGGCTGAGACTGGGGCGTGGTGCAGATGAGGGCAAATCATTATACTCTTTCTCTAGCTCTTGCTCTTTATATTTCCCTTCTCTTCCTCCTCTTCCTCTTGTCACTATGTTTTCAGGCAAAAGAAGGCGTTGCCAATCCCATAGAGTATATATATTCTTGATCAGCATCAATAGGCGAGTCAATCTAGCCATATCCATCCATATGAACACCTAGATCTCAGAGACTATAAGAGCAAGAGTTGCCAATTTTGGTATTTTGACTCACCCAAAGTTTCGTAAGATAAAATTTGTTTTATATGTTTGCCCCTCCCCCTCTCCCACCTCCACAAATCGATAAAAAACCTTATATCTCCTACAATCTTTGTCACTCAATTGAATTAAAACTCGATTTGTATATATATATAAGCTTATAATCTACCGATTTGCCAATAATAATTATAAGCAAAATCTTAAAAAGTTTTTTGTATGAGGCCAATTTAGGCCAAACTGCAGTGTTATTAACCAAAACGTAATACACACAAAGGCAAATACCATTGAATGTCCCAGAATTAGTAGCCGAAAATTGTCTCTAGATTTGCAGGCTGACTTCCAGCTGCCATTGCCTGGGGTTGTCCAATGCGGCGAGTCTTTGATTTACTCCAAAATTGGCTTTCATTTGTAAACTAATTGGATTTCAATTGAATTTGTTTCACTTGACTATGGGCCTGGTCAGCTGAATTGTGGCCAAAATCATTGTGGTCACATATAAATGTGTGTTAGATGATATATGGCAAGTTAGAAGGATTAGACTTGAGGGGGTGATGGCAGTATCAGACCGACTGCAGCCAAGGCAAAAAAGTTTACTAGGTTAAAGTTGTTGAAAGTTGTTGATATTAAGCCAAATTGTATAAATAAATGTTCATTGGTTCATTAACATTATGATGGCAAGATATGTCCCTAGTCAGGGATCTAAGGATCTAAGAAATTCCTATTGAAATATGCAACTGGAACATTTGTACTTGGCACAGATGTAGATGACTTGGGTGTTCTTTGAGACCTCAAATTGAAATTTCATTTACACATTTCATTGTCCGCCGCTATGAGGCTGCGCCCCTCGGCCGATGGGGCGGGAAGCTAAAGCTTCTAGCCTGTTTTTCGCTTGTAAGAAGCCCCTTGGTTTGGCCACTTGAACGTTACAACAAAAGATGGGCAACCTCTTCACAGGATCTTTGCTATGGACATTCTTAGCTGTCATTGAACTCTCTAATATGAAACAGAGAGAGAGAGAGAGTTCCTTCAACTTCATCTTAATGGCCTTGCATCTTTACCCAATTCAACCAAATGCCAATTTGTTGCCCTTAGTGCCATATCTGTCTTATGCCATCTCAATTTCTGTCAATGTTCTCCCCCTCTTTGTGGCTGAGGGGGCTGAGGCTGTGACTGGGGCTGGGGCTGATGCTGCATAAATCAAACTTGCGCCGGCCGGAAGCTGCGCATATACAAATTGTGAATAATACAACTTCCGTTAGGCAAAATAGTCGCTGCAGATCCCAAAACTCAGGCATTGTGCATATAAACCGAATCCTCGCCCAATGGCAATTCGCATTGAATTTTGGTTTTAAATGCTGTTTGCTGTCATTGCCATTGCATTATTGTACAAAGAGAAAAAAGGAAAGGACAGAATATACATATATATGTATAAAATACAAAAAGAGAAAAAGAGAAGAGGAAAACGGAAAACTCTGCACAAAACTAACTGGTGAAAACTTTTCAAAAGCAATTTTCAATGACCAACTACTGTGAAGAGTTGGCCGGCGTTCAACATTCAACATACAACGTTCAACATTCAACGCCCATCTTTCAGTTTGTTTGCGCTGCCCCGCCGCGCCGCGCCGTGCCGCACCTCGTTGTTGCCCCGCTGCTGCTGCGTCATCGTCGTGCCACTTTGCTCGTTCGTTGTATGTGTTGCAAGTTAAATATTTGTTGAAATGTTTTTTATCGTACAACGGTTTGGCGTCAATATCTAAGGTTTGCTTTAAGCTTTACTTTTGCTTTTGCTTTTGCTTTGCTGCCGGCCGTCCTGTTTGCTGACCAGGACCAGAATCAGGCTGCGGCAGGAGCGGGCAGTGGCCGGCATTTTGGGGCCCAGCTGTCAGGTGTGGCAACAAAATCAATCTTTGACAGCTACAAACTGCTGTTTCTGCTCCTGCTCCTGCCTCTGCTGCTGTCTCTATATTTGGCCCGGGGCGTGCCTGGATTAAGTATTCTTTGACTTGGACATGCTGAGTGATAATGACGCTAAAGTTGACGATAATGATGACGTAACAGCAGGACATAACAATAGCCAGAGCGAGGTGCAAAACAACAGCAACAAGAACCGCATTACGTATACGCAAAGTTGGCCCACTCAAGTTAGCAAATATCAACTGCAACATCCACACAAGCAAGGGCAAGTTTTTAGTGCCAATTTGTCAGCAAGTTGGCAGCCCCCAAAGAGTAGCTTTGTGTCGTTGCATTTGTTTCAGACTGTGGTGGTCCTCGTCTCAGACTTCCACCAGCCGCCCAATTGGGGAAATGCCGTCGTTCATGTCGTCTGCTTCTTCTCTCTCGCCTCCTTATGTCTCTCGGCTCGTCGCCTTGGCTGTCCAGCGTTTCGTCTCACTTTACTTTTTGAAAATGCAATAAATCATTCACAGCTCTTTCACTTACTTAACGAACTTTTGCCACACCAGCGAGGGCGACGGGTCGGTCGGCGGCGGCGGCGGCGGGTGAAACCAAGTGCGTCGATGTCTTGGCCAGCAAAAGTTGGCAAACTTTTTCCCCACTGTTTTGCTTATGTTTATAAGCGATAGAGGTGTGTGTGTGTGTGTGTGTGTGCAGCCCCTACGCCCCCTCACCAGCAAGAATGATAAACGCTTTGCGAAAATAAATAAAAACCTTGCTATTAGCCTTTTTTTCCCATCGAATCCCTTGCCATGACGTACCGATCCGATCCAAACGGTTCCTTTCCCTTCCTTTCCATTCCATTCCATTCCGTTCTATTTTGGCATTCTCATTCTTTGGCCTGGGCCCATAAAACATGCCAAAAATAGCAATTGGTGTGTGCGAGTATATCGAAACTGTTCAGGCAACATTTTAAATTTATTTTACGCACGTGAAAGCGTGGCAAGCGGTTGGACAGGGGGCGTCCGGATGGGCAAATGGCCTTGCGGCTTTGGCATTAGCTTTGTGGCTTGCTGCTTGGCCGATTCTGGTTTAACGACGGCTGCGGCTGGAATGTCAGCGAGATGTAGACGTAGACGGAGATGGAGATGTAGATGTAGATGGAGATGTAGATGGAGTCAGGGGCCTGGGTCAGAGCAAAAGTTTGCCCTAATGCGTACAAAATTAGCATAAATAAAAGGTTTCCAATGTGAATTACAAGTGCAATTGCGTAATTGATAGGCGAGGATAGGGTAAGGGCTTGAGGAGCTCAAACATTGGTCGATCCCTGGTCGAGCGACGGTCGAGTCAGGGTCAATTTGGCAGACAAGGAGAGCTTCATAAAGCTCAAAGATTTTCTCAACTCAAGCGACAGGCCAGGGATGAGGCAATGAAATCAAAAACGCTCTCAGTCATCTCAACAAGATCAATATTCTTTGGAAACTGGGGGCCCAGGAGCAACAACAAGAATGTTCCTGTTGCCATTGAGCCGCCACTGAAGAGTGAGGATGTCATCCAGTTCTTCGGCTCCGAAGACTCGCAGCAAAATGCGTCAAAAGCGGTGATGACCACGTCTCATCCGAGTGCAGTTAAGCCGATGAGGACCCTGCTTGCTGTGCTTGCTCTGCAAGGATAACCATTCCGCCTCATATAAAGGCTGCAAAAGGGCAAGGAGCTGCAAAAGCCAAGCCATTCTGCACCCGACAACCCAGCAATGAGCTTTGCGAACACCCTTCGATTAGCAAACCAAGTAAAGCTACACCCCGTGTTCCAAGTTCCATGCCAGCACTAGTATGGACCGACTGGAGGCAATGATGGAGAAGGTGCTGGACCAATTTACAGCCAACTGACCCAACTGTTCACCTCATTATTCGCTAAGCAATGCAGCCTGTGCAGAAGCAGGCCTGAAGTGGAACACTTCCTTTAAACCAATCGCATAGACCTACTCCTTGTAGCGGCACACACATTTCCACACCTGGATCCTACTTCACCATCAACGGATACGACACAATATCCACAAGTATTGGTAAATCTTTGAGTTATTAATTAATTCCAGAGAAAACTGGCAAAATTCCCCATAGTGCACCGTTCTTGTAGCTCTAACGCAAAACTTTGGCAGTTCGGTTTATGACAGATTTGGATATATAGTTGAATTATATAATCCCTGCCGCAATGCAGCCGAATATGAGACTTCAATCTCAGGCGGCACGTTGCCTTCGCATGGTTAATTATATTTCTGTTACCTGTCAATAATTAATGATGAAAACATCGAAGTCATTAGTCAAAGCCATGGCCAGCCAGCTCAGCGTCAGCATCAGCACAATTTTAGTTGCCAAAAGTGGAGGAGTATAGCAGCAGCTAAGGAGAACTTCATTAAAGGTCAAAGGTTCGTCCGTCCGTCTGTCTGTCTGTGTATCTATTTTCGTTTTCGCTGCAAGTTGGGAAGCGACGAGCAATGTGAAGGATTTGCTTTATGGCTATGATGGAGACGATGCCCATGGGAGACAATTGGCGGCAGCTTAGCAAATAGACCAAGCAAATAGTAATAGAAATAGAAAGCAGAAATTGCCAAACACAGACATGGGACAAAGGACACCGATACACGATATAGATACGCAGCCCAGGACACAGTCGAAGCTAAGTATATGTGGAGCACGTTGTGAGTCCGGCTTTTGCTTATTGCTTGAATAAACAGAGAAGGAAGGCAGCAGAACCACAGCCAAACATAAAGAGGGAGATAGATATAGAGAGAGACTGAGAGATGGATGAGCAGTAGCAGAGAGAGAGGGAGAGAGAGGGGGGCAGCAAAAATGATGCTTATTAAAGCAGGCGAAGATCCAAAAGCTTGCCACCACCTGCTGTGCATGGCGCAGCGAAGCGTTTAAGTAGCTTCGTTTATTTCCTATTTATTTCATCTTCCTGCAGTGTGTTCTCCTTCCGTCCTCCCTCAGATTTCTGGGTGGCCTTTGCAAGTGCTGCATGTGTGTGTGTGTGGGTGTGTGTTATTATGTAATGACTTATCGAGTGAATTATTTGTGAAGAAGCATTGGCAAAGGCAAAAAGATGCATTATTGAACAGAGTTATTAAATTGGGATAAACACAAATGTAGAAACACACTTGCAGTTGGCAAATTGAATCCAAAACAATCCAGAGTCCAGAGTGAATACATTCAAAACCCCAGATGAAAGATTCATTAGAAAATGATTGGTATTTTCATCATAAAAAGTGAGTGGCATATTCAATCGCTAATGAATGCCAAGTGAACATCCTCAAGATGGTGGAGTATGATTGGTTGGGAACCTTTCAACGCATAGAAGGAGGCGCTTCCCACTATATAACCTACTGTATATAATCTTGATCAGCATGACAAGGGGAATCGATCTAAGCATGTTCATTTGTCCGTCCGTCCGTCTGTTTCAACACAAAGATCTCAGAAGTCTGCACTCCGGCTTATCGATTATTATGATTATTGTGCCCTCCCACCGCTCTCCCTTTTTGTGAATTTATATGTTCGTTGACTGTGTGTGGCTGATTCTCGGGGGTTTTTTTTTCCTAATGAGTCGAAAGAAAGTTGAAATAAAAGCTAGTTGGAATTGGAAATCTGCATGCTTTTATGAACTATTCTCTCAATTCTGGCTTGAAATGTACACCACCTCTCCTACAAACGGTGAATGCATGCGGAAAAAGCATGGTCCACCTCTGGCTTTACAGAGCTGGTAAGACCAAATATTTTTAGAAATATTGAAAAATTTCTAATAAGATTGCAAATACACTACACACGAGGGAGCGGAAAACGAGTTGAAGGAATTGATGAATTGACGATGGATTGGAATCCGAAAGAAGAGGTCGAATCCAAGGATGAAAGTGAAGAAGAAGACATTTTCCAATACTTCGTGCAAAATTAAATTAAATAAAATAAAATAATAATATATAAGCTGATGGAAGACTCCGAAGAGCTTCCAACAGGATTAACTTGAAAGGCATAACTAGAGCCTTGTCATGAGCCAGCGGCTAGAACCAGTTGAGAATTTTAAGCGGCAAGCTAGTGCAACTGATTGAGACACATTGTGTTGCCTACTTTCGAGGTAACCGTTTGAACAAATGGACAGAGATATTTGAATGGCATACTTTGATTTTTTGTCTGCGTTGTCATTGAACATCTGGGGAAAATGACCACCTGCTTTGTGACAGCCTGAAGTTGGAAGCCACCAATCAGGTCTCCATCGGCCAGTTTATGATCTTCGACTAGCAATTGATCGCCTTAATGGCGTGGTACACCTCAAGCATGATGTCATTGGGCTTGCTCTGCGAACTGATGCCGATGTCCAAATAGCACATGGCGCACTTGGCATATGGACATGCTGCTGCGTGCCGTCTCTACGGGGTAGGCTGCTCCATCACAGTTCCGCACGGACAGGCGCAGCTGCAATCAACGCATGGAAGCCATGCGCCGTGTGATGGGTACATGGTTGCTGGTCAACCTCAACCATTGATCCCATATAGCCGATTGTTCCGATTGTTTTCACCCAATTCTAAACAAATTCGTCTTGTAGGCCCTGTATCCACGGTAGTTCCACGCCCGCCGACCAGGTTTGGTCTAGATTGATTCCTTTCGTGTTATACTCCTACTCTAGCAGAGTAAGCGAGTATATTGTATTCCTGCAAATGTATGTAACAGGCAGAAGGCAGCATCTAAGACCCCATAGAGTATATAAATCCTCTCCAACATCATCCAAGCAGGGCAATAAGACCCAAAACATTCTCTTTTCTCTGTTTTCATGTTCTGTCCTGTTCGGTTCTGCTTGCTCTAATCCTGGACGTTTATATCCTATAACATAATTATTTTGACTATGCTGAATTGTTACTCCAACTTTGACTAAACTGAGTGCACTCAGGCGGGACTCTAAGAGAATTTTCTGCTAAACTATTGAAAGACTTTAGAAACTTTTATATATTTTTAAGAAAAACTGTCACAATATCCTGGCTGTCATCTTAATTTTGGTCATGATTTTAGCTGGCCATCAGCTTGTTCTCCTTCTTTTTTTTTTGCTCACACACACACATGTCCCATATGCACACACGCAGACACACACAAATAGAAGGAAGACAAAGCAGCAGCAGCAGCTTTATGGGGACTTAGTTGAGGGGACAACTATTCCTGGCAACAGCAACTATATATACATCTAGTATATACATATATATATATATATGATTGTTGTTGCCCCTAATGAGTCACATGCACAACTCAAGGGACAATGTTTGGCTGTGTGTGTGTGTGGGTGGGTGTTTGGGTGTGTTGGGGCTAAAGAAAAGCAAAGCAAACAGTGAACTAAGAGCAGCAACTAAATAGGCGAAGGGGGAAGCCAAAGCACAAGGAATTTCTAGACATTTGTCACACATGCTACGCACTCGCCGGAAACATGGCGAATTTTTGTGTCAACAGGCGCTTACAACTTACAACAGCAACAACAACAACAACAACTGCAACAGCAGAGAAAAATTACTTCAGCTTCCAAGTTGCCAGTGCCACATTTGTACAATTTTTCCATTCACCCATTCCACAGTCATTTGGCATGATGGCTTGTCTGGGCTTAGTCCTGCTCCTGGTCCTGGTCCTGGCGACTTTCAGTTGAAGCCCGTCATTCAGTTCACTTCATTTCGGTTGAGTCAGAGTCAGAGCAGCAGCAGCAGCAGAAGGGGGCGGGGGGTATATGGAAGTAGGTTGAGGGGCAGCAAGTTGCGTGGCGTTTTCGGGGCACATTGTTTAATAGATGACGGCACTTTGCTTAACAAGTAGCCGCATTAGTTTATTTACTGCACGCGCTCCATTTGTACACTCAGAGAAATTAGGGACACTATAAATTAGATTGAGATTGAGATTGAGGCAACGGGATATGAATCAGATTGAAAGATTGAAAGATTATTGATGAAGAGATGAAGTGTTTGCATGCGTTGATAAGAATTCAACTCAACTACAACAGGTCATGTGGCCCCGATGATTGTACTTAATAAGTGAAGAGAAGGATGAGTCATTTATTGTTCTTTCTCTCAGTGCATTTGTATGTGTATGTGTGTTACTATCACAGTGGTTTTTGCGTGCATGAGAATTATTGTTGGCCATGTCCCTGGCATTTATATAGTAGATATATATGCAGTATATATATATATATATAGATATATAAATATATATATGGAAATAACATATAGTACTTCATATATGGCTCTCGCTGGCTACCAAGGCTAGTGTCTCCGATGACACAAAATGCGTGTAAATTGTGCGATTATTGTAAGTGGGCAATGTCCTTTGCTGTCGCAGCATTATGGATCACCATCAAAAATTCATGAGACCATGTCAACGGGCGGCGGTGCGGCGATGGCGACGGCATGCCAACTTGTTTCAATTTATCTGCTTCGCTTTAAAGTGGAACTATGGCACACGGCTTTATCTTAGCTATCACTGGCTGCTCCTGCTCCTGGTCCTGGTCGTGGTCTCCTGCCGCACGCACTCCCACTCACTAAATAATAACACAAATAAATTTTAGAGCAGCTCCTGCTCCTGCTCCTGCTCCTGCTCCTGCTCCTGCTGCTGCTCCTGCTGCTGCCTTTTGTGTTCGCACAAATCTCGGAGGCGCAATTGCGGCAAACATAAAATTTTGTCCGCCAAATAATGGGGCCAAAACAATGAGAAACGGGACCAGGCACAAATATAAGTATTGTTTAGCCAAAACGAGCACCGTTAACACGCCCGCAAAACTCTGGCAATGGCTCCCTAAATGGCCCAGCCAATCAAAAATCTAACTGCTAACAATAAACCAACAACAACAACAGCAACAACAGCAACAACAAGCAAATGAAACAAATGAAACAAATATCTAAGCACGGCATGGCAATGTGTCAAATAACTGAAAAATATTATTAGAGAGAATCGCATGAATTGAAATTGGTATAAAAGTGCCATGGCTAGCTTCTGTCTATACTCTACCTGGATCATGGTTGGATTCTCTGCATGCTTACTGAAAATAAGTTGACATGAGACCAAAGAACAAGCCATGGTTGAAATTAGAAGGCATTCAAGAGGATTTCCAGGTGGGAGAAGGCAGCAACGACTTAAAGCAGTCTCCCAGCGAGAGTCTCAGAGGGTGAGTTGAGGCGTCTACTCTGCCCAACTGCGACGTCAGTTAAAAAAAAAGGTGATTTTTCATATTCCACAAAATATGTTGATATGCATGATCAGCCACTTTGCACTTTTGGTTTGCTTTTCCCAGTTGTAAATTTACAAAAAATAATTCTATGGAAGCTCTATGATATTTCTGTTCGACCAAGTTGGAAGTTCTCAAATGGCTACAACCAGAATTTGTTTCGATTTGGAGGAAACAAATAACAGAGTTTCCCATACTGAAACAATAGATTATATGGCAGCTATATCTGAATGAATCGTACCTTCAAAGATCTTTTAATCTTTTAACATTTATAAATTTAATATCAGCAGAATCAGGAACTCCTTCGTCCATGCTGAATTCTCAAAAAAAAACATAAATAACCAAATAATAGGGATGGGATTAGATCTCCATCTACAGCTTTCTAGCGGGTGCCGTCATCTATTCCGCATTTCCGCCCACTTCGAGAACTGTGGAACTTTAATATTTAGAAACTAATTTATCATGCAACTCCCGTCGACTTACATTCCTCTGAGTGGAACACTGGTGAAGAGTGTGATTCAGCTGCCTCAGACGAGCTTCCTCCTCCAACCTGCTCATCCAACTGTTCCTCCGGCAGCTCATCGGCTGCCATTAGAGCTGTCCAAGGAAGTGATTGCTTGACACGTTGAACAAAGTGTTCAACGATCTTGAATTGAGACTTCATCCGCTCACACAGCCAAGCACTGCTATTCGGACTCGTCAGTGAAATGCAGCTGATGAGGATTACCTGGAGTTCATCGTAGAATGGCAACCAGCCACCAAAAAGAAGGTCCGACCAAAAGCAAAGACACAGGAACATTGAATAGACTATCCAATATTTGAGCCATTCACCCTCGCGTCTTTGCAAGCCGCGTCTGGTGGCCAAGCCGGGACGAATGATGGCATAGTACAAGTAGATAGCGCGTAGAAGGTATTCCGGGAACATTGCCAAAAAGGATTAGTAAGAATTTACTTTTGCGAGGATTTGAATTCAGCTTCGAAAATATGTTAGACTCTTTTACAAATGTTGCTTGTGGAATCAAATTTGAATGCGAATAAAAAGGTATCTTTGACAGAGATCGAAGCAAACTTCATACAATTTCAGAATGAATTCATGACAGCTTATGCTTTCCTTAGTTACGTTTATGATAGCTTATGTTATAGTAGAGCAATCTGAGCAGATTTGTAATACCATAAAGACCCACCCTCGCCCTTCCAAACATTCAGAGAAAGGCTAATAAAATTGACAACATTTTCATACCAAACTAGCTTGATGCTATCGATCCGGCTTATCCATTGCCTACTTTAGTAAGAATTTAAGTATAATTACATATTAAAATTATATTCAAAAGACAAAAGAAGAATTTGCATACACTTTTTTTTGTTTGCTTTTCTCATCCACTTTTAAGCCAACGTCAAGTGGAGATGGGAAATCTTTAAAGAAGTTTAAGCAGATCTTTCAACATTTATGCATAAGTTTCACTTTGATTGTTCGAAAGAAAAAACTTTTCGCTAAGCCCGAAACAGAAAAAAAAAAGAACCAAGCAAGCAAGCTGATAACAGAGACAAGGAGAATGAGAGACAATGAGATAAGCAGAGACGGGCTGGGGCTCGGGTTCGGGCTCTGGCTCGGGCAGTCCTGGCCCGCGGTTATATACTGAGAAATTAGTTTGGATGTCGAGTATATATATGAAATTTTTATGAAAACATTTAATATGTGTGTGCTGGCGGAAGGGAATTTTGTTCGTCAAGAGCCGGCCCCTGGCCCTTGTCCTTGTTGGTGTCCTTGGCCGTGAGCCTTTCGATATGATTTGCCGCCAACTGACAGTCAAAAACAAAAAAAAAACAACAAAAAAAGGACAGCGTTCGCATTTGCAACGCTTCACTGAATTTTAATGATTTTTAATGACGCCCATTCCCTGGGTGAGGAGCTGACCAGCAACTGTTTCTCCCTGTTGCAATGCCCAGGACATTTCGAAACTGTACAAGTCGTTAAAGCGAAGTTCAGGCCGAAAATCAAATTAATAAATGTGTAATGAACGGCCGCATTGGCGGGGAAAATCGATAAATAAGTTGTTAATCCATTTGCTGACGTCACAAAAAAAAAAAAAAAATGAAGAAAAAAACTAAGAATGAAAAGAAAACCAGAAGCAGAAAATGAAATAAATGAAATAAGTGGCAAATTTAATGTAATCCCAGGCCCCACGCAAAGTGCCAAAGAAATTTCGCCTAGCACGAACGCCCGTAAGCATGCAATGATTTCAGACCTGCCGTTCCTTTCCATTCTCCAGCTCTGTTAGTTACTCAGTTTCAGTCATTGTCCTTTGCTTAAGAGTAACATAAATTATGCAGGACAATGGCAACAACTGTGAAATGTCAGTAAAATACTTTGATATCCTTAAAACACACACACATTTGCATTAACATTATCATATTGATAGAGAAAAGCCGCTGAAAGTAAACAAGTCCAGCTTGAAATTTGCTTACACTGCTCCTTGAAGACAGTTTCAGGTTTTGCTACCCCGCAAGAGGAAATTTGTTGTGGAAAATATGAAAACTTCATAATTTGTTTGCTCACGTGTGTGTGTGTGCCGTGTGTGTGTGTGTGTGAACATAATAAGCCATGCAAAATATGGTATATAAACCTCCAACATCAACAAAATGAACAAGCAAAAAGTACGCTCACGAAAACTACTAAAATATAAATAACTTCGTTGTTATTATATTCTTTTTTTTCATGCTCTCACCATACGAAGGACCTTATAAGCTTTCCTGCCAAGCCAGACAGAGGCAGTTTAAGCTGTTAGTTCAACTTTATATGTATATATATATATATAGATGTTAAATGCAACTTGAGTGTGGAGTCAAGCGACAAGCACACATTGGCTGAGCTGATTTGAAGTTGAGTAAATGCATTTGCCAAGCAGGATTCAGGTGCTGAGTCCTTGCCAGGCTTGCCAGGTGTGTGAGAGACACATGGAATCAGATTCTTGGACATTTGAGGCTTTCAGAGGGGCCAATTAAAACTCATTTATGACTGTGTTTATATCTAAAATTTGTTGTTATTCAATGAGTTCTAGAAAACTTAGAATACAAATTCGGAAATGAAACAACTTCTCTCTCTCTCTCTTCTTTCTTCTATCAACTATATTATGTTCTACAAATTGGGAAATGAAACAACTTCTCTCTCTCTCTCTCTTTCTTCTATCAACTATATTATGTTCTACATTCATTTCTGTTAGAGTATTTCATACTTCCCCATAGCGTTGTACCAAAAACTTACTTCTCACTTGTTTTGTTCGCGTCCTGAAATCATGGATAGCAGAAAACAAGACAATAAACAGTGAAAAGCATAAGTTTTGCTATTGTTTTTCCCTATTGTTGCTATTCGGTGAGCACGAGGGCAACAGGGGGGGGTGCAAGTACCAATTGTATTGTAGCTCTGTCGCCTTCAATATTTTAGTTGAAATTTGTTTATTTGCCTGTTTGTTTAGAGGTCTTTGTGTTCTCAAATCAAAAGGTATAAAAGTAAGTATGCTGAATTTGATCAGAGAGAGAGAGAGACAGAGAAAGAGAGAGTTTGAATGTCTTATGAGACTTCTCTTTGATCATTCATACTCACTTAATACATCACTCACATAGTTCTCATTGTTATTCATTCCTTTTTCTGGAGTGAATGCTTCATTTAGGTTTCTGAATGCATTCACTAAACACCAAGCACACAGTATCTCATCGGTCGATCACTCTGTGCAGGACTCTGCAGGATGCTTACTTGCTATTTCCATTCCATATTTTCTAGTACCGTTCCCCTCTCCAACAGTTTTTGGTTCGCTCGCTGCTTCATTTGGTTCATATTGCTGGCCATAATTGAATTGTAGATGTGAGTGTTGGCTGTGTTGATGTTTTATGAGTATGTCTCTGTCTGTGTGTGTGTGTGTAACAGTTGTTGTTGTTTTGCTGTCATCGTTGAATTCAATTCATATGCTAATGGAAAATTCAATCAGCAAATAATAACAAGAACAATTGAAGCCATAAAATTCATAATTAGAAAGTTACACATATGCCTTGGCCTCAGCTTACACTTGGACAAAAAGTTTCCCTTTTCTGCAATTCCTTGAAGTAAGAGCAGCATCAGCTATCAGATGATATATAAGGCTATGTGAAGAGACTCAAGAATAAACTCAAAAGAGTGAATGATATTGACACTGAGAGAGAGTTCTAAGTCTGAGAAAAGCTGTCGGAGCAACACAACTGCTTCGAAAGTGGAACCCAACTCTCAAGCAGTGCACTTGATCAGCAGTCAAGCAGTGCACTGACCATGAAGCTAAAAACCTTTTGAGAATTATAACATGAATGCAAACTGAATTGACTGAATCATATGATAGCAAGAGTATGTGGCATTAAGAACCCTACTGGGTCTCTGACTGATCCACGAGCTTATGCGTTGTGCCCGACCGATGCACACCGGCTTTTCTTATAAAGCTCTCCATCAGAAGGTTGTAGATCATACAAGAGAACGAGACCTCGCTTGGTAGTGAAGATTTTCTACTAAAATTACTACAACTGTTCAATCATCAAATTATTTCAGCTCCATATTGAATTTCCTTTTTAAAACATTCACTTTCAATTTCTGTCTGTGTCTTTTGTATCGAAAACTTTGCGCTGGAAAAATGCAAGAAAGCCTGAACATGCGATAAAGCAATCATGCTCAATGTTCGTATAACAAATGAAATTTGAAACTTTGAAATTGAACAAATTTTTGGCGCTGGTCTCGCAAAATTAAAATCAAATTGAAACGAAACCAATCCAATTGAATCAAATCGAAATGAATTGAGTTTGCGGCAAAGCAAAAGCAAAAGCAAAAGCAAAGCAAAGTAAATAGAAAGTTAGCTGGCTAATGAACAAGGCCGGATTTGAAAAATTTTGTATTCATTTGCTTAGAGACAAACATAAAAAGTTCTTCCCCCTGCCTGCCCCAAATCAATGAGAAGTTGCACATTAATTTTGCAAATTAAGTCAAAGAGTGAAGTGGCGACAGGGCCAACAATTGCCATGGGGATTGGCTGCTGGAGTGAGTCGATGCTTTGGGGAATTTTTCTGGCTTGTGTCTCGGCTTCTGGGTTGTCGTTGTCGTTGTCGTTGTCTTTCACTTTGACTGTCAGTTGATTTGCCATTTGAAATGTGAAATTGCGTTTTATTTATGTCTGACATTTTTATTTCTATAGATAGATGGCTTTTGCATACATCTTTGTCATGCATGCTGACATTTGTCACCGGCCAGCCCCCGCCAGCAAGCAAACAAACCGCGCCGCCTCTCTCTCTCTCTCCCTCTCTGGCTGCCACTCGAATCCGCCAACTAAAAATGCCATTGACAAATGAAGCCGCACTTCTGGCATGGAGTTTAAAGCGTAGTCGTCCTCGTCGTCGTTATCCTGATTTCCCTCTATATCGTCGCCGCCAGCAAGCAACAAAACAAGCCACAAAAACCCATCAAACCAAGAAAACCGCAACTTGTGCTGCAAGAGCGCAAAGCATGGTGGCAAGGGCGAGAGCGAGAGTGAATATGTGGCAGATGCTCCTGCTGCTGCTCCTGCTGTTGCAGTACCTTTGGCAGAAGTTATCTATGTGTGTCAGTGTGGCTGTGTGATATTGGTTAGTTCCAGAGCAAACACGATTTAAAAAGAAGCCGTTCCGCTTGAACTGGCTGCACTTAATCAGAACTTTTTGAACTAGTCAAACAATAACTGATAAAATCTGAAAATGCAAATTGAAGAATGCAATTGAAGTGTTGATCTTGCCTTGAATTCCTTCATAAATCTTTCTTCCTTCATTCATGAGAGAAACTATGGCTCATTATCAATCTTTCACTGCCAACACTAACAACATTCGATAAAAACTTAGTCGAGTGAAATGAACGAATTGTGGGCAACACTAGGTGCAGATAGAACTTTCTACCCTTCTCCCCCTTCGGAGCATGTATTGTGGTTAACTTTGCCACAAAACCTGGCGGCGATTCATTTGGTAAATTGCATGCGAGATGCGCAGTGTCTTCATTAGATGAGTTTTGCTGCCAACGAAGCCAGCTGCGGGGCATCAACATCCACATTTAATAGAGTTGGTGGCTGCATCGATTGCCAGGTGGCAAGTGCCAGGTTGCCTGCCACCTTGCCAGTTCCCACACTCAAACAGCCAAACAAAGTTTAATGAATTTTGCAAACAATTAATTGTGCTGTGTGCAAGTGCAACAATTTTCTACAAAAATAATAATACATATATATATATATATGTATTTTTTTAATATTTAGTAAAATGTTGTAAATAGTTTTTACCTGTTGGGGCGAAGCAACTTTCGCCAGCATGTGTCAGCGACAGAAATTGCTTGCGTAA
The DNA here is from genome assembly GCA_037043425.1 of Hirtodrosophila duncani. NCBI lineage: Eukaryota > Metazoa > Arthropoda > Insecta > Diptera > Drosophilidae > Hirtodrosophila > Hirtodrosophila duncani. Next base: position 6,375,097 of record JBAMBM010000704.1, read on the forward strand.
CCAAGCCCCACACATAGTGGAACACCACCAATGTCCAGAGGGCTCCCTTGCCATTTGGTTAATTTTATTAAAAAAAAATATATAAATTAAAAAAAGAATATAAATTATAACCAGTTCATGGCTGACTGCAAAAAGTTCAAGCTAAAGTTTATAGTCGAGCACTTGGAGAAACTTTGTTGTACAAACGAAACTAGGGTAAAGGGGGGATAAGTCTCAGATTTTCTGCAAATATGACAGACAATTTCATACCAAGATAGATAGAGAGGGAATGCCAGAGGCTTATATACCATTCACATTCTAAATATATAACCGATCTACATCAAATCTGGATGGAGTGGATACCAGAGATACAAAAAGAATTTGCTTTAATTTAGATGAAAAACAGAAAAGTTATGCTCCTTAGTGGTCATTCCGGAACAATAGGTTATATGGGAGCTATATGATATAGTTGTCCGATCTTGATCAGATCCGACTAGCGGGCGTGGGGTCTCCTAATACACACTTGTCACTGACAATACATCTACACTTACACTTACAGCCATATGAGAGATACTTGAGGAAGATTTTTGTACACCAGATGGCAGGTCAGGAAGAAACAAACTACTTAGTTGACATTGCTCAGGCTATAATTGGACCTTCGTTATGGTTACCACATGTGCAGGTCATACATATATACAATTTCTACTACCACATGTACACTTTAGCTATTAACCAATCCCCCCCTAGTTTCTATTTCAGCTTGCCTTCAAGGATTGCATTCTGGTCGCCAGCTTTTCAGCACTCTGCCCCTTTTAAAGGGACTCAAAGACACTTGCTATTCAATTGAAGTCTTCCATATATCAAGGAACAATCATGGATGATATATAGAATCTCTGAATACCATGAAGCCACTTGCAGTTGAATCAACTTTGAGAGACAGGAAAACATCAGGAAAACATCATTTTATCCAGTTCCACCTATGCTTCCAGAAATGTATTCCATATGGTGGCTGATTCGATCACAGATTTCTCCCGCTCGTGTTAAACATAGGATAGCTTCTTCTAATAATTTATAAGCAATTTATGATAGTGTCATAAAGCGTTTTCTCTAAGTGTAAGGCTTTCATTTACCAGGGGCCTTTGTGCCAGTTTAAAAATGCATAAAAAAGATTGGAAGGGAGCCTGGTGACTGGCTGCGGTGCCTGTTCGGTATTAACGCCATCATCATCATCATCATCATCATCATTATCGTCATCATCATCGTCATCATCATCACTCCTGGGTGATTCTTTTTAACGCGCAGCATCCTGAGCCTGAGCCTGAGCCTGGGCCAGCTAATGGCGCTAAAACGCAAAAGCTTGCATATTTAATTTGCACTCGACAAAATGTGCAGCCGACGCAAAAGTTTTGCACTTTATTAAAAACATTAAAAACACAAAAACTATTTGCCAAAAAGGGGGCGCGGCTTGGGCATGGCCCATTGCTGTTGTCAGACAACAGGCAAACAAACGACCTCCCCCCCACCCCGCCGGTTCAATTTGAGCATTTGGGTTGTTGTAAGTTACAAATGTACTTGGGTACATCTCTCATCCATTCATATGCCCTTAAGTATGCTACACTTTTGCGCTTGCCTCTGCTCTGCTCCTCTCCGTCTCCTGATCACCTTCATCTTCTTCTGTGTGGTAAATGGCGTCAATTCCATTGTAATAAAGTGCCCGCTTAATTAATTACCGCCAAGTGTGTGTGTGTGTGTGTGTGTGTTTGTCTGCAGCTGAAGTGTGTCTGTGTTGACTGTATGTGTGTGTTTGTAAGCTTCTCTTAGCTCTAACTTGGTGCTTTTTATTGCCCTTAACCGCCATGCTATGGCTTTGTCTGGTTGGCTTGGTCTCTCTTCATTTGCATACTTACTTGCGTTGTTTTTGGACAGGTGCTTTTGGCCTTGGCTTTGGCTTTGGCTAAACTATGAGGCTTACATTTGGCATTAGCTGCTCATTTAGCTCATGAAGCTTTTCTTCAGCCTGCAATAGAGAGGGGGAAAATGATTACATTTATTTCAGGCAACGAAAGCCAGACTCATTTCAGAGCTCTTTAAGATAAGAAATTTCTCAACGAATTTTGCCTTACTTAAAGTTCAGGTTAAGTTTCATTGTTTTAGACCAAGCCAAGGGGAATGACCTCAAATTGCTTGATTCGATTTGTAAGTCAACCAATGGTAGAGTATCTGCAGATCTTCTTTAAGGAATGCCAAAACCTTTTGCACTCCAAAAGGAAAGTGAAAGAAGTTACGCTTTGCTATGGATATGGATGGGTTCAAAAATAACATTCGATTTTTGGCTGCCTTAAAGAAACTTTGAAACGCAAATATAGATTTAATAGTTCAAGGATTAAGGTGGAAAAGTTAAGGCTTCATGTTACGAGGAATATGGCTTCCTTCAATCTGTCTGGCCTGAGCACTTAGTGGGGAAGGAGTTTAAAGCCAGAACTAGAAATCGGCTATCGATTAGACTCCCTGCTGCTTCGTACTCTCTAACATAGCTCCAAGAAACTAACTTCATCTCTTTTAATCTTGCCTAAACTTCCTAAACTTTACACTGATAGTCTAACTTTTGATTTTCATATATTATTATTAACCGAAACTTGGTTAAAACCCGATATAGTAGACTCTGCAATCATCTTCCCTACGAAGTATGCCGCCTATAGATTTGATCGTTTTGATAGCTGTTGAATCCGGCCTTCTGTTCTAACCAATTCTGCTGGATTTTCCTAACGTAAATGAACTTATAAGTACTAAAGTATCTCTTAAATGTTTTCCTATCTCTATCACTGCCTCTTACCTTCCCCCACGTTTTGATATTTCCCTTAACTTGGATTATCTTAATGCTATTCAATCAATTGCTTCAATGCTTTCTGATACAGATCAGTTGTTGGTTTTTGGTGACAACATCAATCCTCTGGTCTCGTGGTGCTCTGTGATCGACTCAGCCGCTTTGATACCTTCAAGGCAACACGAATTTGTTAACGGCCTACTTGAATTGTCCTTATCTGTAGTTAGCTTTTTGTAACAAACTCTTTGAATCGCCAACTTTATATGATATTTGCTTCAGACTCTTCCATTTCAATGGTCTGTAGAGTCAGTCCGCCTTTGCTTGCTGAAGATCTGTGGATATTCCAATTCCTGCTGTACATCTACATCTTTCAACTTGTCAGCTAGAACATATTCATTTAGCAAGGCTGATTTCGCTAGCCTTAACAATGGCATCCTTCATCAGACTGGTTATACTTGTGCACTTGGACAGATATGGACTTCTATTTGGTTCCGCTCAGTAGTCCTCTTAGGCTTAATAAGCCTCCTTGGCTTACTCCACAGTTGCCTTATTCAGAGAATATGAAATCTAGACTCTTTCAGAAGTTCAAGATCTCGGGAAGGTACTCGCCTTATATTGCTGCTCGTTCAAGTTTCACTGTCATTAAATCCGAGTGCTATAAGGCATATTTACATCGCTGTAGAATGCAATTTTCTCAGGATACGAAAACGAAAAACATCTGTCTTACCTACTTCATTATTTTGTATAAACACTAAAGCAAATACAGATCAAGGCAATGCCAATCAGTCTGATTCTCAAGGAATTCTCCTTGAATCTTGCTCCCAAGAAAGAGCTAGAGAATAACCTCAATCAGATAATGATCATCTTCAACTAAATATCAACTATAGCTAAGGTAAGCTAAGGTAAGCTAAGGCAAGCTCTAAGGTGAAGTAGAAATCTGGCTGCAAGTCTAGGATTAATCTGCAGAGCAGGTTAGAGGATATTGGCAAATTGCAGTTTTTTGGTCTTCACAAGCTTTCAGCTAAATTTTCGTTGCATCGATATATGGATGTCTCTTCAGCAAAAGTACTTTTCGATCCTTAATAAAATGATATTCTCATTTTGTCAAAGATTTTTTATTGGCAGTTTTTTTTAAACAAGTTTTCTAGGGGGACAAATTTCCTAAATTTGCCACTCTCACTATCTCTCTCCCATTTCTCTTATCTATTTTGCTGCCTCTCTCTCTCTCTCTCTCTTTGTCTCTCTCTCCGCATGTTTATTTCTTTAAAAAGGTTTTTTGTTTCTGGCCATTTTGTTGTTGTTTGTTGGCTGCTTTTATCCGATTACAAAACATTAATTTAATTTACTTTACTTTGCGCTTTGGCTTCAACTAGTATTACTGTTGCTGTTGTTGTTATTGTTGTTGTTGTTGTTGCTATTGTTAGTGTTATTGCTGCTGCTTCTGTTGGCAATTTGGAGCCGCAGACACGCTGCTAGCTTCACAAATGACGCCAAATTTAATTAAGATATAAAGTGAAATAATTTTTTAATGGCATAGAAACGAGAGAGGCGGCCCGAGCTCCAGCTCGGCGGCCCAGGCAGGGGAGTGGGGGTGGGAGTGGGGGGGCGTGCATTTGGAATTGATTTCCCAGTTGAATTGACGTGCCCAGCAAGTTGTTGTCCTGCCAGCCACACCAGCCCAGGCCAGGCCAGCCAGCCAGGCTGCCTCATGCCTCATGCCTGTTTCATAACTGTATGCGATAAAATACAAATGGTGGACAAAACGGAAACGGAAATGCTCGCAACGAATGAGCAAATGACCGTATGAACGAACGCGCTAATGTGTTCCCCATTCCGTTCTGTCAATTTTTGCGAATTTCGTTCGTTACGATATCATGCTGGTCCTCAATACTGGCCCCAGTCTAGGGCAGAGGCGGAGCAACAAAAATAAAGCCCAGCCACACAGACAAAGCAGGACGTAATTACAGCATGTTTAACACTCTCACTAGCACATATAAACTTTGCACTCTATGAGTGAGCTCTGGCAGTCCACATGCACACACACACACATATGTTTTAATTAAAATTATACATCGCCAGCGGCTAAAGCTGAAAACATGCCATCTAATGCATCTGCTCATTGTTCTCCAGCAGCTGGATACACTGTTCGAAAATGTGGGTAATATTTCTATACTCGCACTCTCTACAGAGCGAACGAACATGTTGTCATCGTGTAGAAGTATCTAACAGGCAAAAGGAAGCTTTCCTCCGATGGTCTAAAGTGGTCTTTCTGGCCCTGACCGTAGGAGCACCTAGACTATATCAGACTATAGAAGCTAGGTGGGTATGTTATGGCAGATCAAGTTTGTTTTAAAAGCTTACCACGCTCTCTCCCGCAAATCGATATATCTCTCACAATGATATATATAGTTAAAAATCGGTTTGCATATGTATAAACAGATTATATTCCGGATCTACCGATTTGCATTAAGACAAAATCGTCAGAAAATGTTTTACTTAAGAAAACATACATACATACAAACATACATACATACATACATACATACATACATACATACATACATACATACATACATACATACATACATACATACATACATACATACATACATACATACATACATACATACATACATACATACATATAAACACACATACAGGCATGCACACATATAAACACACATACAGGCATGCACACATATGCTATGGCCTTGCTATGTGAAAGTGTGTGAGCTTGAAAGAGAGAAAGGCAGCACTCTGCTGTTTTGATTATAATCGAATTCAAAACTTAGCCTTTCCCTCTCTTTCTTTCACACTCGTGTTTCGTAGAGTAAGCGAGTGCATTGTGGATGTCTGTCTGTCTACTATGCACTAAATATCGTATAAGACTCTAACTTATCTGCCTGAATCTCTCGCAGTACTCCTCTAGAAACAAAACCACAAGCTCTGCCTTACTTATCCCCTCCTTAATCCTTAGCCATATTGATTGACAAAAATTCACACTTATAAATATATTACACAATTTTGTAGACCAGTGTCTTATATAGACATACGCAGAGTGCTTTGTCACTCGGTCAACGCTGCTCAACTTTCCCTTCCCCACTTTATGCACAATGTTATAATTTTCGTCCATATTCATTTGCAACAACATTAAACCACGCTGACAGCCACAACGGACAGCCGCAACACTGTCCTCTTGTCATTTTGCGGCCTTACAATTTCTGATCAAAGAAAATTTAAAAAAAAATTATATGTTATAAATTGAGATAAACAAACATTAAAGTGAATTTGATGGGCAGACAAAAAGTTGCTTCAAATTCTACGATCGCTGCCTTTGCAACATTTGTGAATGAAGTAAAGTTTAGGCTATGCGCAGACAATGCGGCGTGTGTGCAATTTGTATGTGTGTGCGTGACGTTTTAGCCAAGTTGGGAAATAGTTTTCGCTGCAACAAATATTATATGATATACGACATATATGCGAAGAGAACCCAGCAAACATATTGGCGGCGACATATTCAGGGTTATGTGGCGGCTGTAAGAGATAATTTTGATGAACAGAGAGACTTGACCTTGAAGCTAAAAACCTTTTGAGAATTATAACTAGAATGCAAGCTGAATTGACAATCATATGATAGCAAGAGTATGTGGCATTAAGAACCCTATTGGCTCTCTGACTGATCCACGAGCTTCTCCTCCAATTGGTAACACAAAGTGATTTCAGGGTTTCAGTCCCTTTCCGAGCTGGAGTTTCTTCATCCATTCGAACGAAATGAGCCAGCTAGCGAAGTCTGGTAGTGTTCATTCGCCTCTCGAACACCCTAAGAGCAGCTGCATCTGATTGTGTCACTGTCCAGGCCTCAGCACCATCTAAGATGATCAGAAGAATGAGCGTCTACTGTTCAAATGCTTACAGCACAAAGAGTTTTTTGATAGTCAACTGCAATAAGAACTAAGACCAAGATCAGACGAATGTGTTTCTAATGTTGTCACTTGTTCTTCCGGCTATTATGGCAGTTTGTATTATAATCCTTCCTTATTCTGATTGAGTTTCCTTTTAGTATAGAAAATTCAAAAACCCCAAAAAAAAGGAATTACATTTTTACCTTCTAATTTTGCAAAATGATTGCAGGGTAAACCTGTAGTTTCCCTATACACGCCTACATCTACACAAGCACGTATGCACACACACACACGCACATGGCGCAGTGTGTGAGAAGGCAGGAGGCAGACGTTGGCCGCTTTCACTCAGAGTTCCCGTTTGCCACAGCGCTAAAAAGTTTACCATATCCTGGCAAAAACTTGAAAGCTCAGCCAGGTATAAGTCTGTATGTGTGTCGCATAGATCCGTAACTAATTAGCAACATGACTCACCTGGGAGAGTGTTATGCAGTGTCTATATATATATATATATGTGTGTGTGTGTGTGTGTTTGTGTGAGTTTGTATTGCTGTACTGAAATAGGGCGACGGAGTTGATAGCCCACGAAATGCTTTTGTCTTAGCGCTTGCACAGTCAGTCCTGCCTAGCTGCCCGAATCTGCCTCCAGGACACTGCCAGTGCAGTTAGCTTGGAAAGTGCCTGGGATGCGACTGTGACTATAATGATGACAGCAGCAACAGCACCGTGAAATGCAGGCAAACAAAAAACCCGCTAATTAGTTGAAAATAAATAATGAGAAAAATTGTGCCCAAAAATGTTGACGCTAGAGCGGAGTACGTGGGGGAATGGAGAGGGGGGTCTGGTTAGCTAGTTAGTTTAGGAGTGCGTGCGTGCACATTACGTTTGTGGGTTATCCATCTGTAACTGTTATACAAACAAGGGAAAAATTATATAAATGTGCGATAATAATCCACAAACGAACAATGTTTAAGTGTGCCAAATGGCAGCAAGGCTTAAATACATTTCATACAATTACATATTACACTGTGCGAAACGGTGTTTGAATTCATGAAAAGGGAAACATAAAGAGCAAAACATGAGCCAAATTAGATGAAGATTATTCAAGTAGCTTTAGCTTTTGCTCAATTCAGAGGCAACTGCTTACGTAGTAAGGTTTCTTATTCGTAACTAATTTCAATGCTCTGAGCTGCGGCGTATCGAGACAGTCGTCTCAAAGGGTGCACAAGAGAGGGTTCACAGTCTTAAGTTTATGAACAGTCTATGTACCCATTCAATTTGGCTCGTAAGAGAGAGGAAGACAGGTCTTATTTAGAGAACTTCCTAGCGTTTCTACCTTCTTCTGGCAAGTGCGTTGCTTTAGTATCATCAGCGACTTGGTGGCCCTAATACAAATTTGTATTTCTCTCTTGCTGATCTGCATATATACATCTGCTCACTGGCGCGTATCCTAGTGCCCTAGAATCACAAGACACTATCGATGGCGTTGGCCCAGTTGCTGGCAGCTGTCTGAAAGGCTCAGCTGATTTCACATCGGCCAACGCAAGTCATTTCTTATTTAACAAATGAATTTGCATTCGGCTCAGACTCTGGCGCTCAATTGAATTTTTATGAGCAGCCGCGGCAACAACAGCAACAACTGTATCGGTGGTAGCAGTGGGACCACCAGGAGCAGCTGTGCGTAGAACCAGCATGGGGCCAGCCTGTTGGCAGATTATCATGACGCGTTGAAATGCCAAAGCAAAAGGGAAACTCGAAGATAAAACGTCAGCGACAGCCGCGGCGGCGGCTTTCGGCTTAACTTGGTTTTTGTTTCTAATGCAGCGCCGATAACCAAAGCACCAGCACCAGCAGGAGCAGGAGCAGGAACAGCGGGCACAGGGACACAACTCCGAGGACTCCGGACTCCGGACTGAGGACAGCGGGAAGCATTGGCATAGGCACAGATGGGGGACATTCAGTGTTCGTTGGTTGGTTTGGCGCTTATCTGCTGCTGCGTGCGGGCAACAAAAACTTTTATCAAAAAGGACGTTAGGCGAAAGTTGGTTGGCTTGTTTTCCTTTTTTTTTTCCTTTTCCTTTTTTTTTAATTCTGCTGTTTTTGCATGTGCCGCTATGCTCCGCCTAAAAGCATGCAAGCTATTTTTATGCAAATCAAAACCGCTTTTAATCTCTTTAAGCATTCGTTGCAAAAACGAAACGTGCCAGTTGTCTGTTGGCTGTCAAAGGGGGGGTGAGCTGAGCCATGGCCAGAAATATGACACAACAACGGAATGAACACGTAATTAAAACCGCACGTTAATGGAGCTGGCAGCCGGATTGCTGGATTGGATCTGAGCTGGAGCTGCAGTAGTTGGAACTATGGAAAGCCAAAGGGCGGCAAATGCCAGTTTTTGGATGCATGGATTGCAAATGGTTGGATGGAGGATGGATGGATGGATGGCTTGGATTTTGCTCAAAGACTCTGCCACTCTGGCTGCCATTCAAAAACTATTCAAATTTGGTGAAAATTTCTGGTTCGGCAGAAAATGAAATTTTAGCATACCCTTTGCAAAGGGGGGGCGGCTAGCTGGGCGAGTGCATAATGTAACTATATGCATATAGAAAACGCTCAGCAACAACGCATAGGTGAGGCAGCACTAGCTAGGATGCTGGAAATATATCGAAATCGAGGTAAAAGTTGTATGAAGGTGACTGGTGACTGTCTTTGCCTTGGAACTGTTTAGACAATTTGAGTGCCACAATACGTTGTTTCTATTGTGTGGAAATAAGGAAATACTCAAATGAGCTACATATTTAAGCATTTCGGGAGAAGACCCAAATAGAGATAGTGAGCTTACCTGCTTGTCTATATATATGAATGATGGATGGGATCAGGTCAACCGATATTCATGTGTCACTCTGCCTTTGTATGTTTCTCAAGTTCTCACTAATGTTTTCCAAGTACACTCGACGCTCATTTGCATCCAATGGCATGGAAGGGTATCAAATCTGCGTCATTGATAGCTGGCTAGCTTTTCCAACTTGTTTTCATTGGGGTCTGTGTGCGCATTAAAGTGCGAAATGGGGGCGCACGCGCTCAAAAAGGAAATGCCAATAGTGTCTAGAACTATTTCAATATAAAATTCATTTCATTTGGAACTTCTTTCTGTCTGTCTCTAAAAGACGGACAGGCGAACACACACACACAAACAGAAAATGAGGGCACACACACTTGCAAACGTCAGTGAATGAAATAACAAAAAAAACAAAAAAAAATTGACAATGCCAAATGACTGAAAACGAATGAAGCTGAAAACCGCGCCAAAGTTTTCTTGTTAAAATCAAAAACCGCCGCGCTGCCTTTGCCTTTGCCTTCCCCTGCTACTCACCAACCCCCTCTTGTTCACCCTCAACTTGAAAAACAGACACTCAACTGGCGTTCTTGCTAAGTTTTGTGTCTTTCCACGTAGAAATTAAGTATGAGGAGGAAGAAGATGTACCACGTCACCCCATCCTTCTTCAAAACTCACAACTCAAATCGACACATTTTGGTATTTGTCCTTGCTACGCATATCCTGGCGCCGCATTCTTCCCTTGGCCGCAGGCAGAAAGTGCAATTAAAGCTAAGCTAGGGCCAAACTTCATGTTACTTTTCACACCGTTTGCTATGTCCTTTGTGGGTTTTTCAGCTTCATTGCAACTTTGCTTGTTTCGGATGAATGCGATAACAGGATTTCCACATTACATCTCATTAAGTATTGTTAAGGCCTTATAGTCCTACATTTCTTCTTATCTCATATTACGAATTGTAGGGAAAGATTCTGCCAGATATTCTGGACGCTGTGGAAGTCCAAACCTAGCAATGACTACATGCATTGTAGGCCAATAATGATTGCAAATGACTACTTGGTCAACTCAAATTGATATGCTTCACTATTCGCTCGAAACGATTGCTGTAGTCGAATACTTCGGTTACCTAAATTCGTAGTATTCAATGAGATTAGAGAGAAAGAGACGGCCCCTGAGCCGAAGAGTGCGAAATCGAAACTGTCAATTGTATTTGTGTGCATCTCTTTCTATCTCACACTAGAACCTCGACTGGAATTGCCATTGAAATGTATTTTCGATTCCACTCATGAGTATATGTATTCCCTGCAAACCATATCCGAAATGCACCAATTGTATGGGTGCAAATACTTTTGCTTTCGACTAGTGCAAATGCTCGTTTGTGTTGGAATGATAACAGTTTACGTTTTGAATGCATTATTAAAATATCTGGCCTGACTTAAAGTCTATATATATATCCCGAATAGTTTCCGTATAACAGTTTAAGTATAAACACTTTTGTATAACGGTTTCAATTCACATTTCTTATGAGTTTCTATCAAATGAAAATTGAATCAAATCAATTCAATTTGGGGTCACATATGGGCCATATACATATCGATGGTTATTCAAATGTCGCACTCACACTGTACAGATATGTGCCTACGCACACACACACATGCGCACATACAACAACCGTTATTTAAATGGAAGTTACAGCCCATTTGTCGTATTAAATAAAACTTATACGAAAACAACTGAGAACGCTATGGTGGAAATTTCGACTATGAGATATTCGTACTCAGACCAAATTTGGTGGTTTTAGCTCTTACAGTCATCCAGCCGGAGAGACGGACAGGGTTAGATAGACTCGCCTGTTGATGCTGACCAAGAACATATATACTTTATGGGGTCGAAAATGCTTCGTTTCGCCTGTTACATACATTTCCACGAATTCCATATACTCGTCTAACTCTACCAGAGTAGGAGTATAACAAAGGACACGGCGACAAGGCCCCTGCTCCATGGTTTCAACTATGACTATGATAATGGCAATGGTGGCGGGGGGGGGGGGTCCAGGGGCACAGGGGGTAGAAGCAGTGCTAAGACAAAATGAAACGTGCAAAGCAAATAAACACATAAAAGTCTAAATTTCTGGCCAACGGCCATTGAAGCATGTTTAAACACAAACCCAAACACAACAGCCAAAACACACACACGCACATGTGGTAGGACATACTGCCAGCTAGACAGTGAGATACACACACAGAGGCAGGCCCTAAGTGTGGCCTGAAAGGTTCAATAAGACAACAATAACAACAACAACAACAACAACAGCATGCAAAGCAAGTCGCTTGTTGACCCTTCTTGTTAGAATCTCCTTGCCAAGGCTATAAGAATTTTGAGCTGGAAAGGCACACGCACACAAGTTAGTGCTTCGGATTATAGAGCGTACATCTAGTATTTGTGTAGGTATTATTATTGGCATTTCTGATCAGCATGACGCAGGCAGTTGATATTTCTAAGTAGGAATTTTAGTTATGTATCAACCAGTTCCAGGGAAAACTCAGGTGCGGTAAGCCATGCAAAGCTCTATCCCTATGCTTTGTTTACTTACTCTGAAGTTGAACTTATCTCTTACAATATATGCTTTAGGGTTACTGATTTATATGCTTTGATTGTTATGCAAAACTGAATTTGAAATCAATTTGAAATCTTGCATGAATTTCATATTGCAAGCGACCCCGTTGCTGCGTTTGTTGAAGTTGAATAGCTTCAGCAGCGGGCAAGCTCTAACAGGACTTTATTCCTAACAGATGAGGAGCTTCATCGTGACATTTACATTTAAGCAAAGCCAAAGTTTGCCTTTTGCTTCAATCCAGTTAACTTTTCCACCTCTATAAAGAAATGGCTCACAATTCCTCAGAAGGGAAGTCATCGGCAATCCGAATCCCCATTTGTCTGAGCTGCAGCTTGAGTATAAAATTAGGAATGCCCAATTAGGGATCGCCTTTTGGTTTGTCCATCTACATGCATAACTGAATGTTTTTCTGTATTCCCGATCATCAAATTGGAATTCCGTCTCTGTCATCTCTGAGACAAGAGGCGTATTGTGCTTTAACTTAAGCAGCAGCCGCCTTGCCGCAAGACACCTTTTTTATGGCCCTTGCCTCTGCCTCTGCCTCTGCCTCTGTCTGATAAGCACTTCGAAAACAAATGTCAAAAGTGACAATGAAAAACACAGTTTCAAATGCGCCGCCTGGCAACTGTGTGTGTGTGTGTGTGTATGCGAGTGTGTGTGGCCGCATTAAGGCCATGAGGCAATTTCCGTTTCCGCGAGCGAACAAAACCAGATACAAGCAGATGTTGCGCGAACTCCACATATTTATCTATTGTACGCATAAATGTGCTCGTCTGTATATATGAAAATGTCCATATGGATGTGTGCCATCTATATAAGAAGAAGCTCCATAAATGGGCAGGCAAGCAAACCCTGATTGATTTGAAACAATCACTCAAGTGATGCACATGTAGAAATGAATTGGAGTTTACTCAACGAACAGGCATAAATATGTAGATTTACATCAGATATTGGGCAAAGATTTTGAATATCGGAATCTGTTTTAAATGTCTAAGCTGATATGTGTGTTTGTAAATTGGTTTCCGAACGAAAGAGAAAGGATTGCCAGAAGAAGATATTGAGAGGATTATGAACTTTGACGAAGAAAGTGTTGACGCAATGGAAGACATTTCTAAAGTGCTGGCAAGGAGTTTGGTAGCTTTCATGGAAAGAGGAGACACTATAGAGTCTTCAACAAGAACTGTCTGAGTGCTGAGATTAAGGTAGTCGAAAATGAAATTAAGAAAATATGATGGGAACCCAAGAAGATCCAAATGATGAATAAACAAACAGAGGAATGATAGACGACTCCTTCCATTCTACTGGAAAACAGTTGGGTTCGAAAGGAATAAGGACGAATTATGTTAAAATTGCATCCTATTTGTATTCACCCCAACACAAAGTTGGTACTCCATCAGTCTCCATCCGTCGACAGTATTATTTCTGACCAATATTTATGATATTAAAAATGAAAACAATCAAAATTAAAATCAATCAATTGAGCATACTCAAATTACTTCCTGTCCGATCTGTGGCTTATTGTGGCTTTTGAAGCCAAGAAAATTAATTGAATTCATTAAAATAATATGTCCTGAGTGAAAAATTACAAATATCCTTGCCTGGAGAATGCATTAAATCATTTTCAGTCGGAACAAAAGAGGCTGAGTTCAAATGAAATGAAAATCTTATCCTGTTCGTTTTTTATTCAGAAATTCGAGTCAATTTTTAAATAATTCCAATCAGCTTGCAGGATTTACTTCTCATTGAAGGTGAAAGGTAAATTTGGTCACAGTCTTATACTATTAGCAGGATTTTGCACTTATAACACACCCAACGAGAGAATAAGGATATTTTGGGTTAGATTTTCAACTTATTTCTGTGTTAAATTTGATCTAACACAGTTACACAATGAGATGCAGCTGCACTTGGGGTGTTCGAGAGGAACATTTTTCTCTGAGCTGTATGAGCTGCTCGGAAAGCACTCGATGCGATAGTTGGCGGACAATGGAGGAGAGCAAGATCCCAGTTACATTAGAAGGATGAAGGGAGTGAAGTGCTGCCATCACTTTTTGTTACCAATTGAAGGCGGAGTCGCGTGGAGACCCACAAGAGTTGTTAATGCCACATACTCCCACTAACTCGGATTACAATCAAAGCCCTATTTACCTTCCCATCCCTATTGGTGCGTTCCAATCTCGAAATATGTACATATTTTAGACCTCAAGCGAAATTTGTTAATTATATCTTTAAATATTTTACCTAATTATAAAATATTTTAATTAATTTTGTTCAAATCAAATAGCTCAACAAATTACTATATCATACTCAAATTTTACTCGTTTTGGCATTTCTTATTCATATTTTTAGTACAAATTAAAGTTAGGCCCATTCCCGTTTCCACTTCCACTTGGTTCATGCGGTTTGCCCTTTGATTCGTGTACGGCTTAGCCTAGGAGCTGGCGGAATCAAAAGTAATTTGCAATTCTCTCATTATTTAATGCCAATTTCCAATTCATTGAAAAGAGTTTTAAGTGTTAATTGATATACAGTCCTTACCAGGCTGAGACGGTTTCGAATGAGAGGTGGAATACGGATGCGGATGAGATGATGTCGGCTATTATGACACGGATTAAAACCACTGACAAGGCAGCTAACAAACTGAAAGAAATAACAGATGCTATTGCTACATTTGCCAAAAGGTGGTGTATAACCATCAGCGCGGAGAAATCGAAATCTGAAGCAGAACCGCAACCATATTAGGCACCCCGAACACTCTCAAGGACTCGCACTGCTACCTTGGAGTCCACCTTGACAAGTAGCTCACTTATAGGCAGCATGTGACAGCGATTAGCTTCATGATAAAAGGCAAAATAAAGAAGCTTGGCTGTCATCTAAACTAGTGGAGCAAATTGGTTCTAAGAACAGGTGGCTGCATCTGTCTTAAGATACACCCTGATATGGGGATACTGTTCCAAAAACTCAGCTTAGAAGAATACAGGTTGGTTCTTCAAAACAAGACACTCAGTCAAATTTGTGGCGCTCCGTGGTATGTGAGCAAAACAGGTCAGACAAGTGGAAGATGATCAAAAAACAACAGCTGCAAAGAATGTTGACAAGCTTGAGAAGCACCCTAATTCTTTTGCCAGGACTCTTCTCTATTCTTTGAGGAGAAGAAGACTGCAGAGGCGGTAATACTCATTTTCATCCATAAAGGGAATTAAAACACATATATTCAGTTTGCTACACAGACAGATAATATGGACAGATAATATGGATAATTCGGACATTAGTTCAAAGAAGCCCACACTCAGATGGAATTGCGAAAAGCTTTTCAAAATAGAAGTGGAATCGAATTCGATTTACTTTTCAGAACGCAGTGTAAATGGGAACAGGCCGGATTATATAATTGGCTAACCTCGTCCTGCAACAACTGCAACAACAACAACAACAACAACAGCAACAACAACATATGCCAGGATATAGCGCTCAGTGTTATTGCAATGATGATTGCTGTTGGTATTGGCCGCAGGATAACCAAATTGAAAAGCAATTGCAACTAATTTCCAACAAATTGTTTGCATAATGCCAAATAGGCCACACACACACACACAATCACACACACACACACACGCATAAGCTGCTGTTTAAAATAAAAAGAATTGTTTCTTTATTTTAGTATTTTTCATTTTCTGAATTCTCCTTTTTTTATAAACAGACAACAAAACAGTTTAGTGCAATCGACAGCAAAAGCGTTGACAACAGCCAAAAGCAACAATAACAACAGAGTAAACAACAACAACAACAACGACAACAACAATTGCAAATGCCAGGCAATCGAATAAGCAATTAAAACTTGAATTGAAATGTTTTTGGGCATTACAAAATAAAGGAAAAAAACAGCAAGGACATCGACATCGAGTGGAATGCAAAAGAAATATGCCATTGGCTAGTTAAGAGAACGTTAGTTCCAACTATTTGGCTGCCAGTTCGTCAGTTGCAGTTTTCCACACAATGAAAATCATTGGTGAAAATATATAATCTCTTGATATGCTGAGAATGTTTCATAGTAAATGATCAGACAGAAGACAAGAGCTTACGCTAGAGCTTTATATGAGAAGAGTTCAACAGAGCTCGTGACTTCTGACTTGGAGTTGATCTCTTTTTTGGTATGAAAGAGCAAAAGTGCTGCCTTGATGTTCTTAAGCAGAAGGGACTCACACTGGACTCTGACACTGACAATTCCTGGATTCAGACAAGTATGAAATTACCTATGAAAATATATAAAAGCTTAGGCCAAAGTTGCCTTATCTATCAACTGCTCCAAATGTAAATGTCCCTAAGTAAACCTGGCAGGCCCAATATCATATAATTTTTATATGCACAACAATTTATTGCCAAATTCTCGAAATGCCAGTGAAATTGTAAGCCAAAATGATATCGCTCTATCTATCGTCGGACTCGGAATTCGCATGCACCGATATATAGTAACCGCATTGCTTAAGAACCAATCCTTTAGCCACAGCAGCCTTCAGCAAAGGTCTCAACTTTGATTCCACCAACGAGGCTGGGGTTGTCTCATCAGTGAAGCCTTCCACCAAGTCCTTCAACCTCACGGCCTCCTTGAAATCACCCATAATGTCCAAGAGGTCCTTTTCGCTTAGTTGGAAAGTAGCCATCTATCTATCTTGAGTGGATTTACTTTTCTGAAATACCAAGGCAAATTTGTGATAACAAAACAGAATGGAAAGGAAGCAGAAGGCAAACGAAATTTGAATTTTGTTAAATTCTACGAATCAATTTTGTAAATGAAATGGAAATATTCTCACAATGGAGACATATCAGGCACAGGCACTCTTTGAGCTCAAAAGTAGGAGGCATCTTTGATCTTTCTATGCCTACACCTAGTCCTAGTTTGTTCTTATCAAAGTTCCACCTGCGATCCGACAGGAATATAAGAGTACGTTTGAGTTTTTAAGCATATTTCTTTATAACCAGAATGAAGTTGAAGAATTAAATCTCACCCAAAGATGTTATGGACCTCTTTGCGAGGTTTTTCAGCTCTAACTGATCGAAACTGTACAATCTCTACAGAATCCTAGTATATGATTGAGGGTATACTAACATTAGCTACCCGTTGCAGGTCTCTAATTCTTACAAATTTGAATGTTGAGCTGGATGAGGTGTTATATGGTCTTTACAATTGAAGTAAGATCTGTTATAATGAGAGTACATTCAGCTGAAGTTCTCATCGTTTCTCATCTGTCATATTCGTTTCAATTGAATCAATGGAAGTCATAGTTAATACTACTTTCAATGGGAAGTCAATGGGGGATTCTCAATACAACCATTTGGCTATCATAGAATCATAGAATCATCAATATATTTACCATTCTTGCATTGGTTGAGAATCGCTCGATATAAGTTTAAGGTTTGTGCTGTATAAATATGTTCCTAGATTCGATTTCCCAGCCAGATAATGGCCAAAGGAAATCCAACAGCAATTTGATGGAATTACCTTTAAAAATACACAGAGAGTTCATACCAATACATACTCAATTTAACTGGCCTGGCCACTTCTTCAGCTCCGGCTCTGCACCTGCAAAATTGGACGCTGATAACCATGAGGGCTGCCAATTGGCTTTCGTTGGCGTTGGCGCATGTGTTGACAGTTGCCCCCCCTTCCCCGCACATATAAACCAAGCTGTGGTACGAAGAGGAAGGAATGGTGGTGGCTTGGCCATGGACATGAACATGGCCGCTAATCCCCTGAAAATGGTCAACGTCAACTATTAGCGACTGACGCTCGTTTGGTTAGTTAGTTTTGCTTTGGCTTTGGCTTTGGGTTTGGGTTTGGGTTTTCGTATTTTATTTTATTTTATTTTGTTGTTTTGTTTTTGTTTTTGTTTTCTTTAGTTGCCAACGAGATTGCAGAGCCTGGAATGTGTGTGCCGAGTGGGTGGTTGTGTGTGTGGTGGGGGAGGGAGAGAGGTAACAAAGCTGAAAACAGAATGCGGTTGGGGGGATTTGGATTAATTGCTTTATGAGCTGCAATAAAAGCTGCTCTTTCAGCCTCTAGTTCAGCCACTGTATATAAGCTGGAGCAAGGGGACAAGGGGACAAGGGGAGGGCATGGCCAATGGCCAACAGCAGTTGGCCAACTGGCATTTGTGAACTACAATTAGCAGCAAATAAAATAATTTACGATTGTAATGACCGAAAATGCCACTACGCCGCACTCGAATGGTGGCTAAATGGTCAGCCAGCCGGGGGGTGGGTAGAGGAGTAGAGCAGTGGATACACAGTGGCTGTTGTTTGGCATTGCCTGAATGCGTGTGGTCATAACAACAAATTGGCAAATATGTTTGCCCTCCCCCGCTCGCCATACTAAATGCTGTGCGTGTGTGTGAGCGTTACTGTGATTTCTTTCAATCTTATTAAGCCACTTTTGATTTATGAAACTATATATGTATATATATGCATGTGTACATCTGATTGATCAGAAAACAACGTGCTGTCCCAACTATAAGAACTAGAATGTCGAATGTCCCAGTTGTTCAATGGCAAACCTAAAGTCAGCCATTCAAATTGTTCTCTGTTCATTTGCCGAAAGGGTTCCCTTAAAAGTAGGCAACACAGTTCTGTTTCAATCATTTGCACTAGCCTTCCGCTTAAAATTCTCAACTGGTTCTAACCGCTGGCTCATGACAAGGCTCTAGTTATGCCTTTCAAATTAATCCTGTTGGAAGCTCCTTCCGGAGTCTTCCATCAGCTTATATATTATTATTATTTATTTTTTTATTTGACATTTTCTTTAAAAAATATTCGGTCTAACTAGGTCTGTAAAGCCAGAGGTGGACCATCATTTGCTTTTTCCGCAGGCGTTTACCATTTGTAAGGGAGAGGTGGTGTACATTTCAAGCCAGAATTGGGAGAATATTTCATAAAACCATGCAGATTTGGAATTCGCTATATGGTGTTTCTGAAGTACTGGGAAAAACCCCCGAGAAGCAGCCACACACAGTCAACGTACATATAAATATAACCAGAACTACTTCTAGTTGTGGTGTTAGCAGCAGAAGGGATGAGCTGGGGAGCCGGGGAAATGCGACATTGCCGCAATAATCATAAAGACAGGGGGGATATATTATAACATTGCGGGTAACAGAGCGTGTGGAAGAGTGGTGGTGTTTCCTTCCACGTTTTAGAGCTCCATTATATCTGTTTATATGCTCAAAATAATATCATTTTATTTATACATATATATATATATATGAGTTAAGCATTATGTAAGTCGTGTCAAGTTCGGTCAAGTCAAGTCAACCTAGAGCAGCTAAGCCCCAATCAAAAAGTGCAAATCCAATTCCCACAAATCCCACACTCAAGCCGGCAAAAGGTGTTGAAAAGTTGAATAAATCACAGCATGAGCAGGCAATGGCTAAACAGAATTTCAGCCTAAAAAAACATGCATAGGTTGGGCCGATAATCAGATGGATCGACTAGCAGATACCCTCTAATACCAATTCAATCTTCGTCATTTGAAAACCATCATATACTTTGGCTCTCTTGTTCCACTCCCATCGAAGAAAGAATCGGAACGACAGAAATCCTTTCTATAACAAATCCAAACACAATCCAAGCGGTCCAGGCTTATCCCATTCCCATCTACAGGGTACAAGTCAAATATACAAGCTAGTCATGGATGAAGCACAAAGTGCGGATAGTGCCGAAGCCAGGGCGTTCGGCTGGGCGATGGGGACTGTGTGTCTGTGTCTGTGTGGGTGCTGAAGCATGCATAAATAAAAATGTGGCATGTTGGGTCAGAAATAGCATGACATTTTAGAGAGCGGCCCAAAAACAAAATGGCGGCAGATAACGGCTAACGGTAACATAAAATGAAAATGTTTAGCCAAAGGGTTGAACCCCAGCCCCATCAATTGGTGGACAGCAGTCAAAAGGTTCGGTGTGTGTGTGCGGTTGTCAGAGAGCGGCCAGAGGCTGCTTGCCAGGATGGGGCAAGGCGGCAAGGGGCAAGGGGCAAGGGGAATAGCATGCTTGTGTAAGTCCAGTGAGCCATAAAAATCAATAAAGTCAACGCTTATATTGCTCGCTATCCCCTGCTCCCAGCTCCCTACTCCCTAGTCCCTACCCTCTCCCCCTGCCTCTCACTCTCTCCATCGCTCTCTACTCTCTCTCTCTCTCTCTCTCTTTCTATGTATAGGAAAAGTAATATGCATGTGTTTGTGTATGCTGATATGCCGCCTTTGTCATTCACCTGGCAAAACCATCAATGAGCTGCAACAGCAGCGGCCTAGATTTTCCCTTTCCTCTGCCAATCCTCCCCCCCTCACAATACACTTAGCTTGCCAAGCAACTTTCCCAACTAACAAGCTGGTTATAAAGACAAAAAAAAAAGAAAAACACACAAATTCCATAGCCCCAAAAAACAAAACAAAAAAAGGAAAAGTCGGTCAAAACTGTATCCCAGCCGACATATGAGCGAGAAATCCTTTAGAGCCTTTAGAGCAACCCTCTCCGTGAGTAATTGGCAATTGTACAAACATTTTTGCTGTGTGACATTTTATAATAAGGACCCCCCCCACACATACCCCCTCCAACCGCCAGCAAGCAGACAAATGGCCAAGGGTCAAGGCACAGCATAGCCATCTCTTCATTAGCAACAAAATCAGCTATAACATACGACTTATACTATATAGTATATGTATAAGTATGCATGTGTGCATGTGTATGTGCAACTCTCCTAAATAAGGTCCTTCGTCTGCGGCTTGTTAGTGTCCAAAAAACAATGGCAATGCTTAAATAAAAAACTTCCAAAAAAGGAAAAGGAAAATATAAATTTCTATAGATGACGATGTTATACTCTTACAGCAGGCGAACTTCCTCTATCAACACTTTTTTTGTGATATTCGAACTGTTTGAGTTGGCAGGCTCTAGGTCGTGAGAGAGCGAAAAACTGTTTGAGTTTTCTTTTGGGGGGTTTTCAGCTGCCATTGAAATAGTTTAGGATCTCCTTGGAGTCCGTAATTTCGGCCGCAGCTCAATGTATTTGACAACAGCACAAAATTGACCACAAGAACGAAACATTTAAGCTAGGCTGCCAAACATATGGTTTATGATCATCAGAAGTCTTGCTGCTTAACAACTTAATCTTATGTCCTAATCCTAATGTTAATTCCAATTGTGAGTCGACTGAGAATGCGAGAGCCCGTTTCGTTTCTGTATCTCTGTGCTGCCCTCTGTGGTTAGTGGCTAATTGTTGCTCGCTCACGACCCTGAGCCCGCTAACTCAAACATTTTCATTTAGACTAGCGATGCCGTTAGAAATTGAAACAGAGGCAGAGCTTTTCCCTCATTGTTTTGATTCGTGCAGTCTGGGCAAAGCCTACATGTTGGCATTACAATTGAAGAGAGCGAGAAAGAGAGAGAGAGAGAGAGAGAGAGAGAGGGAGAGAGATAGCATTTGCCCTTCTTGTTTTGATTTGTGCACATATTCATAAGGCATACATACATATTCGGTGTAATCAGACAATCATATAAGTAAAAACTCTTCTCCAGTATCCGATAACTTGTTCTTATGAAAGTCATATATACTTTTCGATCCAGATTATATGCGATTATGTCAGACAAAGGAAATTCCATAAAAAATGCATGAGTACACAAACACAAATCTAAGCAAAGATGGGCAGAATCCAATAATCCTATCCTATATATGCATAGCATCGTATTATTCTACTGAAATTCTAAAGTTCGGCTCTTGTTTCATGTGGGTTCGTTTAAGCAAAGCAAAGCAACCGTCTCTGCCTATCCACACGCCTATGCAGCTTTGGATTTTTGCGATAGTGTGTGTGTGCCCATCCCTGCTCCAAACGCTTCCATTCCGCTTCATCATTGTGATAGCTTGGCAACTTTGTGATGCATCGCATGTGTCCTGCCTGATGTTTAGCATGATCTTCTCATGTCAGAATATCGTTGGATTTGATCTCTTTTTAACTATGAACGATTCTATTCTGTGCATTGAAAGTTAAAGTGCAGAAAGTTATAGATGAAATATATCACAAGATCTTTGATCTAATCCCGTCTTGCTCTTGCTGTCAACCAACTACATTTACAAGTCAAAGGACTCTCTTATGAATGGGTTTTTGAAACAAATATTCAAAGCAAATTTTAGCTAACAGCTGGCCCCTCGCATGCCATCCACCCCCATACCCTTCTGCTCATGATTTTGCCCAGAACTCTGCCGACAATTTGTTGTGCTTTTTATTGGGACAATGAAGTTGAGGCTAGAACAGAGGCTTTTGCACAAAGAGGACGAGGCCTGCCATAAATGTAACATAAATGTGCGGCCGGCCAGTAGTCGCTTTTAACCGAGCAGGGAGAGCCAGAGCCAGCAGGCCAGCATGTCCCAGGCCCAGGCTGTGGATGGAGTTCACTGAAATTCCTGTTGGCCATCTAAAAATTATTAGAGCCACTTGCCTTGCGGCTGCCTTTTGTTACAGCCAGCCGGTTGAACTTCGTTCCCTTCTCACCTCACCTAGCTGCCTGCTCGCAACGCTGTTTGATATAGTACAAATAGTTGCATGTGTGTGTGTGTGTAGTTGTCTGCTGTATATGCAAATCATTTGAGTGTGTGTGTGTGTGTGTGTGTGTGGCGTCTGGCCAAAGTTGAGCAAGAAGAAAATTGACTAAAAGTACAGTAGCCCTTGGCTAAACTGGCCTCCACTTATGTGCCTAAATGTGGGAAATCAGTTAAATATGAATTCTATGGAATTCCATCAAGAGAATTGAAATGTGTGAGCTGAAGAATAAGCTATATGAGCGACAACCAGACTAGACGTCGCTGCACTGTGGCTCAAATATCGGCAGAGATTGAAATTTTTGGTTTCGTTTTTCGATAAATAACTAAAGCCACTGTGGCTCTGACCCAAACACTCTACTGTACTGTACTGTACTAAGCAGGAAGGAGGGAATATGCATACATAATTCTTTCTCTATTGAACACTTACCCCTCTCAGAACCCCCCTACCCCTACCACCAACAGTCTGCTTCGCCTTCAAGTCTCTCGCTCTAATAATTTGTGCCATTTTACAGTCAATTGATTTGCAATGTCTGCAGTTGTCGTAGTCGTTGCTGCTTCTAGTTTGTTTTTATGTGTGTGTGTGTGGAATTGTTTCATCCTCCCCAATAAGTGTGCAGGATACTCCATTTTAATATTGTGATCGAAGTGTGTGTGTGTGTGTGTGTGGGGGGGGGGGGGGCGTGTGCGTGCGCCTTGAAATATATAACAGAAATACATAAATTGAGCGCATAAAAATCAATTTTCCGTAACCGCACAAAGCAAATAAAGCCGGTCCAGGATGACGGCGGCGGCGACACAACACAACACAACACCATGCTGGACCGAAACCAAAACCAAATGCCAAGGACTAACGACTAAGACCCACAAACGCTGCTCCTGCTCCCGGCCTGTGTGGCCTGGCCTGTGCTTTGGTTTATTGAGGAATTTCTTCGACAAATTGTCTGCTCTCTTTTGAGGTTTAACGTGGGCAAGAAATGGCATTATAATGTCGGCCATGGCGCATGTTGCTGCATAAAATGTGCGGCCAGGCAATCTCGGCGTTTATTTGCATACTTTTAGCCTGCTTTACATATTTATTATAATTTCGCTTTCATTTCTCTCTCTCCTTCGCATGTTTTTCTTTGCTTTTGCTAAGCTTCAGCTGCGCGTGTGTATCAAAAAATTATATTTATTAACAATAAAATGTATGCCTGCAACCGTGGTCCTGCCCAACGACCACCTAGTGTAGTCCTTGCATCCTTAAAGAGCCGACTTGCATGAACTCAAGCAAACGTCTAAAAGTATGCCATAATTTATGCCAAAACCAACTAAAGCAACGTGTAATATGGCTACAAAGTGATTTACAACTAAAGCAAGGGTGTGGTGAGGGAGAAGAGGGAGGTGGTGAGGAAGGGGTAGATTATGGGAAAGGCAAGCCAACTTGTAATAGTCGTTATAATAGCAATAATAATTTGCACAGCCCTTTCGGCTTTTGTCGATTTTACTGCTCAATTTGATGGCGAGCGAGGAAAGCGATGCAATGGCAATGCACAGTGGTCTACGTATCTTATTCAACTGAATATGAGTTGTATATTGTTTACTGTTGTATCACATATATCGCATGTATATGTATTAGTGTGTGTGTTCAATAGAAGTAGATGTAATTCGCTTGGTTCTATTCAAACGATGATGTTCAGTTCAATTGTCGCATGATTGATCTATAGCCTTCTGCTGCCTACCCAGACTTCTGAAGGCACCCCAGGGCAGAGTTCAGCAAATTCAGCTGAATGTTCACCTAAACTAGACATTCGCCCCACTGTGCATTGGCCTTCGTACGTACGTAAGAAAATCGGTCATTGTTCCCCGTGGGGCTAACGGGTTAGCTGAAGCGACCACGCCACATAAAAGTCAATTGTCTGCAACAAATTGAACATTTTTTCGGGCAGTTCTTGGCGCTGCTTCTAAAAGGGTTCAACACACTGCTGCTGCACTGCACTCTCAAGATAAACACAGACACAAACACAGACACAGATACAGACAACAGGGGCAGGAGAAAGAACGGTAACTAGAAAGACAAAGACAAGCGAATGTCATCTCTGACTTAGTTGCGCACAGAAGAACTCAGAAGCTGAAGGGGAGACAAAACTAAAAGCTCTTGTTTACGCAGCGCAACTCAATCAGCGTTGCATACTTTATGGCGTTGCACAGCACATTTCGAAACTTTGCATTTGGACAAAGACAGAGAGAGAGAGAATGTTCGTCAAATATAACATGCCACAAATGCAATTGAGTTAAAATATGCAACTTTAGTAAACAAATCCATTTGCTGAGTTTCACTAATAAGGGAAATTCAAATCAGATTTGATTTCATTTTGGAAAAATCTTACATTTTCCAAGCTAAAGTTCAGTAAAGATTCAGTATTAGATTGGTGTTTTGGTCCAACATTTCATGCAGTAGCTGGGGCAGATTTTAAGTAAGTATAGAGCCACAAATGATAGTTGTCATTGGAATTAATGGTTGACCCAAACACAGAGTTTTCCTTTGTAAATGACTTGATATTCTGTGCTGCTTTGTGTGTACCAAGGACAGACACAGCAAATACATAAGTGGCCCAAAAATGTTGCCTGGGTTATCCCAACTGCATACATAATCGGGAGTTCGTATGTACGTATATGATTGTGATTGTGATTGTGTTGGTGAGGAAACGTTTAGTCAGCGAAACCCATTTGTGAGAGCTTCGAACTTTTGGCATTCGCGTCCGTTGCCATAAATTGGATTGATTAAGGCAACCCAGCATTGACAGTGTAACCATCTTCCATTGCTCACCCGCTCTGTGGATGTGTTGATGTGTTGATGTGTTTGCGTTTGGCCAGTTGGAGCTGAGAGTCACGTGCTGGCTGCAGTCCATCGACACCTTTGATGACAATGCCGCCAACGCAACGCAATTGCCATTGGCATTTGCCATAGCCAGGTTGGCCCAGGTGTATCTGGAGCCTGGACAGAACTGCGTTGGCTCCGTGGACTACTGACTGCTGACTGGCTTTGGCCTTTTTACGTTTTGTGATTTGCCCTGAGGGGATTGCGAGTGCAAGCAAACTGGCAGCGCGTTTATTAACCAACTTGAATTTTTTGTTTGGGGATTGCAGTTCATTCGATTACCAGTTAGCGTTCGTTCAGTTTGACCTTCTGACAGTCGCTCGTCCAATTGTTAAGAACTTGATTTCCACCTGCACAGTTCGGCCAAATTCAATTAAATTCGTTTAGCTGCAACTGCAACTGCAACTGCAAATGGTAATTCGATTGCATTTACTTTCAGCCTCAGTCTCAAACTTTAGCCAAATGTGTTTCAGCCTAAATGTAAAACATTCAAAAGGGGTCTCTCAGTTTAACAGAACCAAAAGCAGTTTCCTGCTAATTGGGTGAACAGGGGAGAGGCAAGAAGTACTAGCAACAAGTTTATGGAATTGTTTATGAGAAATTTAGGTGAATTTAAAGACTGTTTGCTTAATTTTTAAGACTCCAACTATATATTTATCTATCCACTGCAATCCCAGCGTCCTGGTCACGTTACATCTGTCAGCCGCATCGTAAAGTTTAGTGTTTTCTAGAGGACACTAAGAAATTTTTGTGCTTCACATCGTAAATTCTTAGATGCGATTATGTTTTACAACTGACGTGACGCGGCTTGGCTGCATAGAAAAATTGCAACGGTGAAGTTATATCTGTATGAAATGATGGTACTTCAAGCCTTATCGTGAATTCTACTTGAACGAACCGTTCAATTATGGAATCATGTCAGAAATTGCTAATGAAGCTGCTCAGCCATGAAAGAATGTTCCTTATGGAGGATAAATGTAGAGTTAAAAGCAGATTGTCTGTCAATGAAGCTCCTTATAAGCCAAACTGGATCAGAGATATTCAGATGTCAGAGATATTCAGATTCTTTATATAGAAAACTAACTACCTAAGAAATCGAATGGAGAGCAGAAATATGAAACTAAGCAAACAGAGGCAGAAGCATTCAAAAGGTTGCCATCTCATTGCCTTCTTCTTCAATCTTCGTTGTGAGAACAGAAGCAAGATAATAGGCAAGCTGAAGCCAAGGCTAACAAAGATCAACCTAAGACAAGACATCTTGTGACCTAACTCAGCTTCATCTTCTCAAGGAGATTGTAGACCCCAACAAGTCCAATGACATGGCTATAAAACACTTTATACAAACCTTTCCAGCACAAATCTAGAGCAAGTGAAGGACACTTCTAATCAGACCAGGGAAACCTCAATCTACCCCAGAGACCACCCCTTTCTTCAGCTTGACTGTGGACACTAAAGATCCAAAAGAAAGATGATGCTAAAACTAACAGGATGTCCGAGTGAAACTATTTTGGTACAAAGGACTCCATAGATTTCCTGAATAAGCTTGATTTCTTAATGAAAATCTTAGCTGATAATCATTTGCTTTGGCTGTACTAAAGGGATACCTAAATAGCAGTCCTTGTGTTGGCTTGCTGCAAGCAATTAATGATATTGTTGTTGTTGTTGTATTCTGTGGGAATATTAGCTGCATTTACAAACAATTTTGTATCTGTGCCACAAGCAAGAGCACATCTACTTGAGTCCTTGTGCTTGGCTGGCGAGTCTATTAGTCCAATTTTAATTGCTGTTCAGTGTTTCTCTCTCTCTCTCTCTCTCTCACACACACACACACATACTACCCAAAGTGCTGACTGCATTTGAATCAACCATATCCATATCCATATCCCAATGCGAGTGCACAATTTTGTTGGCTGTCGCTCAACTGCATTGCCTACTTTTTGGGGCCACAACAATTAATGTCCTTGACAACGATACAACACACGTTCGCTGGGCAGGTGTGTTAAGGTGGCAGCCTGGGTTTGATTATGACGATGCCAGCGACGACACGATGTCAGAAGGCCGCACACAAAATACATAAAATACCGTAAAGCGAAATAGTTTCGGGAAGGTTATTTGCGGCGAGGTCGTCTAGGTAATTGGAGCGTTGAATAACCAACTCCCAACGCCTCCGCCTCCGCCTCAGCCTGCCGCGTTCCCAGGCTCTGGCTCAACTACTGCTGCGGTTAGCAAATTGTAATTTACATTAAGTGTTGACACGTTGACACACACACACACACACACACACAGCGCAGCCGTCGCCCACAATGCCTCACTCCACTGCACCGCAGCACACGGCTGGCAAAGCCTTACAGGTTTTTCTCCCTCGCACGCATTTGCAATTACATATACTCAGCTCTTAACCCACACCAAAGCCAGGGCCAGTCCCAGCGCCAGTCCGCAATGTCAGCTTCGGTTTGTGTGCATGTCTGTGTGTGTGTGTGTGTGTGTGTGTGTGTGTTGCTGCTTTTTATGTCGGCTTTGTGTTTCTGCTAGCCGCAAAGGGCTATTATAACTTTGTCGTGCTGTTTGCCAGGCCAAAACCAAAGTAATATGCTTTGCCTCATGGAGTCCTGCCGAGTCGAGTTGTCGAGTTGAGTTGAGTTGAGGCGATTGAATTGAGTCCTGAACTGAAAACAACTACAAAAGCAGAGCACAAAATGCCATATCAAAGAGTTGTGCGGTTTTATGCATTTTTAACCAGCATAACCTGGCCAAAGGATATCACCATTTCATTTGGAAATTTGTAAGCCATAAGGGGCAAACACACCCGAAATGGATATGGATATGGTTTATACCGCAGCGAGATGTCCACCCTAGTAGGGTGTCTACTATCTGTGAGTGGTTATGGTGACAAGGGATAATTGGCGATCGGGAAGACAAAAGAAGAAGAGTTGAAGAACAAAAACACGAAAGAATGGCTGGCTTCGGCTTGCCAAAGCTTATAAACCATTCACCTTGTGAATATATAACCGATCCAGATCGAATCTGGTCGGTGGGCGTGAACAATCGGTTATGATATAGTTGCCCGATCTTAATCAGATCAGGCCGGTGTACATGGGGCCTCATCAAATGGTTTGATTTGAAAGAAACACAGAAAAGTTATGCCAGAACCTTATTCCGATAAAATCGGCTATATGGAAGCTATATTTTGTAATTGTCCAATCTGGATAAAACTTATATAGCATTCAGGCAATAGAGGTACAAATTTCTCTTATAAATTTCAGCTCTGTAGCTCTTAAGACTTCTAAGATCTTTGGGTTGAAACAGACGGACAAATGGACAGATGGACGTGCTTATATCGATTCCCCTTGTTATGATAATTGTGAATATATAGTCGGAAGCTTCCTGACAAAATTAATATTCCATTTTGTGAATGGTATAAAAACTCATTCCATTCTGAAAATGTATGAAATTTGCTTCGATCTCTGTCAAAGATATCTTTGCGTTCTCATTCAAATTTGATTCCACAAGCAACTTTTGTAAAAGAGTCTAACATATTTTCGAATCTGAATTCAAATCCTCGCAAAAGTAAATTCTTACTAATCCTTTTTGGCAATGTTCCCGGAATACCTTCTGCGCGCTATCTACTTGTACTATGCCATCATTCGTCCTGGCTTGGCCACCAGACGTGGCTTGCAAAGACGCGAGGGTGAATGGCTCAACTATTGGATAGTCTATTCAATGTTCCTGTGTCTGTGCTTTTGGTCGGACCTACTATTTGGTGGCTGGTTGCCATTCTACGATGAACTCCAGGTAATCCTCATCAGCTGCATTTCGCTGACGAGTCCGCATAGCAGTGCTTGGCTGTGTGAGCGGATGAAGTATCAATTCAAGAACGTTGATCACTTTGTTCAACGTGTCAAGCAGTCACTTCCTTGGGCAGCTCTAATGGAGGCCACTGAGCAGCAGGAGGAACAGTTGGATGAGCAGGTTGGAGGAGAAAGTTCGTCTGAAGTTGGAGCTGTATGCGAGGCAGCTGAATCAGAATTTACTCCAGTCTTCCACTCAGAGGAATGTAAGTCGACGGGAGTTGCATGATAAATCAGTTTGTAAATATTAAAGTTCCACAGTTCTCGAAGTGGGCGCAAATGCGGAAGAGATGACGGCACCCGCCAGAAAGCTGTAGATGGAGATCTAATCCCATCCCTTTTATTTGGTTAATTATGTTTCTTTGAGAATTCAGTATGGACGAAGGAGTTCCTGGTTCTGCTGATATTAAATTTATAAATGTTAAAAGATTATATACAATTTTTGAATTTCGGCTGGGACAAGTTATATCTGATTATCTTAGCTGGAAGCACGCGGAATATGATTTAGATTTAAATAATTATTTTTAAAAGTCTCTTCGGTCTATGGACGACCAAGCTAATTAGAGCTCTTGAAGATTGATGATGGGCCAGCTGAATGCAGCTGCTAAGTATGGCTTGTTAGCAATAGAACTTGCAAGGCTTTGCCTCAACACATTTGCAATTACCAAAAATGTTCCGAAAGTAGTTTTTGCTATGACAACAAAGCGAAAGCAAAGTGTTTGAGCATTACGAAATGGTGCTAATTAATTGTTTTGTGAGCGGCGAAGTGATTTACTCTGACTGGGAAAACTATCAAGAAATGTCAGCTTTGTCGAAGGTATTTATAGGACTCATACATTTTGCGATCAGGTTGATACTGATGGATGGACATTGTTGATGTACAAGAATCGAACTTAAATTGGTTCGTTTTGGCTGCTAGAAAAAAGGCAAGTCACCCTTCCAGAATGCACACTTTTTATGAGAATCTTTTGTGTTATTGAACGAAATTGAAGTTTACTCTTTATGGTATCATTATATAGTTAGTATTATAGCTACTCCACTACACCTACCTTTTTATAATATCACCAAATGTATTCTTGAAAATAATAAAGAAAATTAAGCGACACAAAATCTGAAGTTAAAGCAACTTTCACTTCTGGCAATGCCGTTCGGTTTTTGTAAACAAAGAAACATATGTTTACATTTGAGAGCAATGGCAATGCTGGAAACATCGATACCTCTCGATGTTTAGCACTGTTGCACTGCTTATTTCGTATTAAATACAGAAAACTGTTTGCTCATTACGAGCTGTAAAGCATTTTATATTGAAATATCATATCTGGCAGATATCATGGACGATGCAGAAGTGTAAACCTGGAGTCCAAAGACCAAATGCCCCTGCATAAATTATGTTCTTAGCACCAAAAGTAGGAGACAACTGACTCCATCGATAGTTTGTGCTTTTGTGCAAACGATAGTTGAAAACAATAATATGAAAGCATATCGATAAATGGTGTGTATCGGCTTGTAAGTGTCAGCCCTGTCTGCAATTGGGTTTTACAGAAAAATGACAAATAAAACTCAAATAACTCCCTATACCAGCTGCACCGCAGTCTGTAAGTATTCTACATTGATATTCCCTTTGGATGTATAGAAAAAAGATACATCTTCAGCCACAAGAGAGACTCCGATCGCAATGAAGAAGGAACATCCCCACGCAGAGTTTCCCGGCCGTCGCCCTCCGAGAAAATCATTGATGAAATTCGATTTCGATAAGCTGAAGGCCAAGCGTGCCGCCAAGCAAAATGCAAATGGCGTCAAACGCAAGGTTGCCAAAGCTCCTAAATTGGAGAGGGTAGATGAAGTCAGCGAGGAGGATTTAAGTGACAACGCCGAGGAATCCAAGAGCTCTAATTCCGATGTCACCGAGGAGGCTTTACGTGGCAGCAACGATTAACAACACAATTACACTGTTCCTTTCAAATGTATTACACATATATGCACACATACACACTCACACACACATGCATATATGTACCAATAAACAAACAGAATTTATATAAAGGAACACGAGATTTGATATATAGCAGCCAGCTCTAGCAGACCCAATGGAGACCAGCAACCATGTACCGATCACACGGCGCATGGCTCCCATGCGTTGATTGCAGCTGCGCATGTCCGTGCGGAACTGTGGTGGAGCAGCCTACCCCGTAGAGACATCACGCAGCAGCATGTCCATATGCCAAGTGCGCCATGTGCTATTTGGACATCGGCATCAGTTCGCAGAGCAAGCCCAATGACATCCTGCTTGAGGTGTACCACGCCATTAAGGCGATCAATTGCTAGTCGAAGAACATAAAGTGGCCGATGGAGACCTGATTGATGGCTTCCAACTCCAGGGTGTCACAGAGCAGGTGGTAATTTTTCCAGTTGTTCAATGACAACGCAGACAAAAAATCAAAGTATGCCATTCAAATATCTCTGCTCATTTGTCCAAACGGTTACCTCGAAAGTAGGCAACACAATGTGTCTCAATCATTTGCACTGGCCTGTGGCTTACAATTCTGAACTAGTTCTAGCCGCTGGCTCATGACAAGGCTTTAGTTATGCCTTTCAAGTTAATCCTGATGGAAGCTGTTCGGAGTCTTCCATCAGCTTATATATTATTATTATTTTATTTTATTTTTTCACGAAATATTGGAAAATTTCATCGTCAATTTCTTCCTCGGGTTCCACTTCCTCGTGTGTAGTGTATTTGCAGTCTTATTTGAACTATTTTAATATTTCAAAAAATATTTGATATTTCTCCACTACTGTTGTGGTTGTCAATGACCATCATTCGACCATGCTATAGCATTAAATCTAGCCACACACGTTCATAGTTTTTAGAACATCAAGATATTCAGCTCAAGTTACACAGCTATGCAGGTTGATGCACCTTAAAGGATATACACATTTTTTCTAGTTTTCCTTGAATTTCAAAGTCAAAGATTGAAAAAAGCCAAAAAAAAAACTTGATTTCCTTAATTCCAAATCTAAAAGTTTGTATAATAAAAATTGTTGTTTCCATCTGGGGTCTCATTATGTTCAATATGAGTTAAATGTATAAATTTAAATCTGAAAACTAATTTCAATAGGAAGAAAAACGCATTTTTTCTGAAATTGTATGAAGTTTGCTTCGATCTTTGCCATATATAGATGATATATTTTCCTTCTCATTCAAATTGGATTTCACAAGCAACATTTGTAAAGTTTGTTCAAGACGATATAAGAGTCTAACATATTTCGAATCTGAATAAATTTATGCTTTATGGCAATGCTTTCTGAATACTTTCTGCGCTTAATCTACTTTTGCTATGCAATCATTCGTCCAGGCTTCGCCACAGGACGTGCCTTGCAAGGACGCGACTATGAATGGCTCACATATTGGGTAATCTATTCGGTGTACGTGTATGTGTGCTTTTGGACAGACCTACTATTTGGTGACTGGTTGCCATTCTACGATGAACTTCAGGTATTCGTCATCAGCTGCATTGCGGTGACGAGTCCGTATAGCAGCGCTTGGCTGTATGAGCAAATGCTGTATCAAGTCACGATCGTAGAGTCACATATTGACTACTATGTTCAACTTATCAAGCAACTAAATCCTTGGATAGCTCTAATGGCGGCCCATGACCTGCCGGAGGAACTGTTGGATGAGCAAGTTGGAACAGCTGAATTAGGCTGAACCAGTCTTCCATTCAGAGGAACGTAAGTCGATCGGAGTAGGAGAGGCAGCGCCAGGAGTTGCATGATTAATCAGTTTCTCCAAATCAATGTTCCACAGTTCACCATGAGGGCGGAAATGCAGAACAGATGACGGCATCTGCCAGTTATTGTTAAATGTTAATTGTGTTTGTTTGCGAATTCTGTATGGAAGAAGGAATTCCTGATGGTATTAAACTTATAAATGTTAAAAGATTATATACAATTTTTGAATTTCAGCTATCACATTCCATATCTGATTATCTTAGCTGGAAGCACGCATGTTTTAACGGTCCTATTTTTAAATCCCTCAGGATGTCACTGTTCTAAGAATAACTTCGTTTGACTGCCATCGTACTCCCATCAAATGCAAATTTGGTAACTCTAGCTCTAACTCTTTATAGTCTCCGAGATAAATGTGTTCAGATCGACTCGGCTGTTGATGCTGATCAAGAATATATATACTTGATGGGGTCGGGGCATTGCCAGTTGCATTTCTTTTGCCAGTTGGGATTGGGTTGAAAACTAGAAAGGAAGGCTAGCTTCTTCCAGCCGCAGCTTATATACCATTCACATTGTAAATATATAGCCGATCTAGATCAAATCTGGTCAGCGGGCAGCTTTCCCAGGTCTCTAGGTCTGCCTATTACTTGCTCTGGCTCTATTTATTTCTGGGAACCAATTGCCCGATCTAAGTAAACCATCTTCTTAATGTTCAACAGAAATGTATTTCACTAAATCCGAAACAAAGATGCAAAGGAAGGGCAGTGGGGGGGGTGTGGTTTCTATGGGTTTCTCTCTAACGCTTGATTAACTACGGCCGCCTAACCAGACTTCGGTGTCCCCTGCTGGTAAGGTTTCGAGGGGACTGCCGGCTCCGAGCTGGAGCTTTTAAAGGCTCCCCAGAATGCTCCGTTCTCTTCGATTAAGAGCCCTTCTTCAAGGGCAGAGTTCAGCAAGGTTCATCAATCTGGCCTCGACCAAGGGATTTGCCGTCACATCACCCGAAAAAAACTCGACCAGATTTAACAAAATCAAACATCCTGAATGGTCTCTGCTCTAACCTTTAAGGATATTCAAGCTCCGTCAAAGTTTTACATTCTTCACTTTTTTTGCCTTCATTTTTCTTTAATTTTTCATTACATTTAATTGAGTTGGCTTACGTCGAAGCTAAATAATAAACTGTAGATGATAAAGGAGGGCCAGTTGGACAGCTCCTATATGAAGTCGTAAGCCAGCTGATTTGGCTAGCAAACATTGTCACACTCCATAATAAGCTAAACTGCAACTTCCTTCATATAATTAATCAGCATGAACATTACTTTTTATTCCTTTACGATTCAAAAACAGCAGCTGTGCGGCTGCTAAGTGAAGCTTAACACCTCATACACATTTCCTTTTCTGGCACGCTCTGCTGCCAAATTGCAGGGCAAAAAGGTTTGGCTTCCAACAGGGGATTCATTACAAGCAAATAAAATGTAATGTGCGCTTAAAGGGAAGACTAAGTGGTCGTTGGGTTGTCAAATGCAAATGTTGGTGTTGCCTTGGCGGCGGCCAATGCCAAGTGTCAACAGTCCATTGAGGTGCAATCCGGCAATTGGCGCTTGAGTTTCGGTTTCGGAGTTCGAGAGGAGGCCACATTGTTACAATTACATGTGTGTATTTTTATGCAGATGCCAGGAAAACATTTGGGCCATGTGCTTGGGGAGGCGGTAAGGTTTATATTTGGCTAGATGTTGGTATGAGAGAACTGTGTTGAATGAAAGAAGAATGAAAGAAAAGCAAGAGAAGAAGATAATAGAATGTGTATGAAATCGATGGTTATGATGGAAGGCAAAACGTGAGCAATGTATTGCCCTATCAATCTTCGATATATATGCTATATATATTCCAGTCATTGCTATGACTACAACTGGTGCAAGTTGTCATTGCAGTTTCAGCGATCATTTATATTCTAATGAATGATTCTTTGAGCATTTTGATTGCAGTCTGCCGTCTTAACAAATGTTTGCTGGGCAATCATATATATACTTGATGACAAATCGTTTGCCCTGCGTGGCCACCGAGCCTCAACCACATTTTGTCCGCATTTGGAAGGCAATTTTGCTGAATATTGGCCAACCATTTGCCGCCCGCTCCGCTTTTCCATATTTTTTTCTCTTCACACAATATATATATATATATATACGTCCCCTCTCACACACAGTCGCACTCATATGAATATTTATGTATTTATTAATTACAATATTTTCGGTTGGCCCTGTGTGAGTGGCTGTACATGTATGTGTGTGTGTGTAATGGCCTGATCAAATGTGTGCAGAAGCGCGTGTAATTGGAATCTTCAATACAGACATTACGTATACGCCCAGTTGTCCAGAGCACTGTATATTGTGTGCTCAGCGCGATATGGCTTGTGAAATGTAATTTTTGTTTTAATTGAATTTAGCACGCGTCATTTTATGGCAAAATAATTAAAAATAAAGACATATTTGCATTTGCACAAAACAATCGAAAATCTTAAATAATTTGAAAAATGTATCATGTTGTTGTATTATCATCTGATCGGATTCAACTGATGATGAGACAAATAGTAAGTGGATAAATTGGGTGTAGAAATTTAAAGAGAAGAGAGGATATAAGAGGTGCTAGAACTCAGAACTTTTATAGGCCATCGCCTCAACATTCTGTTCTCTCAAGAGATCAAGAGGGAGAAATATTTATAAAGAAAACGTCTGCTTTAATACAAGTTTTGTTTTTGAGAAACTAGGGGTGGATTACGGCTAAAGTGTGCATGTGGTAAAGGAAATCTTAAGTTTACAGCCTGCACATGTGGTAACCATAAAAAAGTCATATTGCCTGGGCATTAGCAACTACACATTTTGTTTCTTCCTGACCTGACATCTGGTATACAAAACGGATGCGACTTTTGTGCCGTCATTTACCATTCAATACCATTCATTCACCATTCATTTACCATTCATTCACCATTCAATTACCATTCAATACCATTCATATTATATTCAATTACCATTCATTCACCATTCATTTAATTTTCAATACTATTCATTCAATATTCATTTAATTTTTAATACCATTCATTCACCATTCATTTACCATTCAATACCATTCAATACCATTCATTCCATTCATTCACCATTCAATACCATTCAATACCATTCATTCACCATTCAATTACCATTCAATACCATTCAATACCATTCATTCACCATTCAATTACCATTCAATACCATTCAATACCATTCAATACCATTCATTCACCATTCAATTACCATTCATTCTCCATTCATTTAATTTTCAATACCATTCATTCACCATTCATTTACCATTCAATACCATTTATTCACCATTCATATCATTTTCAATACCATTCATTCACCATTCATTTATTTTTCAATACCATTCGATACCAATCCTTCACCATTCATTTACCATTCATTCACCATTCATTCACCATTCAATACCATTCACTTACCATTCACTTACCATTCACTCACCATTCATTCACCATCATTTAGTTTTCAATACCATTCATTCACCATTCATTTAATTTTCAATACCATTCATTCACCATTCATTTAGTTTTCAATACCATTCATTCACCATTCATTTAGTTTTCAATACCATTCATTCACCATTCATTTAATTTTCAATACCATTCATTCACCATTCATTTACCATTCAATATCATTCATTCACCATTCATTTAGTTTTCAATACCATTCATTCACCATTCATTTAATTTTCAATACCATTCATTCACCATTCATTTAGTTTTCAATACCATTCATTCACCATTCATTTAATTTTCAATACCATTCATTCACCATTCATTTACCATTCAATATCATTCATTCACCATTCACTTAGTTTTCAATACCATTCAATACCAATCCTTCACCATTCATTTACCATTCATTCACCATTCACTCACCATTCATTCATCATTCAATACCATTCATTCACCATTCATTTACCATTCAATACCATTCATTCACCATTCAATTATCATTCAATACCATTCATTCACCATTCATTTAGTTTTCAATACCATTCATTCACCATTCACTTAGTTTTCAATACCATTCAATACCCTTCATTCACCATTCATTCACCATTCATTTACCATTAAATTACCATTTTTCTGGAAGATGATTGCGTTACTCCCTTCTGCTCCTTCAAACTGCATCTCAAGCAATTAATAACAAACTGATATGCGACTTATCTAAGTTTTTATATATATGCTGCATTTTATCACCTGCCATCTTAGGCAATATTCAATCTTTTGTCACTGCTACTGAATTGATCTATCTGCAGAATGGGCACAGTCCATGTGCCTAACAGACCATCCATACAAAGCAATGATTGCCATCATCTTTGATCACTTCGAGCTACTTTCCCCTTGTCAAAGTTAGAAGTTTTTGCAATACTGTCTTGAACTTGACTCAAGGCACGTGACTTGGACACATGACAAAAGCAGCAGCAGCAGCAACAACAACAGCAACAAAAATGGTAATAACATCAACGACATCAGCGCCAATTCAACTTATTGGCGATAAACTTTCCAAAAGCCAAGTAAGTATTTGCGCAAGTTTTAGTTATTGTTATGACAACACTCGATATTGCGGCTGCGGCCCATCCCTCCCGTCCCCTCAACAACACCTCACGTATTGTTTGCAGCAAAGCGACAATATCAGTTATTGAAATATGCATGCTGGAAAGTTTGCCGATAGCGACTTTAGTTGTTATTGTGGTTGTTGTTGTCGTTGTTGTCGATGCTGTTGTTGTTCTTGGCTTGACAGTTTTTGGGTCCAAACTTTTGTCAGCCCAACAAACAATGGACCAAAGCTCTTGTTGGAACTGGTTGGTGTTACTCAGGCAACAAGACCAAAGGCTCAAGTGCCAGAATTAGCTATGCTTTGCATATACATACAGTTCATATACCTATATCGTGTATATGTATGGATGTTTAGCCAAGCTGAACTTCTATTAAAATGATTTTCTTTGAGCCTGTTTTGGTTGTTGCTGTCAGGCTGGTTGGTGAGCAGGGCAAGGCGAAGTCAATTGCTGCAAATATGCATGTGAACGCTTTGAAACTGCCCTGCTAGATTTTCAAATCTCTCCTCCTAGCAGGCTCGACTGTAGCGTTCTTACTTGTTTTTATGATTAATTTATATGATATAGTTGCCCGATTTAGATTAACTTCAGAGACAACTGCCTCAATGCTCTGAGCAGCGGCACATCGCAGCCTAAAGCCTGTGCATGATAAATCTGGCTGATCTAGAAGCAGACTGCCAGCTCTCATATCTTGCTGTGATGCATATGCTATAGGTTTTATTTGTCAGCGATCTCTCTCTCTCTCTCTCTCTCTCTCTCTCTCTCTCTCTCTGCAACTCACTGCTTTCTCTTTAGCGAAATTCTGACTTGTTTGTCCACTTCAAAGGCTAAGACGGGGGGACACCTTGTCGGCTGAGAATTTTTAGCCTTTAATCTGCAGCTCTTGAGTTTGTCAAAAGCAACAGCAATTGTTTGCGTTTGGCTAGACACACTCGCAATTGCTCACAACACACTCACACTCACACTCACACTCACACACACACACACATGCTTGTAAGCAGTGCAAAATGGCCGCACAAGGACAAAGTGTAGCTGGAACTGAGAACGTCAAGTGCAGTTTGCGCACAAATTTGATTGTGTTTGGGGTGTTAGCTTAGAGCCATGCACTCGGTACATGTGGCATAGGGGTCTATCACCAAGACAGGGCCAGGGCAAGGGCGACACAACAACAACAACAACAACAACAACGACAACGACGAGAACAACAACGACAATGGTGCCAGCATTTGACGCCATTTGTTTTACTTCGCTGACCACAAATAACCATGCTGTGGTCAGTTCCGTTCTCCATTTTGTGGTCTAAACATTTTCCAGTTGCCGCCATTGCCTTGTCCAGACATTGGCCCAGGCATTTGCTGTTTGCCTTTTGACTTGGCTCGGTTCGTGTAAGCGTTTGACTACACTCAAACAAAAAGATGCTAACAGGCAAAGATTTTACAGCTTCGCAAGATGCAAAATTTCTTTTAAAGACATTTCGACATGGAATTGCTTGAGCTTTTATGGTTAGCTTGGGGTGGCCGTTGTCATCAAAATTTGTCAGCAAATTGACAGATGAAACTGTGATTGAGAGGTTGAAGCGTTTTGCTAGCAATGGGAGGAACCCTGGCTAGCACCAGCAAATCAAATCTATGCCTAGAAAAGGAAACCTACATCTTGAAGGCTTATCAATGATGGATTACTGACAAATCATGCTTTCAAATTTTCGAATATTTGAGAAAATTATCTTGAGTGTAGTTGTGGAGGGGCTATGCAGCAGCTGGCGGTGTTGTTGCTGCCACCATTGCGGCTCGGGTCAGTTGGTTTGTGCGTTGCTGCGACATCGACATTGAGTTATGTTGTACATATACATAAGCCCCATGGAAATGCTAGTTCAGCACCAACTTACAGCAACAACAACAGCAACAACAACAACAACAGCATCAGTCGAGTGTACAGGCTAGTAATGACAACAACTCGAGTCCAGTCTGAGCCTGGTAATGCTAATGTGAATTGTGTTGGATGTGTGGATGTGTGGATGGATGTGAATGTGTATATGGTTGGGCAATGCACTCTGCACTTTACAATTTGCATTTGTGTTGCTTTTTTGAGTAGGCATTATATTGGCATAAATCTAAAATGTGCAATCTGTTCTTAAGCTTTGAAACACTTCAATTGGATTGGACCACTTATTTCATCATTTGGCTATTATTGAAAATATTGCTTGAAGTGCAGCAGTTACTTCAAGATCTGTTCTCTTTCTTGGTCTTCACTTCTCACTCATTTGTGGCTCTTCGTAAGAATGTCTGTGCGACTCAGTCTGACACGCTCTCACAAACTCATTCGTTTAGCTTCGCATTTGGATTCACTCAATTCTTTTTGAACACCTTTTAAAAGCATCTCAAGCCACTGCTTTCATCAACGTTGCCTCTGTAATTCCCTTGCAATGTGACAAGAATGACTCCACTATTGCCTGACCAGCATTGGCCGCTTCATTCATGACGTGTCGTATCTATTATCGCCCCAACCGCATTATCATTATCATCATCAGTTTAGGGAGACAAAAAAAACTCAGAATGGTCATCATCAACATCATCAGCATCATTATAAACATCAACGCCTTCACTCTCATTGTCAGCTTGGTCAGTTGGCCGCAGCAGGAGCAGATGGAGCAGAAGCTGGTACAGAACAGAAGAAGCAGTTGCTGACACTTGACTGTCACACTAAATGGCAGGCAAATGGCGTAATGCCAAGGCAAAAGTATTAAGTGCAAGTGTCGGACGAAACACTCCAATGCAGTGCAGAGCAGGGCACAGCCAGTGCAGGAGGCAGTGGAGTGGCGGAGGCACAAGCACTAAGTTTCACAGCCGCACTGTTCGTGGCCATCTAATTTTCAGCTGCGCGACGATGTCGCTGTCGCTGTCGCTGGCGCTGTCACTGCGCCTGGGTCTGGGCATCTGCGAACCCACAACAATCAAGTCGCATGATTGCTAAGCAGCATAATGCCATTTATTGCCACAACAAGCTTGAGCTTTAGCTCCACCGCCGTTGCCACTGCCGCTGCCATTGCCACTTCCACACCCAGTGCCAGTGCCAGTGCCACTGCCAGTCCCAGTCCTAGTTTCCGGCTTCTTGGCAAACTTTGGTCTATTCGCATTCATGAGACGCGCACAATATGCTAAACGCTCTTGCCGCTCACAGCACCAGCAGCAGCAGCAGGAGCAGCAACAGCAACAGCAACAGCAGGAGCAGTCATTGGAGCCGCAGGAGCAACAGCAAGACCCAGACCCGGACCCAGCAACAGCACCAAACAGCCAATGCAATCATAATTTTAACTACTTTAGTTTTATGCTTCTCCACTCAACGCCCCAGATTCCAGTTTGCTTTCGCACTTAGTTCTATTATCCGCGTGCTTTGTTCGTCCTGCGCCACATTTCTTCTGCCTTTTTTTTTCCTCCTCTCTTTATACGTTTTCTTCTTTTTCTTTCTCTTTTTTTTTGTTAATTTCGCGCGGCCACAATAAAAATGGCAAATGCTCTGGGTTCGTGTATAAGGCGAAAACTTGTGAAAATGAAAATATAAATTGCCTTTGTAGCTGTGGCTGAATTGGCCTGCAGTGAAATTAACCAACCTCCCCCCGCGTTCGCCCCGCAGATATTGCATACAGCTAATGCAGAAAGAATCTGATGATACCCAATGGCTTCGATAATACCGTGGAGCGTCTCTATAAGCTCGCAATTCGCAGGCACAGATACAGATGCAGATGCAGATGCAGATATATATATATGCCAACGAGCAGATGTTCTTGGAAGCAATTTCTACTGAAATTCTAAATAGAAATAGCTTTTACTATAACTTATCCTTTTCGAGAGTATATAATAGAACCACTTAGCTGTTACAAATCGTTCATCAACTTCAAATGTCTGAAAAGAGGGATCAAGCAGAATCCGAGCTTCAGCTTCTAAGCTAGGCAAACGTTTCCTTCAATGCTGATTTCACTTTCCGCCTTGAAGTTCCTTAAAAAGCTACAATTCACGTTGTAGATGAACAAAGCGATCCTTTGTCATATTATCATAGCTTTCACTTGTGAATTTTTGTTCTGTGTGAGAAAACTTAAGAATGGCAGCTTCCTACCTAGTCTATTGGACTGGTATTACATACGAGCTTAAAGTGTTCTTCACCCTCTATTGACCTGAAGCCTGCTAAATAAGGCATTCAGAATCAAAGTCGCAATGGAAAAGCTATACATATCCAGAGCGAAAGTAATGATGGTAATAAGAGAATTCTCTAAAATGTAAACTGCATAACTTAGGAAGTGTCCTAACATCTCAATAAATTAGAGTTTAGTTCTCAAGAGAATGAGGCTATTGGCCATTTAAGTTACTTTTCATCTCTTTAACTTTATTATAACAATTTGTGACCATGTGGCAACACTGAGCAGACAAGATGAATCTGAGACCAACTGACTTATTGTTTACCTGAGTGAAAATATAAAAATGTCAATGGAAGTGAATAAACGAAGTTAGATTTTATAACAAAGGAAAAGTGGAAGAGTGCAAGAAAACGGAAAGATGGAAAGATGAAAACGGAAGACGTTGTATAACAATTTGCTGCAAGATCTCCTCTTCACAGACCTGAGGGACAAGTTTCAATTTGTAAAATCAAAGTTACATCTATGCCATTGCAGTAAGATCAGACCTAAGAGAACCCCAGGAAACCAAATCTCTGGTATATTTGTAATAAACAGATCCCCTTTTCGATATTGCTGTAGGTTTTGCGATTTGAATTTGCGGGAACAGCTTTAGTTGTGGCTGCGCGTTACAATATTTGCACATTGCACAATTACGAGTATTTGGGGCAAATTTTCAATTCGTTTGCTCAACACTTTTTGTGGCTTCATTAGCTCCTCAGTGCGGGGTTAGCTAGCGACGACGACGTGGATGACTTGGTTTGATTAACAGCGGTTAGTGCAAAAGGGCGAGAGGAGACGCAAAAGCCGGAAATCAGGGAGACGGCGGAACGCAGAAGACGAAACCGGACCCGGACCCCGACCCGGTCCCGGAGCGAAGGGTGAGCGAGCAAAGCAGCGCAATCAAGGCATATGGATTTTAATTAATATTCCATGCTGCACAATTTTTAATTAAAAAAAACTTGCATCTTGCTCTATGCTCCACACCCACCCTGCTCTGGCCAGGCTCAAGGGCTATCTGACTTAACTGGGAAATGTGAAAATGCGAAAATTCAACAAATCCGACAGCATTTTGTGCATTTCAAAATGCATTCATCTGGTTGCAATGTTTTAAGGATTTGCCTATCATCATCATCATCATCATCATCATCATCATCATTATCATCATCATCGTCATCATCACAATGCCATGATTCCATCTAGGCTTAGCTTTCTTCATTCATTCAATATTCTGCATTTTGCATTTGCCATTCTGGCTTGAATTAAGCTCTCAACTTTAAAGCCCCAAAAACGCTAACCTTTGCTTTAAACTTTGATTGTGATTTTGCAGTGCTGGATTGCCAGGTCAGCGACTGGGGCGCCTGGAGCGAATGCGACAAGAGCTGTGGCACCGGCATGATGACGCGCACGCGCCAGGTCCTGCAGGCGGCCCAGAATGGTGGCAAGCATTGCCCATCGCTGCTCCAGAAGCGCGGATGCCAGGGCTATCATTGTCACGGACATCGCGATAAGAAGATATTGCGCGGTAAGTAAACACACTCGCACACACTCACACACATCCACATCCACACACACACACTTGCATTCCCACAAGTCGCCGCATTGGATTCATAAAACTTACAACCAACAAGGATAGCTCAAGTCCTCAGGCCCTCAATGAAATGCAATTTTAATTAAGAATTGTCCGCCTTTGTCTGAAAGTTGGCCGCGCACTCGCATTGCCAGCAAGCTGACTGCCAGTTCGCCCGGGGGCCATCTACACATAGAGCCAAGACGGTCCTGCTTTTCAGAGCAATTAGGTTAGCTTTGTGAATTTTGACGGTTAACCTTGGGCTGTGCAAGACACCAGTTCTCACATCTACGTGTTAGCTAGCCATGTCCGTCTGTCGAAC
The DNA here is from genome assembly GCA_037043425.1 of Hirtodrosophila duncani. NCBI lineage: Eukaryota > Metazoa > Arthropoda > Insecta > Diptera > Drosophilidae > Hirtodrosophila > Hirtodrosophila duncani. Next base: position 6,418,940 of record JBAMBM010000704.1, read on the forward strand.
CGTCCGCCTGTATGAGCAGCTAGATCTCGGAGACTATAAGAGCTAGAGGTAACAAATTTGGTATGTAGACTCTACTCGTGGGATGTCCAAATATTTGTTTATCAGCATCAGCAGCTGCGATGTCTGTCTATCTGTCTTTTCATCCGTATGTCCGTGTAAGGGTCCAAGATTCAGAACAGACGAAGAAATTTTAAACATTCAGCAAAACAGACACGCAAAACTTCGCTCAGAATCACACACGCATGTATACATATAGTTTACTAGTGTGCTTGCTTGTGTACACACATACACATACACACACATACTAATGCGTATCACTGAACAAACGACAGTATTTATTTGTGTGTATGTGAACGATTCAATACGAATGTTAATCGCAATGAACGTAAAGACGAAATCAAAACAATAACAAAAAAAGGAGCGTTCGTATTGACATCACAGAGCGAATAACAACAAAGCCGCATGTATGCGTGTGTCTGTGTATATGTGGCCGATCTTCTGTAAGTATGTGAGTTTTCGGCATTTTGAACTGTAACAGAATGGCCGCTTTAGTGCTTGCCTAGGCCATGAACTCCACCTTGTGTACAAATTTTAGCATCCTACATATTTCCGTTTGACCTGTGCGTTGATGCCAAGTCAGTCAGAAACATCATTAAGACATAAAAGCAAGGCCAACGTTATTCTCTGATTCTCAATTTGATGCAAAAAAGCTAATATTTATATGCCCTCTATTCCGATTATGCTTTAAGGTAAATCTTTGATTATGCAAAGAGTTTCCTTTGGAAAAGGGAAAACCACAGTGTTATTGTGATTAATAAAAGTCGTGCTTTGTAAATTTCCAACTTTGTAATGGCTTTTGCAACTGAAACGATAAGCTCAGACTTGCATCATGAAAATTATGGCATGTTTATGTTTAGTTAATGAGACGCATCTCACTTATCCAAGCCATCAACTGACATCAAAAATGAATTAAATGTACTTAGCCAGAGCAAGCGCTTTTAGTTATGTATTATGCTCCTCCTCATCCCCCTGAAAGCGTGCTACATTTTCAAGCACGACACGACACGACAGAATATGCTGCTTTGAGTCGCACTGTGAAATGATTTAGAAGTAGAAGAAGGAAAACGCAGCAGCGCAGGCACAAAGGCAAAAGCAAGAGCTAAAGCAAAAAGCTTTTCCATCTAAACACATCCGCCAAATGTTGGCCAACCTAAGTAAATTGATGCTTCACAAGGCGAAGGTGAAGGCGAAGGCGAAGGAGACATACCACCACCATGTGGAGTCGACTCAGAATGAGACAGCTCAGACTGATGCTCTTGCCCTGCACTTGTCTGGTCGGATTTTGGGGACAACTGCACAGATGCACAGATCCGTATGCTGCCCCCTGTTTGTCCCGCTCGAGTTGTTGAAGTTGAAACTTTTTCGGTTTGCCTTTTGCATGCCACACTGGATGAGGAACGTATCTGCCACTGCCAAAGTGCATAAGAAAGCAGCAGCAGCAGCAGGAGCAGCAGCAGGAGCAGGAGCAGTGCAGCGCACGTGTAAAAATGCCAAAACCAGAAGCAAAGCGACACCAAAAGCTGCTAAATCCATACGCTTGCCCCGCCCCCTTGCCACACGTGCACAACCCCTACGCTGCCCCCCCGCAGCCCCAGGCAAGGCAAAGTAATTTTCTGCAAGTGGCTGACATAAAAGCCACATTATATTTGGCCAAGTGTCGCCGCCGGCACACATGCCCCCGACATCTAGGAGAAAAACGACTAGACAAACCAGAAAGAAAAAAAGAAAAACTATTAAAATATCACTGGAAAAGTTTTTGTTTATGTTTTAAGTCGCCTGCGCTCCATTAGCCTTGGACGTGCCTTGCCACTCGCAACGATTTCTACAACCCGCTCGCTGCTCCATGCCAGCCGATGTTCTTCTGCTGTTGCAATGGCTTTTTCCTTTCAGTTTCTATATTCTGAGAGCATATGTGGTGGGGAAGAGGAGGGGAAGAAGGGAAGGGAAGGTAGGTAGGCTGAGAGTATATTATGTTGGTGCAAATGTTCGTGCATTGACTTTAGTTGGAGGATCACGAAAGTGGAATATGAACAGTTGCCATATGGCCACAACACTTTCGCATCGGCGACATCTGATAAGAACCATTTATCTACCTTGAGTTAAAGTGTGGCAAGAATGTCCTTAAAGAGCTGAGTAATTGGCTGTTAGGCAAAGTAGATGGGGGTTGGCTTGAAAGTGTGGCGAAATTCAGTTTAAAGTGGGATGAGAATTGGCCCTCAAAACTGAGTCCTTGTCTGGAGTAAAGCGACATAATCATCATAAGACTTCTTCCGCCTTCCATTGACCTTATCTGACCTTATCCTTAGATCTCCTACATTAATTTGATCATATTGCACTATCTCCTCGCAGAGCTAAGATGGATTCTTAAAACTTCAAGCCATTCTTCTCTTTTGTGTACTCAGATGAAGTTAAATGAGGCCAGGGAAAATCTTTCAAGCTGCTCAGCAGCTTGTCCAATAAACTCATTTTGAGGCCGCAGCCTCCTCCACCCACCCATAAGCCCTTGCAATTTGCGCCAAGGTGGCAAAATTCAATTTGCGAACAACAAAAACCAAAAAAAAGACCCAAGAATGAGAACGTTCCCTCAACAGTGGCAGAGCGACCTGCTGAGACGGCCGTCAAATGCCACGCGCGCACACTGCCAGAGCGCCCTTAAGTATGCTATTACAAATTTTCTAATGCCAACTTAATTGCTAACAAACAAGCTGCACACACACACACACACTCACACACATGCACGCATTCCTTCGCAACCACTCTGACATATGAGTGTGGGTGTGTCTGCAGGTGTATTTGTGCAAAACATAAGTAATAATTAAAGTAAACAAACGGCACTCGTAACGTCTGCGTGTGGCTGCCACATAATGTCAAGTTTTCTAACTGCGGCTGCACTTGAAGTGCGTGCAGAGAGCGTAGAGATGGGCAGCGGGACGAGGAAGGCCTGGCAAGTAAATGATGTTAATCGAATAATAAATATGAATTCTTCTGAGGATATTCATGGCCAACTAGTTTGCAAACTCATAGCATATCGAGCTTCATCATCAAGAAATCCAAGATGAATGTTATAAATTTTTTTTTCTTTTAATTCCAATGTGTAGCTTCTTCTCTAAGTTTCTTTACACACACACACACACACACAACCAATACACAGCTCTAAGTATATAGGCCTAGAGAGACCAAATTTGGCATGCACTCCTCGTGGGGAGTTAGATTAGTTTGTTTTCAAATTTTGGCGCGCTCTCTCCTGCCCCCCGCAAATCCCAAAAAACTATATCTCCTACAATTTGCAAGATATCAGTGTGTAAAACCTCTTAAAAATCTGACTACTTTCTGTAAAATAGCCTAAATTGGTTAAGAAACAACGTCAGAATTAGCCTTTACGTTTTACTTCAGTTTTGTAAATTTCTCAGCCAACTTGAATAAGAATGTGTCTGTCTCCCTTCCACTAACATATGTACTTGCTGCTGCTGCTGCTTCAATGGCTGACCTGAACGTGCTTGTTGCTTAAGAGGTGGCAGGAGGATATAAGCAGCCGCTGCTAGTGCATTTTTTTTTGCAGTGTTGGGAAAAGAGCAGAGAAATGCAATTAAATAAATTTAAAGCCTATTTTTATGCTATTTATGATACAGACGTTCTGCCAAAACAAACTAAGCACAGATGTACATTTTCCCCACACGTGTTGTTGTAAGGAGAGGGAATTCGGTTGAAGATGGGCGCAACACTCGAATTGGTGCTGTTCCTTTCCTTGTCCAGTTTTTGCTTTTGTCTAAATCCACGGACAAAATCAAAGAGAAATCTTATAAGAACTCATTTGCTTATTGATATAGCAGATCGAGGTCACGCCACATTTGTTGCGACTGTGGCAAAAAGGGTTTCTTCTAACTGCTCAAGCAATGGTCATAGGGGCGGATTAGGTCTATCACAAAGTGTTGCACACTTTTGAGTGTGTCGAATATTGAATAAATGCTGAGTACGAGTATCTCTTGGTCGGAATATCGTTCTATACAGCTTAAAGTTTTCCTAGAGCCCCATTGTTTGCCCATTTGCCAACATCCTTCAGGTGTTCAAGTGCATTTGATTGGAAAGGTAGAATTGAAGTTGACCTAAAATCATTGTTTCTCTTAGGAATTGGGATGATTATCCCGAATTTCCACTTAGACGGGAAACATGATGTTGTAAGCACTGAATTTCAGATGTATTTGATATATTTTAAGACTTTTGGGAGCAGTAAGCCTTACATGTTTGGGATGGATTTCATCCAGACCAATGGCGTTGGATTTCACTTTAAGGACAGATGGTGAAACATCACATAGAGTAAATATCACAGTTTACTAACGATGCAGACTTCGTGGACCTTCGTTTACATATACGTCGATCATTAATGATCTTCCATAACTAATTTCTTTTAAACTCAATAATAAAAATAAACACCAATGTCATGTTCTAAGTTCATTAGATTTTTATTTTGCTGAATAATTAAACGAGGGCAGACACCAGTCCAGAAACCAATAGAAGAAATCTTAATATCCTGTATATGGGTATATTGTCCAAATGTCCATACTGTATGTGTATGTGTATGTGTATGTGTAATGTGTATATTGTATGTGTATGTGTATGTGTAATGTGTATATTGTATGTGTATGTGTATGTGTAATATGTATGGAAATATACCGCATATATATATAAGATTTCTGAAAAGAAAGAAAAATAAATTGTTAATTCGGTGTGTTAAGAGCAGAGATCATGCCTCAAATATGTGTATACAAGGAGATGTTCTGAAGCAACGGCATTGATTAGTTTGGGCAAAGGAAAATGAAACACTTCGTCACCCGAACCGAGCATATTCGGCGTTTCTCATTGACACAATTCCGAAGCATTCTGAAGTTGAAAATGTTTAGCTATTTCGAGATTATAACGAACGAGCAGTGCATGCAAGAGAGTATTACACAAGTCACTCTCTTGATCTCTGCTATACACCTCTATCAGTATGACACTTGATGCTCCTTTTTGAGCAATGCTTCCTTGTCGAAAAATAGCCATTTCTGGAGATGTGAGCTGATCGGGGTGAACCCACAATTACTTTGCAATTGACAGGGGCTCAGCAGATAGATGAACTACAAATATATATTCAAGGGGGGGGCAAGGGAAAGGCAACTGATGTTGATAATGGTTTCGCCTTTGGACTTAGCTGACTACAAGTTGCTATCCCCCTTTTTGGCATAGTTGGCTACGCCTTTGGTCCTGTCCCCTGGTACACACACACATATACACTTTTGGCACCGACTGTGTTGCCAGCATTGCCACAATAATGCGTTTTGCTCATTAACGTTATAAAAATAATTGCCACACACTCAAACACACGCACACACACCTCGCATTTACACTCTCGCTTACACACAGGCTCGCCTACATACATATGCATCTTAAAGCAGCATGTGAATTACGCCGCCATGTGCTAAATTCCAATTAACTTGCATGTGTATGTACATGTGAGTATGTGTGTTTGTGTGTGTCTAAGTGAGAGTAAATGGGGGGTAAACGAGGCAGTAGGCGGATGTCAACTGCGTAAGCTCAGTTGGCCAAGTTGGTAATCGTCCAAGTTGAAAAACGAAACGAAATGCGGCAGCATGGCGGAGGGAGAGAGAGAGATACAGAGAGAGAGAGAGGGGTGGAATTGCCAGGCACAACAATATGGCATTTGATTATGCAAATGTATGTGTGTGTATGGCACTTGGCTCGTTAAATTTGCATAAGTTGTGAGAGCGTAGAATGCTGGCGCTGAAAATTATGCAGCACATATGTGCTCGACCTTTGAGCCTTTTGCTTCACTTTTTCCATTTTGCACTGCCAGCCTGAACTCCCGAAACTGGGTTAGGCGATCACTTTGCCAGTTGTGGATGCAAAATGGATGCGCAAGCTCCTATATATTGTGCATACGGTTAGGGTCGGAAATCGTATGTGTTTTAAGATTCTGAATTTCAGTTTACCCTGAAGAAAAACGTCACCCATGTCGTGTTTAAGGATGAGATTGGAAATTATTCCCATAGAATCTGTGCAAACATACCTTACTAACTCCTGTCAATTGTCGTGTGCATCCTATATCCGTGTTATTTCTTCCTTTAAACCGCGTCATCCGTGGTTCTCTTCAACAGTGTGATTCGCTCTTGTCGTTCTCTCCCACAGTGCATTAGTGTCTTGTTCTGGTCCTGGTGTCTGCCGTGTCTTCAACCCTTTATTCTTCCCATTGAACGTCCATGGCATAACGTTGGGTCCACTCGCGTGCTGTGGCATTATACTGCTCACGATCCTTGATGAACATAGTGGCCGCTTCGGTGTTGATGGCGGTCTCCGGATTTGGTTCGTGTAGTAGGGACGTCAACGACAACAGCAGCTTATCCACGGTCAAGCCAGGGGACCAACAGACGCTGGTGTCGAAGACGTCCCCACAGACGTAGCCGAGTTTGTTGACGTTGCAATGGAAGACTTGAGTCGTAAAGCGCACAAGGGGCGCAGAGAATGGATAATTCTCCAAAAATGTTAGGCTTATCTCAAATATGCCCTTCTCGTAGGGTGAGCCCTCGGGACCACGTATTTGGGCACGCCATTTGAGCAAGTTTTGCGATGATTTTGGTCGGGCCCAGGTATTCTCTGGCGGATCAGATTTCATAATTTCCAGATCTTTGATAATTCGGCGTACAGCCGTAATGGGGTTCGGAGATTTCTCTGCGAGACGTCCCTCGCGTTCGGCCTGTTCCAGATCTATTCCTGGTGGCGGCTTGGTCTCGTCCGCATTGGTAGTCGGTACTACCACTGCAGCCTGGTCAGGGGCAGCTTCGGCGAGGTTATCGAAGATATTTTGGGCATCAAAACTGACTGGGACATTCGATCCGTTAAGGCGATTGCGCTGACGACGGCGGCGGCCCACACCACGAGACCCAGACATGGCCAGACAGGACTTGCTTAGAGTAAACCTGTGACCATCGCAGTTTCAATTCACTTCACCATCTTCAGTGAATGTCTCACTTACCGTTTCACACGTTCAACTTCAGCCACACGGGACAAGATCTTGAGCTTACCAGCGAGAGCTGAGCGAGAAGTTGTTGTCGATTCGCGTTGCCAAAAAAAAACAAATAAAAAATATATAGAATTTTTTTTGACTAACTTTTCAAACTCGACTAACGAAATTTATAATGATTTATTGTTTTATTTCTCCCGTGAGCTCCGAGCTCTACTGAACGACTGATGTAAATGACTTCGAATGGTTTGAGAAAGCCCAGAAATGGAAATCAGATTTTGAATCAGACTGCAAGGCCTACTTACTGTTTGTAGTTCTTGATTTTGATTTTGAATTTGAATTTTATTTGATTTGGGAATTTTATGGTTACAGAGAACCTTCGCTTGCGAGAGCAAAGCTGAAACCCTTAAAAATCTCAAAGAGTTTTTAACTTAGCATTTTGTAAGAAATATATAAAACTATTTTCCAAGCCATAGAATTCTTTGTTTTAAGCAGATATATTCTATTTTTTAGTAAAAACTTTCTTAAATATAGAAAATATTTTGTAAAAAATATAAAAAAGTTGTCTAAAATACGGAAAATATTTACTAAGAAATTAAAAGTAAATTATTTAAAATATAAAAATATTTTCTAGAAAATTAAAAGTATTTTCCGAAAAATTACAAATATTTTCTACAATTTTTATGAGAAAAATAGGAAATAAATATAAAATAAATAAATAGAAAAAAATAGCTGAGACATGGAAAATACCTTCACCTTCTTCTTAAGCCAATGGAAAGAAACTCATTTAAATTATGAAAACATTTTTGGTTAAATTAAAAACAAAAAACTCAGATTTTAGAAAAACAAATTCGTTTTTTATATTTAGGGAAATACGGTTTGGATTTACCAACCTTATTTTGGACATAACAATTGTTTGTCATGGCTCTTTTAAAAAGCAGGAGTTTTTTTTTTAGTCGTTATCCCGATATATTTCGGATTCAAATCAGAGAGACCGTCTTCAGCGGGGCTAATAACAACACAGAAAAACACGCAATGAGACCTAAATTTCTCCATTTAATTTTTATTCAACATTTGATCGTTCTTAGTCGTTCTTGGTTTGTCCTCAAACTAATTCTTATGTCTGTGATAGTCAAGTGGACGCAGTTCTCAATTCTCTTGTAGCTTTTCTCTTGTTGCAGAAGACTGGTAGACTGTCTCCGTTACAATGGGCTGCAAGTGCTGTTTTTTGTGTGATATTTTCATTTCGTTTCTTTAAGACCGATTTCTGTCCAGACAAACACTGATGAAACCTACTTTCTTGGATAGGTTTGGGGATCCACATGAGAAAAAAAACTATTTTTTTCTGCGGTGAAACTTTATGTTGAAGAATTCTTAAAATTTTTTACCTTTAAAAGCTTTCTCCAGAGTTGACCTTGCAGTGTTGCTCATAACTCAAAAAGGCCACGGCTAATTTTCAAAATCTTTCTCGCCGCTTAAAAAATAGTTTATATATATATATATATATGTTATTGAATATTATTCAAAAAATCGAAAAAAGATCCTGCAATAAAATACAGTCAAAGCTAAAGATGGATATGTAAAACTAAAGTTGAAAAAGTAAAAGTTTCTACAGATAATAAAAAGATTTTTGGCTATTTTTAGCTTTTGCATTTCGGCTGTGGCATTCTCGAGTAATGCTCAAAATTGCCAAAGCTGCTCAAGCTGACTTGCCAAAATTTCTATAGTTCAGCTGCCTCTCCATAGATTCTAATAATTTAAAATTACAGCAGTTATGCAAATGCAAACTTGGAGGATATCCAAATTATTTTCTAGTTTTAATTTAGTTTTATACCATTCATAAAATGGAATATTAATTTTGTCAGGAAGATTGCAACGCATAGAAGGAGGCTGCATGACTTGGAGCTTTTGCTGGCCTTTCTTTGTTTTATTGGATTGATCAAATTTCGGCTAAACAACATAATGAGCCCTTAGGCACTTTGGCATTCTTTTATTAGTACCAATATCGCTTTTTTACCTCAACATTTCTTAGGATTTGCTTAAGATTAGGAGCCAGACTAAATTTGATCAACCATCAGCTAATTTCATTTCGACAGAAAGAAAAACTCGTTCCCTACTATGAATTCATTCTGAAATTGTATGAAGTTTGCTTCGATCTTTGTCAACGATACCTTACCTTACGATACCTTCTTACTAAAGTCGGCGATGGATAACCCGGATCGATAGCATCAAGTTAGTTTGGTATGAAAATGTTGATTTCTTTGAATCTTTTCAAGGGCGAGGGTGGGTCTTTATGGTATTACAAATCTGTTCAGATTGCTCTACTATAACATGAAGCAATCATAAAAGTAACTAAGGAAAGTATAAGTTGTCCTGAATTCATACTGAAATTGTATCAAGTTTGCTTCGATCTTTGTCAACGATATCTTTGCGTTCTCATTCAAATTTGATTCCACAAGCAACATTTGTAAAAAAGTCTAACATATTTTCAAAACTGAATTCAAATCCTCGCAAAAGTAAATTCTTACTAATCCTTTTTGGCAATGTTTTCGGAATACCTTTTGCGCGCTATCTACTTGTACTATGCCATCATTCGTCCTGGCTTGGCCACCAGACGTGGCTTGCAAAGACGCGAGGGTGAATGGCTCAAATATTGGATAGTCTACACAATGTTCCTGTGTCTGTGCTTTTGGTCGGACCTACTATTTGCTGGCTGGTTGCCATTCTACGATGAACTCCAGGTAATCCTCATCAGCTGCATTTCGCTGACGAGTCCGCATAGCAGTGCTTGGCTGTGTGAGCGGATGAAGTCTCAATTCAAGATCGTTGATCACTTTGTTCAACGTGTCAAGCAATCACTTCCTTGGACAGCTCTAATGCCGGCCAATGAGCAGCAGGAAGAACAGTGGGATGAGCAGGTTGGAGGAGGAAGTTCGTCTGAAGTTGGAGCTGTATGCGAGGCAGCTCAATTAGTTTCTACACCAGTCTTCAATTCAGAGGAATGTAAGTCGCTTGGAGAAGGAAAGACTGCTGATCATGGTCTGAATGAGAAACTGCAGCAACAGGAGTTGCATGATTAATCAGTTTCTCCAAATCAATGTTCCACAGTTCACCATGAGGGCGGAAATGCGGAAGAGATGACGGCACCCGCTAGAAAGCTGTAGATGGAGATCTAATCCCATCCCTTTTATTTGGTTTATTATGTTTTTTTGAGAATTCAGTGTGGACGAAGGAGTTCCAGGTTCTGCTGATATTAAATTTATAAATGTTAAAAGATTTTATACAATTTTTCAATTTCGGCTGGGACAAGTTATATCTGATTATCTTAGCTGAAAGCACTTCGAATCTTATTTAAATTGAAATTTTGCTTAAAGAAATATATTAAAGGTTCTCATGTAAGTCCAGAATCACATCGTTTTTATGAAAATCTTTCCAATTTATGGAGTTTTACTAAAAATAACTCTTCTACTCCTACTCTAGTAGAGCAGAGTACATTGCATTCATGCAAATGTGTGTGATAAATGTGTGTGATCCAGCTCTTCCTTTGAGACCATGTCTTTGTTGACTCGACGCTGTCTTTAGGCCTATTAATGCTCAGAAGCAATTGACCAAAAGTATTCGGCTTAATCTTCAATTTCGAATCAGAGCAGCCTCGTTGTACAGGAAGCACTCACTTTACTTCTCCCAATGGGTACAAAGACACGCCGCTATTCTCCTTCTCCAAATGTTATCCATCTCTCTGGCTGCATTTTTAATTGAAGTGCCGCCGAATTGAGCTCTCCTAAATTGTCTCTGGCCAAGTGGATGTCCTCGCTTATGCAGCATCTCAAGCTGTTGACAGTTAGTTATATTTTAAAAGCAAAGCAATTCATCCCCCTCATCGTTCCCCCTCATCCCCCACACTATGTTGGCCGCCAGGCAACATTGTTTGTTTGTTGTCAACTATGACGCTGTTGAAGTTTGTGTTTTGTTTTCTTCTGTTTTTCTCTTTTTGTTATATACATATTCCGGCGTTGCCTAATGGCATGTTTTGATTTCAACCTAGAAAAAAAAAATTGAGAAATGGTGTGTGGGGGGGGGGGGGGGGGCTGTTGGTCTCAACAAAAGCACACGGAATGCAAACAACAAAGCTGAACAAGGCAAACGCAAACGCACAGCAGCTAAAGCAAAGGCAAAACGTGCGGCATAACCTCAGGCGCACAGGCACGCGTACTTCCGCCAACACACATACACACACACTCACACACACACATACAAGCCCATGCTCACAAAAATCAGTCACTGATGAAATTACGTCTGGCTGAACGTTGCTTCGAAAGCTAAGCCGCCACGTGACATCGCGTTTTTTGCAAATTGCGTTTGCGTTTCGTTTGCCTTGCCCTGCCCTGCTCTCCCTGCTCTGATCGTACATTGTATAAGTTTAACTCACTTTGTCCTTCTTCTTCTCACTTTCGCTTCTCTTTGCAGAAATGGCCCTGCTGTTGCCCGCCGCATTATCGCACAATCGCCATGCCAACGACAGCAGCGATATTCGACGCAATCTGCGCACACGCTACCGTGACTCCTACAAGCACAATCGGGATCATGAGTAAGTATGAAGATTCCTTTGCGGGTGCCTCACGTTTTATCCCTGAAAATGTAAAGAATTGAGTAGAAGACCAAGATTGTTTCAATTCTCGAAAGTTCCTTATAAAGTCAGCTAGGGATCGCATGAAGAACGATTTGGGAAAATTTCAATAACATTTCTTTCAGAAACATTTGGTTTCAGTTACAGAACCGTTTGGTCTCAACTCTTTGATATGACTGTTTCACTAGTTTTATACCTTCTTCTGCCTTATCTTCGCAGGCAGAATATGCCAAGGCGTCTTATTAGTGCGCACCTATATCATAAAATCCAGGTCAACTTACTAATAACATCATATAGCTGCCATTGAGTCAACTTGGTTCAATGAATTCAATGAATATAGAATGTCCACCTTGGGTTTCTGCTCGCTTTAATCCTTTTGAAGTGTTAAACTCCTCTCTGGCTGCAAAGTTTACATGGAAAGCGTTAAGCTTTGAATCCTTCAACGAGTTTACTCTTTTTTTTATGGCACTTTCACATCTTTGGGCATTAGGAAAGAAACTTTCACATTAATCCTAAATTTGCTAGCCGTTGATTTTAATGGCCCGCGACATGCTAAATAATTTCATATTATATGAAGGACAACGCACAAAGGAGAAACGAAAAGAAGGCAACAGAAAGGAAAACATAACAAAACCAAACGAAACTGAACTCAACTGAACTGAACAAAACATAAACGTTTGCAATAAAAATGGCAGACATAAAAGAGCGCGTAAAAATGTCCAAAGCTTTGCCTTGATTTGACGCGTTGTTAATTCCTTATTTTTATACCGGTCTCTGTTCCGTGTTCCCTGTTCAGTGTTGAGTGTTCTGGGTTCAGTGTTCGGGGTTCATCGTTTTCTTTGCTTTCTTTTAGATATTTTACGATGTGCTGTGCTCGGACAGGTTGGCACAAGCAACAGCCAGAGCGACAGCTAAACTTGGCTGAACGTCTGCGGCATGTCCTTAAGTGTCCTTGATGTCTTGTTTCTGTTGATACTTGTGTGTGAGTGTCAATGCGTATGTATGTCTGTATGTACGCCACAGCCAGGCAAACAAAGACCACGAAAAAGCAAACCATTTTCGTTGCTAGTTTTTCTTCTCCTTGGTTTTTCCCGTTTTTTAGTACAAACAGAATATGATTGTCAGTTTTTGATTGCTGCGTTAAAAAAAAAACAAACAAGAACAACAAAAGAGAAAAGAAAAGCTTTTATCATTACTTGAATACCCTACACTCTTGTAGAAGAGCATGACCCAGGGTTGAGGGATCTCAGGGGTGTCTGGAATAGCATTACACTCAAGTCTGTTTCCTAACAAACATGGGATATGGTTTAAACCAGATCTTAAAAGTTCTTGGAAGATCTCACCATTACTTTGACAATGACTCTGTATAGCTTGACTCTGTATATATTCTTGATCAGCATCAATAGCCAATCTAGCCAGTCTAGGAGACTGTAAGACCTAGAGTTGCCCAATTTGGTATGTAGACTCCTCTCGTAGGGCGCCAGATCAAGTTTGTTTGCATATCGCAAAATAACTATATATCCTACATTTTTCAAGGTATCAAGGTATAATTAAAACCAGTTATAAATTGGACTATTTTCTATGAAGCAACCAAATTTTGTTAAAGTTGGATTAGAAACAACGTCACAATTAGCATAAACATGCCTAAACCTATATGATGCCCCAAGCCAGACTAAATTTGATCAGCCATCAGCTAATTTCATTTCGATAGAATGAAAAACGCGTTGCCGTTCCCTACTATGAATTCATTCTGAAATTGTATTAAGTTTACTTCGATCTCTGTCAAAGATACCTTACCTTACGATACCTTCTTACTAAAGTCGGCGATGGATAAGCCGGATCGATAGCATCAAGTTAGTTTGGTATGAAAATGTTGTCAATTTTATTAGTCTTTCTTTGAATCTTTTGAAGGGCGAGAGTGGGTCTTTATGGTATTACAAATCTGTTCAGATTGCTCTACTATAACATAAGCTATCATAAAAGTAACTAAAGAAAGCATAAGCTGTCATGAATTCGTTCTGAAATTGTATTGTTTGCTTCGATCTCTGTCAAAGATACCTTTTCATTCTCATTCAAATTTGATTCCACAAGCAACATTTGTAAAAGAGTCTAACATATTTTCGAAACTGAATTCAAATCCTCGCAAAAGTAAATTCTTACTAATCCTTTTTGGCAATGTTCCCGGAATACCTTCTGCGCGCTATCTACCTATACTATGCCATCATTCGTCCTGGCTTGGCCACCAGACGTGGCTTGCAAAGACGTGAGGGTGAATGGCTCAAATATTGGATAGTCTATTCAATGTTCCTGTGTCTGTGCTTTTGGTCGGACCTACTATTTGGTGGCTGGTTGCCATTCTACGATGAACTCCAGGTACTCCTCATCAGCTGCATTTCGCTGACGAGTCCGAATAGCAGTGCATGGCTGTGTGAGCGGATGAAGTATCAATTCAAGATCGTTGATCACTTTGTTCAACGTGTCAAGCAATCACTTTCTTGGACAGCTCTAATGGCAGCCGAGGAGCTGCCGGAGGAACAGCTGGATGAGCAGGTTGGAGGAGGAAGTTCGTCTGAAGTTGGAGCTGTATGCGAGGCAGCTGATTCAGTTTCTACACCAGTCTTCAATTCAGAGGAATGTAAGTCGACGGGAGTTGCATGATAAATCAGTTTCTAAATATTAAAGCTAGACAGTTCTCGAAGTGGGCGCAAATGCTGAAGAGATGACGGCACCCGCTAGAAAGCAGTAGATGGAGATCTAATCCCCTCCCTTTTATTTGGTTAATTATGTTTCTTTGAGAATTCAGTATGGACGAAGGAGTTCCTGGTTCTGCTGATATTAAATTTATAAATGTTAAGAGATTATATACAATTTTTGAATTTCGGCTGGGACAAGTTATATCTGATTATCTGATTAAATTTTCGCTTAAAGAAGTATGTTGAGGTTTTTCATGCAAGTCCAGAATCATATCATTTTTATCAAAAGTCTTTTCAAAATCTATACAATTTTAAGTTATAAATGGAAGCTTTAGATTTGATTGATTGAAATTTGCTGCGGCTGTGGCAAAGGTTCTGTTCTATCTGCTCTAGCAATGGTTATATTAGCAGGTTAGGCCTATCACAAACTGTTGTATGCTTTTGAGTGCGTCGAATAGTGAATAAATGCTGAGTCTGAATATCGACTATAGCGTTCTTACTTCATTTGTTTCATATCCTTATGAGCTATTTCATTTGCAAGCCATTTCGCACGATGCGCTCCATAATCCTAAGCAAAATTTATAATCTCTGCCTTATTTTGCTGCCCATCGATGCAGTAGACAGTTCGGCAGTTCGGCAGTTCGGCCGTATCGACTGTTGCTGTGGTAGTTTAAGGCTGGAATGAGAGACAGCGGCGCTCTCTGCTTTTGCTATTCACACTTGCTTTGGATGATGATTCGACTGGATAATTGACTCAGGCTATTGAATGAGTTGTTGGCTAAAGTGATTGTGCAGACAGTGTGAGTGTTGATAGTGTTGCGTGTTTCACATGATTAGTTTGAGCGAGATGGGATAATTTTGTGCTCAGTGTGCACTCATGCAGGGCTTTAGCTTTAGCAGCTACTGTAATATATCCTGTGTCTTCTTCTTCGGTGAGTTACTCAGCCATTAATCTTAAGGAGTTTCATCTTACAAATAGTAAAATACAAATTAGCTTTGAAAATCTGAGAAATTTGAGATTTTCTATTAGTTAAAACAAACAGAAAGCTTTCCTTAAGGAACTAATTACAGATCAAACGCTCAGCAGACAAATCTGTATCACATGATCTAACCTCATACTATATATATCTTTTTATGTGCTCGACAAACTTAGTGAGGAAACTTGTATGCCCTCTTTAGTAAAGGGCATAATAAGTAAACGAAAAGAAACGAAACGAAACGTAACGAAGAAGGAGCTGAACCTGAGCCTGAGCCGCTGCTTGAGCCGCTGCCTCTGTGCCTGTGGCCAGCGCTCTTTTATGTATGCCACAATAAACGCGCATCAATCACGTGCCGCATACGCCGCATTGTACAAGCCGAAAAGGCGACTCCTCCACTCGCCCTCCCCTCGCCCACACTGCCGATCATTCTTCTTTGTTCTGCACTTAACATGGCCATCGCTTTTTTTTTTTTGTTTGGACGCTTCTTGTGGTTGATTTCGTTGTTGTTGTTGTTGTTGTAGCTGTTCTTAAGTGTTTTCCTTGCTCATCAAAAGCCGTTTATTATGATGATATGCTTCAATTTGTTGTTGTTGTTGGCGATGGCGGCCGTGTTGTTTGTGTTTTCTGTCCATTCACAAAATTAAATTAAATCCCCAATTTATTATTTTATGCTTTTCCATTTTATTTTTTTCCTATCTTTTTATACCATTCACAAAATGGTATATTATGTCTGTCAGGAAGTTTGCAACGCATAAAAGGAAACGTTTAAGACTATATATATAGTATATATATACTTGATCAGCATGAGAACGGGAATCGATATGACCATGCCCATCTGTCCGTCCATCCGTCTGATTCAACACAAAGATCTCAGAAGTCTTAAAAGCTACAGAGCTGAAATTTGTATCAGGTGCTTCTTTCGTCTGCATGCTGGCTTGAGTTTTATATAGATCGGATAACTATATCATATAGCTCCCATATAACCGATTGTTTCGGAGTGAGTTGCATAAATTTCCTGTTTTTCAGCCAAATCAAAGTAAATTCGGGTTGTATTCATTTGACTAGACCCCACGTCCACTGACCTTATCTAATCAAAATCGGATAACTATATAATATAGCTTCCATATAACCAATTGTTCTGGAATGAACACTTAGGGGCATAACTTTTCTGATTCTCATCCAAATCAAACCAAATTCGTCTTGCATCCACTGCAGCCACTTGCCCAACGACCAGATTTGATCTAGATTGACTATATATTTACAACCTGAAGGGTATATAAGCTTCGGCTTGCCGTAGCTAGCCTGTTTTTCTTGTTTTTATTGTTTCAGTTTTTGTTTCAGTTTTTGTTTTTCTTCCTTGTTGTTTTCCGTTTCCGTGAAGTCTATTTTTGGAGATATTTTTTTTCCTTTTACCAAAAATAGATTTGAGCCCTTGTCCTTTATAATTGCATTAGTATGTAAGTGTGCTTGTGTGTGAGCACGTTTTATATATATTTTGTTACTTTAAGTCTTAATTAACTGAAGAACAATTGATGGATTGCCTTGGCTTACATATACTGATTGGGAAACTAGGCAAAGGAAAACCCCCAAGTAGCTACAAGTTGAGATTTTCAGCGTTTTTGTAGACAAATGTGAATTTGTGTTGTGATTCCCTTTATGGGTGTGCCGCCTCTTCAGCCTTCTTCTTCTCAAGGGTTAGAGAAGAGCCCTAGCTAAAAGGATTAGGGTGCTCCTAAAGCCTGTCAACATGGTTTGCAGCTGTTGAGTTTAGTTCATCTCTCACTTGTCTGACACGAAAGTCCTTATGAAGAGTGCCACAAATTTGACTGAGTGTCTTGTTTTGAAGAACCAACCTGCATTCTTCTAAGCTGAGTTTTGGAACAGTATCCCGATATTAGGGCGTGTCTAAAGACAGGTGCAGCCACCTGCTCTTAGAGCCAATATGCTCCGCTCGTTTAGAAGACAGCCAAGCTTCTTTATCTTGCCTTTTATTTTGAAGCTAATCGCTGTCACATGCTGCCTATAAGTGAGCTTCTTGTCCAGGTGGACTCCAAGGTAGCAGTGCGAGTCCTTGAGAGTGATCGGGGTGCCTAATATGGTTGCGGTTCTGCATGGTTTCTTGCAAGCAGCAGATTTCTGCGCGCTGATGATTAGACACCACCTTTTGGCCCATGTAGCCCATGTAGCAGATGCCGTATCTGCCATTTCTTTCAGTTTGTTAACAACCTCGTCATAAGCCGTATCATAAGCATTCATATCAATCATCATCTCATCCCTATACATATTCCACCTCTCATTTGCAACCGGGCTGGGAGTATTCGCCGTGTAGAGACTGTATAAGATAGGTCCTACAACGCTGCCTTGGGACACTCCTGATTGGATGCTTCCTTAGAGCCCACTGTCAATGTTCTGGAGTTCAGGTAGCTGGAGAGCAGGTGGTACTAGTTTCCAGTTAGTAGCAACTTTAGCTACACATCCAAATATATTGAGGCGCAGTATTGCTTTGTCTCAAATGCTTTGAGGATAAGGCTCACTTGCACTTACATTTGGATGGATCAAACTCCAGCTACCATATTTCCGATCAACATTGTTGGTGTCCTTTTTGGTGTCCTTACTTTGGTGAACATATTTGATTTAAGAATATCCTCTTAAATCTTCCTTCAAGTCAGTGCCATAAATCGAATTAACATCGACCCAATTTGTTGGCACTTGGAGCCGAACACAGAACACTGTGTCCTCAGTTTAGCCCGGATATTTACGCTGCCGCCAGCTGGTCAACGCCCACCAGCTGACGCCACCATCGCCGCCCACTTTATTTTGGCCAATGATTTGTTAACTTGGCGGACAAACTTTTATTGCCTTTTTGTAACTGATATGAAAGGCGGCGACAACAAAATGAAATACAAATTATGAATTATGCACTCGCGCCGCGGAGGCAAACAACAAAAGAACTTGCAACAGAAAAAAGTAAATAAATAAATTACGCAAACAACAACAACAAAAGCAAAAAACAGGAAAACAAAGGGAAACAGTCTAAGGAAAACTTGAGGCGGCACGGCAAATAAAAATAATAATAATAATTCGCCACAATTTAATTTACATAATGACAGTGACAGGCGGCACGTAGTCCGAGGACGATGCACGCCTCGTCGATGGCCAGAAGGGGGGGATGGCCATGCGGATGCGAGATGCCAGATGAGGCTAGAGATTGGGCCAAAAAGAAATTAAAAAATCTGATGTGGAGGTAAGGTAGAGACAACAACAACAACAACAACACCAACAACAACATCAACAGAAGTAGGAGACGAAGCTGAGGAGGCGGTAAACAACACGAAACACGATGCACACCAATCACTACCCAGCAAACATTTTCACATTTATTTCCCATAATAATTCGCCGCAATCACACATTTGTCTTGGGGAACCACCTCTTCCTGTCCTCTTTTGTCTAGCAACACAACGAAAATGTTTGCTGGGCATACACATACACGTAGCAAAGATGGAAATTCACACTGTTTAATGCGATAAATTTACAAGGCATCTGGGAAATCTGCAGTCGACAGCCGTAAAGTAGGCAGCACTGCTATACCTTGAATTGGCCACTCCTTCGACTACGTATGAATCCTCCTCTGCCACTGGCCTGGGTGCGCTTCAACAATAAAACGTTTGAGCAAAAATCCCCATGAGGATTAGCAGACGGCGACGATGCAGACGAAGGCTCAGTTTGATTGCCGAGCCTTAAATTTTGAAAGCACGGAGATGAAGGTGGAGATGAAGCTGAAGCTGATGGCGCTGGCTGTGTGTTGCCAAAAGGAAATTGAAGACAATGGTCTGCGAATTGACAGATTTTATGATTTCACCCAAATATATATACCCATATATATATATATTTATATAGGGGGAGAGTGTGGGAGGTGGGCGTTGGGCGGTGGTAGTACCTCTACTTGAGGTCTGTCTCATTTGCATAACATCAGACAGGTAAAAACCTTCGCTCTGCTCCGCATTTAGCAAAGCATTTGTTTACTTTGGCCTTTTTCTGCATAGAATTCGACTGTAAAATAACAAAGAGGGCCATAAAAATGCGTAAAAGCTGCTGTTTTATTTTCATTACATAAAAATAGCAAATGCCTCACACAACAGCGACTCGATCTCAGTTGCTATCTTTCAACGGGGCTTGCTGCCATATTCAGGGCAGGCAGCCGCCTTTATGAAGAGCAGAGATGTTGATGAACTGTATGGCAGGTCCTCTTGGTAATAAGTCAATCAGATAAGTCGAATGGTTCCCTAAAGAAGGACAAGCAGAAGGTTACTTGCCTACTTACCCTTTGCTGTAATGAAAGAGAATAGGATAGGATGGGATGGGATACGGTAAAATACTATGGATCAGAGTTAGATAAGATGGAATACGATGGGATACTCTGAGATACGATACAATATGATACAATACGATACGATACGAAATGATATGATACGATATGATACGATACGATATAACACGATACGATACGATACGATACGATATAATACGATACGATACGATACGATACGATGGCATACATACGAGACGATACGATACGATACCATACCTACGATACGATACGATACGATATCAAACATAAGATACGATATGATACGATACGATACGATACGATACGATACGATACGATACGATACGATACGATATAATACGATACGATACGATACGATACGATATAATACGATACGATACGATACGATACGATACGATACGATACGATACGATACGATACGATACGATGCGATACGATACGATACGATACCATACATACGATACGATACGATACGATACCAAACATACGATACGATACAATACGATATGATACGATACGATACAATACGATACGATACGATCCGATCCGATCCGATACGATACGATACGATACGATACGATACGATACGATACGATACGATACGATACGATACGATAGATACGATACGATACGATACGATACGATACGATACGATACAATACGATACGATTGGATACGGTACGATACGATACAATACGATACAATACGATACGATACGATACGATACGATACAATACGATACAATACGATACTATACGATACAATACGATACAATACGATACGATACGATACAATACGATACCGTACATACGATACGATACCGTACATACGATACGATACGATACGATACGATACCAAACATACGATACGATACGATACGATACGATACGATACGATACGGTACAATACGATACAATACAATACGATACGATACGATACGATACGATATGATACCGTACATACGATACGATAGGATACGATACGATACGATATGATACCGTACATACGATACGATACGATACGATAAGAAACGATACGATACGATACGATACAATACGATAAAATACGATGCGATACGATAGGATATGATACCGTACATACGATACGATACGATACGATACGATATACATGGCAATCTATCTCCATATATCATATGTCGAATGGAAACCCTCGCAGGATCCTAATCTAATCTATTTGGCGATATTTAACACCTTTAAAGAGATTTTTTTCAGGGTTTCATTAACACAAAGAAACCGTCAAAGCAGTCGACTTTCGACTTCCTTTGCTGCTCCTAAGCGAACCCCCATTGAAGCCTTTTTTACTAACGAACAGGCTCCTCATGCTCTATAACATTTTGACTTCCATAGCGAAATCATTCCCATTGCGAAGACAAATGGGTTAAGGTTATCGAAGCATTACTCAAGTAGATGATGACTATCTGGACCGCCTCTTTTGTCGCTACCTCTGTTAAACTGCAAAAGCAAAGGATTTGCATCTTCCTCGTCTTCTTCTTCAATATGAATTATTTGGCACACAAAAAGGAGAAGAAAAAAAAGGGAAAAGCCAAGTCAAAAGCGAAAGCGAAAGGGAAAGGGAAGTGGAAGGAAGGGAAATGTTCAGTCTAATCTACATGCCGACAGCTTTATTTGCACAAAGCTCGCGCTCGCGGCAGGC
Organism: Hirtodrosophila duncani; assembly: GCA_037043425.1. Taxonomy (NCBI): domain Eukaryota; kingdom Metazoa; phylum Arthropoda; class Insecta; order Diptera; family Drosophilidae; genus Hirtodrosophila; species Hirtodrosophila duncani. The sequence continues at coordinate 6,440,338 of JBAMBM010000704.1, forward strand.
AGCCAAGCGAAACTGTCGCCGCAACGCAGGAAGATGAAGACGGAGATGAAGGCGGGGCTAAAGTCGCAGTCAGCCGGCGCTGAGCCAGCCATCACCCACAGCCAAAGCCATGCCCACGTACCAACCAAATCCAAATTCCGCACACAAATCCGCTTTTTGTAGCTTTTTGCATTGCCCGGCTGGACAGCCTGAAAGTATGCAGCGCTCTGCTCAATCATCATTAAAAAGACGACAAGCTTGGGGGAGACCCCAAGAATGGAAGCTGGGCAGGATGATTATGGAGGCCAATGCTGGTTGACAGCATGGACAGGGACATGACTGAGGTTGGCGTTGAGGACAACGTCCAGCTGAGTCTCTTAACATTTCCCTTTCAGCCGATTCACTCAAGCGCCACAAAGTGCTTCCTTTTTGGTGGGTCCAAGTCTAGGGCTGGGATTCGAACTTGGAGTCGGGCCAGCACAGCCCAGAACACGGGTTGGTGTCGTCTCGCCTGTTGCGCCTGTTCTGCTGCCAACTAAATCCAAATTGCAATGTCGCCTCCGCCTTGCCGTTGCCGTTGCCGTTGCCGTTGCCATTGTCGTTGCCGTTGCCGTTTCCGGTGTGCGCCGCCCGCCGTAGGCAAAGTGAATCGGGGCCAATGGGTAACAACTGAGTTAGCCGGATGGAACCAGCTGAGGAAGCCCAGAGGAACTATGTACTAGTGCTAGCAGCTGGGAGTCAAGGCAGCGGCCGCCAGCTGTGCCGTCAACTTTGTCGAGCAATTATTTTTAGCGCCGCTGTCGACAGAGCAGAGACAGCCTGAATGGCAGAAGTCGTGTACTTTATACATTATACCCTTCACAGAAATAGTACATTAGTTTCGTTAGAACGTTGGCAACGCGGAGAAGGTGGTGTATTTGAGATTTAAAAGTTCTCGAAGAGCTTTGCTTTTGGGTTTATTTTTGTTAGAACTTTCCAGAGACGCTGGAGTTACGCTCCATTAGAAGAGAATTCAGTAAGCTTTCATATTCGCAATCTCCACGAATAAGTGGACCACATTTGGCTAGACATCCATTTTCTTCGATATCCCCAGGCAAGAGTATCATCACCTTCGGTTGACCGAAACTACTGGAATTCTCCCTGCTGGTTTTCTTTTATTTTTTGTTTGCCTTTCATATAAACGAGTGCAAATACTTTTTTAAGTGCCTGTGTGTGGTTGTTGTTACCCTCGGCTTTCTTTTGGGGAGTGGGGGGTGGAGGATTGGCAGAAGTTTCTCATGTTGCTTCTGGTATTGACAGTTGTCGAGGTTTGCCCTTTGAAGTGGCAAAATATTTGACAAGAAAATGACTTTCTGCGCGGTGGAGAGAGGTGGAGGCCACATAGCCAATTGCCCCCAATGTCAATACATATTTGTGCTGGCCAAACAATTTGGCCTGTCCTAGTCCACAAGTTGATACTATGACCCACCGAAGGAATTTGGCTAAAAGTTGTACAAAACATTTGGCTAATTAGGCAAATCTTTGGAGTAAAAAACAAAAAAAAAACATTTCCTTTACAGTTGCTAAACAGTTTGTGGCGGGATATTGGAGGACATCGAGTGATATCGAGTGATATCGAGTGATATTCATGAGTTAATTGAGTAGTCTGGCTGAAGTTTCCCAGCTAAGCCACGTGTTATCAACTAACTAAGTATATCATTACCGTTAAGCCTTGCAAAGTTAATAAGTATATACACTTGAAGAAAGGCTTGCCCTTAAGGAGATCAAAATCAAATCAAATTTGTACAATTCCAACGGCGACTTAAAGCTGGCTTAACTTGCAAGTGGAAAAACTTGACTGCCTTGACTGTACCTTCTGTTCAATTCGCATTTTTGTTTTCCGTTTCCGCATTGCAGGTGGCACATTAGGCGGCTTGGTCTCTCTGCAGCATGCATCATCATTTTGAAGCCTAATTTTAATCGATATCCAAATTTAGAACCTCAAAAACATCCTTTGATAGTAAAAACTTCAAAAGTTCAAGCAAGCAATTTTGTAACGCATAGAAAGAAGCATCTCCAACCCCATAAAGTATATATATTATTGATCAGCATGACCAGCCGACTCGATATAGCCATGTCAGTGTGTTTCCCTGTCTGTTTTTTGGTAGATTTTTGTCCAAATTTAACCAAAATTTGTAATTGTCAGTTCAGGCTTCTGATCAAAGTTGATACAGATCGGATCTCTTTATCATATTACGGAATGAACTCTTAGTACAGCAAAAATGGATGTTTCTTATCCAAATTGAACCAAATTTGGTAAACCTCAGTATTAGAAGCCTCTACGTCTGCTGACCTCAGTTGATCACTCCAGATCGGATCACTATATCATAGAGCTCCCATATAACTGACTGATTCGGATTCGACTCTCAGTTTGCCAGATTTTTATACCATTCACAAAGTGGTATATTAATTTAGTCAGGAACTTTGCAGCGCATACAAATTTAAGCAAATTCGTCTTGTGTCCACTGTATCCACTGTATCCACTGTATCCACTGTATCCACTGTATCCACTGTATCCACTGTATCCACTGCATCCACTGTATCCACTGCATCCACTGCATCCACTGTATCCACTGTATCCACTGTATCCACTGTATCCACAGCATCCACTGTATCCACTGTATCCACTGTATTCACTCTATCCACTCTATCCACTGCATCCACTGTATCTACTGTATCGACTGTATCCACTGTATCCACTATATCCACTGTATCCACTGTATCCACTGTATCCACTGTATCCACTCTATCCACTGTATCCACTGTATCCACTGTATCCACTGTATCCACTGTATCCACTGTATCCACTGTATCCACTGTATCCACTGTATCCACTGTATCCACTGTATCCACTGCATCCACTGTATCCACTGTATCCACTGTATCCACTGTAGCCCCACCAACTGCTTTAGATCTAGATCAGTTATATATTTACACTAAGTATGGTCAAGCCTTTCTCTCTTGTTTTATATAGAACTTTTTTCTGAGTGTTGTTTTCTTTATAATTTCATGATTTAAAATCTTGGTGCTGCTGCCTTGATTTGAACTGTCTGTGCCAACCTCACCGAGGCGGCTGCCTAACAAACCATAACAATTGTTTTTTATGATGATCCTATCAGTTTTTTTTTCTTTTTTTTGTGGCTGGTCAATGTCAACAGTCGTTTCACTTAAACATCTACATGGACACAAGCCAGCCGCCTTTCCCACCTCTTCAGGATGGGTATATATAGGTGGAGCTGGTCTCCTCCTTCTGGGCGTTCGGCTGCTTGTCTTTAATTATGTTTTTGCTCTTCCAGTTTTTGCATTTGCCTTGTTTATTTTTATTACTTTGTGCTGGCTGTTTTATTTACATTAATTTTTTTCAATTTACCTTTATTGCTGAGCAGGCTGGCGAGTACAAGGACCACGGCCAGGACAAGGACCAGCATAAGCAAAGCATCCGCAATGTCGAACTTAATTAAGCTCTCAGCTCTTGGCAAGCAAATCTGGGCGAAGCCAAAGTCCAACCCCAAAACACATCTCTTCCTTCCTTCCTCAACCAAGATTCTTTAATAATATTTTTATTAATAACGCTTTTCCAGTTGTTCCTGTTGTCGTTGTTGTTGTTGTTGTTGCAGTTGTTGTTATTTCTATATATTTGTTTTGTTTAATTCGGCTTATACCCTGACAAAGGCATGCTCGGGTGTATTCAAAAAGATAGAGCAAAGGGTGCACAAATCAGGACGCAGAGATGATGCTTTATTTCTTCGAATATATCCTTCGATTGGCCTACATCCTTGATAAACAAAAGCCCTAATGCCGGGTATCTCATAGTCGGCTATATCGACTCTACTCTTAGTCTTACTTCTTGTTTGTTTTGTCTGTGTTTTTGCTTGCGGTCTGACGCCGATTTTGATTTCCGCCGCTTGAATTGAGTTTGAAAGACGAACTGGAACTGCGCTTATGGTACCGCTAATTTGGCCAATGTGCGCCGCTGGGATTCGATTCGATTCTGATTCTATGTAATTGAGGCTTGGGCTAAGTGGCCAAATATCCGCCAAGCCGCAGAGCGGACGGGTGGGACGTGTGTGTTGTGGGATCAAATCAAAAATGCAGCCCCAAAAATGTCAGGCACTTTTGAATTTCCGGCGCAATTTCCGTTGTCGACACCTTGACAGCTGTCAAACACACGTCACACACACACACACACACACGCACACGCACGCACACGCATACACGCGCCACTTGACAGTCGGTCGTGGGGATCGGCCATTCGATTTGTTTTTGCTGATGCTTTTTTTGCGTAACGGAAGCGGAAATTGTTAGGCTTAATAGACAGTTCGAATTTCCTGAATTTTTGCCAACGTCTTTGATGTGCCTCTAGCTTCTAGGGAGTTTGTGTCCCTTTTGTTCTCCCGTTTTGTGCACAATTGCACAATCAGTCAAGCTTAAGCTTTCCATCTACATCTACCCCCCACTTCCTTTCATGGTTGTGGGCTGTGTAATTGATAAAGCAAAATCATTATAATTATTATTATCCTCATCAACATCTTCATAATGAAGCCAGGCTGTGTGTCCCTTTTCGTAGAGAACTGGAAGCTTAAGTTTCTAATGAGGCGCTGCATTGTCTGGGAATTGAATGAAGTGCATAATTAATGAATGACTAAATGAGTGAATGATCGAATCGTTTTGTACTTAGCGTTTGTTAGAGAGAGTATGGACTTACGTCTCTGTCGTCTCTCCCTCGGAATCTCACACCAAAATACTTGTTGAGCTTGTTTACCTCAGCTTTACAAACGAGCTTTGCTTGGACTTAAGCAATAAATTTTAATCGAAACTCCTCCATTTCGCTTTATCACTTACAGATACTGCGTAGAATTTGAGGTGATCAAGGCCTCCAAAGCCTGCCACAAGCTGCCGCCTTATAATCTCATGCTCGAAGGTAAGTTGACCCTATAAAACCTGAAAGTCTATCAATGATTTCCATCTGATCCCCTTTCATTCACACTCACAGGTGATCGCATAATCGTTCGCTGTGATCTGGAGGCGCTTATACAAGACAGCACTGCCGCCCCGGTCACTACAAGTGAACACAGTGTAACCAGCACCACCACACACCGCTCGCCGTACAGCAACACTGGCGGCGATGAGGGCGAACCCGCTGACAGCAATGAGGAGGACACCGATAATGGCGAGGAGAACAGCAACAGCAACAGCAACAACAACAATAACAACAATAGCAACGATGACGAGGATGAGGAGGAGGAGGACGATGCCCAGAACATGCTCGACACTGGCAGCAACGAGAGCTACGAGTATAAGCACCAGCGGCAGTCCTCATCCCATCGTCAACGTCCGGCGATGTCCAAACGGAACGCCGCTGCCTCCAATGCGTTGATGATGCCAGCGTTGCCGCCAACGCCACCATCGCTCAGCTATCACTGCCGGGGCGAGGGGCTGTCTGGTCGCACGACGCGTTGGAGCGCCCTGGCGGCACCGTCGTGTCGCGGCAAATGGCTGCGCCTGACCGTCGGCCCGCCCAAGAAGTGCAACCATGCGCAGTTCATATTCGTCTAAGCACCAGCAGGAGGCAGCACTACATACATATAATATACATACATACATATATAATTTTTTTTTTGGATCACGTCAATATATAGAATGTGTAGGTTATGCATGTAGACTATGGTTAAGGCAGCAGCAATTTACAAGCTGTTTAAGCTAAGGCTAAGCAAGCACAGACGACGAGGACGACGAGGAGTACCAAAAAGATCGATGGGGAGGGGTCGCTAGCCTAGCGCTTACACAACGGTAGAGGGGTATTCGCATTCGCATTAAGGTCGAACGGGTGAACGATAGATAACACGGTTAAGGTCCCAAGCCTAGCCCCAACAGCGGCAACTCCTCATATCATATCAGATACTCGAGAGCTGTTCGTCTTTAGGGGGCAGCTGAACAAAGGTTCATTTCAGACGTCACATTTCCATTTCATTCGACACAAACACCTTTCCCTGGACACTCAGCCCATTCATCCAGACAACATGTGCTCATAAATAAGGGTTTAAACTTTAAGACAGTTATTTAAGATTTGATGTATCATCTCGATGTGTGTGTGTGTGTGTGTGTGTGTGTGTATATCTATATAAAAAGGAAAATGTTTGTCCGTCCTCTATAGGAGGCGACTAACCTATTGGACCGATCGCTATGAAATGTTTACAATATGTATACTAATATCGTCTATCGTTTTGGAAAATACATCCATAAGTATCGCTTTATTGAGATATATGTATATCGATAAATTTAGCTATTGATATGTGCATATCGATACATGGTGGCATCGAAATAGGTATGTCGATATAGTGTTAGACGGTTATCGAAGAGTAACAAATATGTATATCTTGACCTCAAGCAGGCAAAACACACTCACTTTATGTATATCGATATATTTAGATATCGATAAACAGAGTTATTGATATATGTTTGTCAAAACATTAGGTACATGGAATATTTGTTGATATATATCATTTCAATTAGATATCGCTATACTTTATCAATATATATCGAGGGAATATATAACACAAAAGTAAATATAGGAGGCGTAGCGACACTCTTGCGAGCATTTGAATATGATCGTGGTTTAAAGAGAGCTCCGCATTATGTCTGTGTATTGGTGTGCTTCTCTCTTGCATGCACTGCTCGTATATATATTCAAGCTACAAATGCTGGAACTATTGTTCCGATTACGTTCGGTCCGATAGGTTTCTGACTGCAATGCCCCGGTCTCTATGGATCCAAGCGGCGATCTGTAGTCACACGTAGTTCCTCATCTTATAGATGATTCCATAATCAAAAGAGTATTTAAAAGTCTTCTTCTAACTTTCTATTTAAATTTACATACATACCCACACACACACATACATACAGACTTAAGCCATGTATTGCCCACACATTTAGCCACTGAACCATTAGAAACAGCGGCCAGAGTCCAAATAGAGAGCAGCAAGGAACAAAACACTTCGTATAATTCTAGATGTTAGAAATATTATATTATTGTACTAAAGGTTAAACTATAACGATGAATGAATTGTGCCGCAGCATAGACACTTCCAATGTGCATACCATACCATACCTTTGTTTACTAAAAATATAAAGATAAATGTGAAATTTTGAAACTAGAGATCTATAATAGACATGTTTTGGTGTGACCAGATGGGTCATTGGTTGTCCTGACTGACTTAGCATCAACGCACAGGATAAACGGAAATAGGTGGGATGGTGAAATTTGTACACAAGGTATAGCTTGTGGCCTAGGCGAGCACTAAGAAGCCATTTTGCCATAGTCCAACTACATGTCAATCAAAATGCAGAAAATTTCTTTGTCTCTTCTGAATCTTGGACCTTTACATACGGACGTAAAGACAGACAGACAGACAGACATTGCAGCTGCTGATGCTGAAAAAGAAATATTTGGAAATTCAATTAGGTCCTGGAACACACTTTTGCATAAGTACAACAACAAAATGACCCGGGTAACGCCGTTTGATCTGGGCAGTCACTTATAAAACAAAATATCTTAGATGAAAAGTCCAACTGTGCAAGTCAATCCAGGCGTATTGTTGAAGGCTTTTGTGGAGGAAAATTTCACATTTATTGTTATATTTTAATAATTATTGCTGCACTCAATCAAGGTTGCACTTAAAACGACGTACAAAGCACTTATGCTGAAAATGAATTGAGTGAAGTCGAATGCAAAGCCGAAATCGAACGAGAGTGCGAGATTGTTTTGAATTAATTCAGATTCATTTCGAATATCATCTTCATTTTCAAACAAACAGGGATATATTGTTTGATTGATATATTGAATCCTTTTGCACCTTCCTTCATTCCCACTCATTGTCGAGCTCCATCGAACTCTCTCTTGAAATTATGAGAGCAGACCCCTGAAACATATTTACATACCCATCTCATCTATTTAGCCATACATATGCCTAGTATTAGTTCAGATTTTCAAGGTCAAACTAAGCTAGTGGCCTAGCACACACAAGTATGGTGAAATCAAGCAAAATCATTAGTAATTTTACCACATTTATGGGTTGGCGCCTTTCCCATTTGTGTGCGAAATGCAATTCTAAATTAAAAGCAACTGGTTGAGGGGACAAAACTACTCAGTTACAGTTATATTTTTCACTTGCATAAACATAACATCATCATCATCATCATCATAATGAAGTAAACTACAGCTACCAAAATTCACATTAGTTTCCCATTGACAAATGCAATTTCCAACTTAACCCTTAGTAGTAAATACAAGCCCAGTTTTAGGTAAAAGAAAAACATATACGAAAAGTCGAAAGCAAATAAAAATGATTATAATTATAATAAATTCCAAATTCGAGCATTCAATAAAGAACAAAAATATAATTTTAAAGCAAACCATTGTGTTTTCTTTAATTGTTCAACATTTTACTTCAATGTGGATTGCACAATCTCAGTAAGTAGAAATTTCCCGAGTTGGCTCGACCTGTTGTGGCTTTGGTTTGGTTTGGTTTCATGCGCAAGCGCAACGCTTCGAACTCTGCTCAGCTCACAGCTGATTTGGACTTACCGTTTGACCCAATTAACCAGGTGAGACAGACGGACAAACAAGAAGTGTAAGCAAATGTGCCGTTGACGTTGCCGGTTTTTCAATTTCTCTGTGTGCCTGCGCAGCCAAGCGATGCACAGTGGTTCGTAAGCCTATTTAAGTGGAGTCAATGTATGTAAATGATATGGGTTAAAAGCTCCTAGGCAAAGCAGTTGTGTAGACTAATTTTGGTGTACTAAGAGTTCATTCCGAATTGAATTGGTTATATGATAGCTATATGATATAGCGGTCCGAGCTGAACGATTTGGACATATGATCTGCTTATAGCAGAAAGAAATCTATTGGAATCGATAGCTTTAAAACTGAGAGACTAATTCGCATAGAAGCAGATGGATACCCAAACGGATATCGACTTGGCTTGTCATGCTGATCAAGAATATGTATATCTATAGTGTCAGATATGGTTCTATATATGCATTACAAATATAGTGACAAAATATCTCTGGAAACCCTTATCATATAGCTCAAAATTTCGAATAAGCCATTTCATTGTCCAAACCACTGTGCCTCAGCGAATTCATGGTGAAGGCCAGTCCACAGCCAGAGGCCCAGAGAGTGAGAGAGAGGGGGCTAATTGTTTAGTCTTCAAGCGAACGTAGTTCGAGACAGACGTCCAGCTGTTGGTGCAAAGAATCAAAGAGTAGGTTCGATTTGTTTCGGCATAAATTATCCATTACATGGATTTATGTTCGATTGTAACCAAATGTTTGTATATGAGAGCGTCAGTGTACATGTGTGTGTGTGTGTGTGCGTGTGTGTGTGTGATTCATCACGAAATCAGTTGTCATTGGGTCGCGCTGTTCTTATTGTGCAGGCGAAGAAAGTTGTCTGTGGAACATGTTAATTGTGTTCGCTTTGTGTCTGTCGTCGAATTTGGCTAACAAGCGATTTCTTTGACATGAGAAATATCTGAACAATTGGTAAAATATATTAACATTTGTTAAAAGTTTGTTAAAATGAAGTTTTTTGATGGTGGAATAGGAACTGTAAGTTCTTCAAGCTGATGGTTTCCCCAAGGAATCAGAAGTACTCGTATGTTTGGGGCTTTCAACTGTTTTGATATGCCAAAGTTTCTGTTGTCATATAGATCAAGATTGCTTCTATAATATCTCAGATGTTGAAGTCTTTCAAGACAATCTCTCCAACACAGCTTTCACAATCTGTTTTGAAAATCAGTTTTGGATAAAACAGATAGTAAGAAGAAAGTTCAAATCGATTGTCCGGGAAGAACCCTCAGTTTATATCAATCACATTAATGAAGCTAGACTGCGCTATGCCGCTGCACAGAACATTAAATCAGTTACAAATTAAACCTGCACTTGGTCAAACATTAATTCCAATGACGACTTTTATTTGCATAATGTAGAACCTGATTTAAGCACTTTCTACCCATAAGAACTGATAGATCATTCAACTGTTTGTATTAAGAACCTCATTAAACTGATTATTCCAAATGATATCTCCAACCCACAGAAATGCCTTCAGCCAAAACAACTTCCATCACCAAGGGCAAGCATCTGGCCCTAGCTATCTGGCTCATAGCTATAGCCATCACCCTGCAGTGTAGCGAAGCATTCAGACGCAACTTTGATGCCCGCCAAAGTAGTAATTCAAATATTCCGCTCTGGAAGCAACGCGTAAGTGCGATCAATGAACCCATTAAACCACTGACCCACTGCATCATGCAACCACACACAGGCCTGCGAGAAACCACAAAAATACAAAGCGAACTCACACTACGTGTGCGACGACAAGGGCGACGTGAAATGTTTGCCCGGTTGGCAGGGTGATCTCTGTCAAGTGCCCATGTGTCGCCGCGGCTGCGATCCCATGAATGGTAATTAGCGATGACCGCGTGCGACTAATCCTTAGCATTCACATGCATTGCTATCATCTAGGCTACTGCCAGAGGCCGGGAGAGTGCCGCTGCCGCATCGGTTACAGCGGTGAGATGTGCGACAAGTGTATTCCGCTGCCGGGCTGCCAGCATGGTGGCTGTACCAAGCCCTTCGAATGCATCTGCAAGCCCGGCTGGGATGGGCTCTTCTGCACGGAACGTAAGTGTGCATGGAAGTGAAGTGATCCCTCCCTCGTCTAATACCAAATACCAATTCTGCAGCCAGCTGCCGCAACGGTTGTCATAACACCCGTGGCTACTGCGAGGCGCCGGGCGAGTGCCGCTGTCGCATAGGCTGGGGAGGACGCACATGCACCGACTGCGCCACCATGCCCGGCTGTCAGCATGGCACCTGCAACAAGCCACTAGAGTGCAACTGCCTGCCCGGCTACACAGGCCTACTCTGTCAGACACGTAAGTAACCATAGATTCCAACTTCTCTCCAATCTTCTTCAACTCACAACTCATATTCATGGACAGCACTTTGCGCCTCGGACTGCAGCAAGCAGCATGGTTACTGCCGCAAGCCTGGCGAGTGTCGGTAAGTGAAGTGATACCATCTCCCTGGCAACTAACTTATATTCAACCTTGCTTGCTTTCTTGGCAGCTGCAAGGTGGGATGGACAGGCAGCCAGTGTGACAAATGTTTCCCCTATCCCGGCTGCGTAAACGGCGACTGCGATGCTCCATGGGAGTGCAATTGTCGACCCGGCTGGGGTGGCATGCTTTGCGATGAAAGTAAGTCCCAATCTCACAATCTCAATACGATCATTAGCCATGGTCTCTCAAATGTTTCTGGGGACTTCAAGTGCAACAACTTCAAGTAATTTATAACACAATCACATTATCCCATGCACAGAACTTAGCTATTGCCAGGACAATCCCGGCACTTGCGAAAACGAGGGCAAATGCATATCGCTGAGCCGCGAGGATGGCAGCTATCGCTGTCAGTGCCGGCAGGGCTTTCTGGGTAAAAACTGTGAGATACGCGATGAGTTTCTGCTGACATCTGTGGCGCCTCCGCGTATAACGCCGCCACCCGAACTGGATATGGAGCCCGAGCTGGAGCAGGAGCAGGAGCTGAAACCAGAGACCGGGCTGGAGCTGGACGCAGGTGTGCCTGATGACAATGCCGCTAAAGTGGAGCACGACCCAACAACAAGCAATGTGGCAAAACGCCCGGCAAATGCCACTGTCCCAGCTGTGCCAGCTACAACAGAAGCAACAACGAAACCAGCAATGTTGACAGCAAGCAGCACTTTAAGCAGCAGAACAACAACCATGACAGCAGCAACAACAGCAACAACAACGACAATGCGACCAACAACAACAACAAGAAAAACTACTGCCAGCAGCCACAATGCGACTAATGAAGCGTTAAGCGACATTGCTGTAGCTGTTGATGGGGCGACAACAGCAACAACGCCATCAACAGCATCCAAAGCTAACACAGCAACAAGTGCGACAAACCCACAGCCACTAGGAGCCACTAATACCACACTCCTGGCCAGCAGCAACAATAACAACAATGGCAGCAGCCAGGGAACACAGTTCAGTGCACACGAACAGCTGAAGTCGACAGCGGCGCCAGCAACATCAGCAGCAACTGCAACATTACCAACATCAGCAGCAGCAGCAGCAGCAGTGGAGGACGATGAGGATGACGAAGATGATGAAGATGACGAGGACGAGGATGAGGATGATGAAGATGGTGAATATGACGAAGAGGACGAGGAAGACGACAACGATCAATTCATACCAAATATTATCTGAATCTAAGCAATGCCCTGACAAATTGCTTAAAAATTGAATCAGAGCAAGTTTTTTTTATGATTTTTAGAATTTAAATTTCATTGTTTTTTTTTTAAATATGTATAATTTTTGATATGTATAAATATAAATATTTATTATTATATATTTATTTATTTACATTAAATTTTTAAAGAGGCTGAGTTAATGAAGAAAAGATTATCAATCTGTCGGTGGGATATGACAATTGATTTAACCAGGAAGATGATCTGGGATGATCTGTCCAAAGAGCAGCCATTACGATGATCATTGTCAATGTCAACTACATAGTCTACGGACCTGGCCTCTATACATAAAACCCTTTAACCTTCCTGGTTGTTGTGCCGAGAAATCATAGTCTATCTAGGTCTAATCTAGTCGGTGGACGTGGGGCTACAGGGATACAAGACGAATTTGTTTTGATTTCTATAAAAAAAACAGAAAAGTAATGCTCCTAGGTGTTCATTCCGGAACAATCAGTTATCTGATAGCTATATGATATAGTTTTCCGCTATGGATAAAACTCGAACTCACCCAGCGTATACAAATATCGAGTGCTTCCAGCTAAGATAATCAGATATAACTTGTCCCAGCCAAATTCCAAAAACTGTATATAATCTTTTAACATTTATTAATTTAATATCAGCAGAACCAGGAACTCCTTCTTTCATACTGAATTCTCAAAGAAACATAATAAACCAAATAAAAGGGATGGGATTAGATCTCCATCTACAGCTTTCTAGCGGGTGCAGTCATCTCTTCAGCATTTCCGCCCACTGCGAGAACTGTGGAACTTTAATATTTACAAACTGATTTATCATGCAACTCCCGTCGACTTACATTCCTCTTAGTGGAACACTGGTGTAGAAACTGATTCAGCAGCCTCGCATAAAGCTCCAACTTGAGACGAACTTCCTGCTCCTACTTGCTCATACATCAGTTGCTCCAGCTGCTCATTGGCTGGCATTAAAGATGTCCAAGGAAGTGATTGCTTGACACGTTGAACAAATTGATCAACGATCTTGAATTGATACTTCATCCGCTCACACAGCCAAGCGCTGCTATGCGGACTCGTCAGTGAAATGCAACTGATGAGGATTACCTGGAGTTCATCGTAGAATGGCAACCAGCCACCAAATAGTAGGTCTGACCAAAAGCACAGACACAGGAACATTGAATAGACTATCCAATATTTAAGCCATTCACCCTCGCGTCTTTGCAAGTCACGTCTGGTGGCCAAGCCGGGGCGAATGATGGCATAGTACAAGTAGATAGCGCGCAAAAGGAATTCCGGAAACATTGCCAAAAACGATTAGTAAGAATTTACTTTTGCGAGGATTTGAATTCAGTTTCGAAAATATGTTAGACTCTTTTACAAATGTTGCTTGTGGAATCAAATTTGAATGAGAAAGAAAAGGTATCTTTGACAGAGATCGAAGCAAACTTGATACAATTTCGGAATGAATTCATGACAGCTTATACTTTCCTTAGTTGCTTTTATGACAGCTTCATGTTATAGTAGAGCAATCTGAACAGATTTGTAATACCATAAAGACCCACCCTCGTCCTTCAAAAGATTCAAAGAAAGGCTAAGAAAATTGACAACATTTTCATACCAAACTAACTTGATGCTATCGATCCGGCTTATCCATTGCCTACTTTAGTAAGAAGGTATCGTAAGGTAAGGTATCGTTGACAAAGATCGAAGGAAACTTCATACAATTTCAGAATGAATTCATAATATGGAATGCGTTTCTCTTTTCAAATGCATTGATTGGTTCTGGGGCCACATCGGCTTTATCATGTCGCCATATCTGGCTGTCCCTTAACTGAAGATACATCTTAAGTGAGAATCCAAATGTTGAGCCCTGCCGGCACCCAGCGGGTGTTTGGTAAACGCACTTCCACTAACCAATCAAATCTAACCTGCGGATGAATAACAATATGATTTATGCATATATAAGTATATATAGCTGTATTTATTTATGATATATTTATGCATTATTAATCTAAATACACAACTGCGTCAAAAATTTTGTTTAACAAATGTTCGAAAAATACCAAAAAAAAAAGAATAATAATAATAATAATTTTAAGGCTTGCTAAACTTATGTGGTAATTGTTGAAATGTTGCTTTTTAAGAGGTGCCGGTTAGAGTATGCAGAGAGGGAGAGGGAGGAGGTGGCTTATAAGATTCTTGGATTGCACTTGGTTGCTTAAAAGTTAGGACATAACATTGTCAAGGAATCGAAGAAGTGATTTTGATAAAGGAAAGACAGGATATAGGGAATATATATGGCCTTCGGTGCACCGCCAAAGTTTTCATGGGGTAAGGTAGCATACTTAGGCCAGATTAAGGACCTTCACAACACAAACATTGTTGCCAATCTGATCTATATACTTATATGGGCATATTACATATATATAAATATGATTTTAAGACATAAAATGTTACAAAAAAAAAAAATTAAAAAAAAAATTAATCAATCAAAATAAACATAATAATGTTCGTTGCATCATCATCATCATCATCATCATCAGCATCATTGTCATTGTCATTCCATCCATCTATCATCATCTAGTTGAGCTCACGCTTATCCCGCTGGCTTATCTGGGCCATGGTGATGTACTGGCGCACTAGGCGCGAGATCTCATGAGCCTGCTCCGTTTGGACGCGGATGACGCGTTGCTGCATCAGGTTGCCCACCTTCATGTCCAGGAAGAGGGCGCCATCCTCGGAGCGTACCTACAAAGACAAGGATTATAGCTACAGTGGCATACTTGGAATAATCAGGCAATGGGCACCCACCTTGCGCGTGGATATAACCTCCATGAAGCTCCAGTGTTGCAGTGTCTCGTGCGTGTTGGGATCCAGGAATAATACTCCGCGTCTATTTAGCGCCAGAATCAAGTCCCGCCACATCGGACTGTGATTGTCCTCCACATGGGGTCCCTCCTCAGCCCAGATGCGTTTTACCGCAAAGAAGCTGCTGCCGAACAGCGGCCAGGCGGCGAGCACATTCAAGAACTGGGCCTTCACCTGGCCAGGGCTGAGGCCGGCCACCTGAGGCCAGGCGGACTGCACCAGACCCACCCACTGGGCGGGCCGTATCTCTCGTATGCCCAGCGCTGGCTTGGGCAACAGAAACTTGATCTCCTTCATCGCCGGCACGTGACTGAGGTCGGCAGCACGATGCAACAGCGCCGCAATGCGCGCCATGTCCCGCACCATCTCCGGCATGGGCACCCCGTTGCCAGGCAGCTCTAGCAGCAGCCCCTCCAGGTAGTCGGGCGCCACCTGATTGAAGAGCACTTCCACGTACAGCGGCAAGGGTGCTGGCTCCCGCTTGAGCGCAAAGTGCCAAACGGAGCGGCAGAATATCAGGTAGAAGGGCTGGCCGGACTTCAGCAGCTCCGTGGTCACATCCAATATGTACTCGTCGGCAGCCAGCGGCATGGTAAAGGCGTCGCCCTGCACAATGCAATACAGCGAGAACTCCTGCTGCTCCGCTTCCGACTCGACGCCAAGCAGGGCGCACAGCTCAGCGATGACATCGGCCACCACTGTGGAGCAACGTGTGTTCACCACGCGCTCCGCGCCGCCCGGCAGCCTATAGATCTGGCGTCGGGCCGATCGTCCGGCCGACACTGCGGTCACCTCCTCCACGCTGGGCACATTCTTGCGACCGCCACAGCGGGCCGTCTTGCGCAGATTGGTCAGACAGACGGCTGCTGTGCCATGACAGGAGCGCCGCCGGTCCGAGGCAGCCGATGTCAGGTGTTCCATCAAATATGGACGCAGTGCATCGGAGCAGCCAAAGTAAGCAGCCAATATGCTGAGCAAGCGCCAGGCGCGCTGTGAGCTATCCGGGCAGGGGGAACGATTCGCTGTTGTCTGCTTCATCAGCTGGCAGTAGACCTCGTCCCGCAGCGCCAGATATTTGTGACAATGCTGTGTGGATGAGAATGTTATGGAATTGAAGCCAACAGTGATATACCACAATCGGATGGGACTTACCATGAGCACCGTATAGACACACTTCACTTCGGTGAGTTCCGGATCAAGCGGAATGTCGCCGCAGTAGCGTAATATGCAATCAAAGCACTCCAGGGCCAGAGGAGCCAAATCATTTGGCAGACGGAGCAATGGCAGGCGTATGGCATGACCCTGCCATTTGACCAGCTCGGCATACGAACGATTGGCAGCCGACTGATGCCGCTCATGGTGACGATCCGCATCGCGCAGTTGACTAAGGAAGGATCAGAGATAGCAGAGGAGTTCAAGGTTAACAGATGATGCTTATCAAGGAGGAGGAATGGTGTGAGACACAGGGAAGATAATGATGATGGCAATTTCATAGCTCTTAACTTGTGGAAGAGCAAGAGTCCATATGAATTCACAGGCGTGATAGCTACAGTGTCTTACCCATCCTTCCTTTCTTATGTGTAACTAATGAACCATCTTGTTCCTCTCATTCAGAGTAGTTGACTTTCCTAGAGCTACCCAGGAGACAGCAGAAGTTTCATAATCTCTTGCTACTAAATGCAGCTCAGACTCCCGCAAAAGGTTAACATTCAAGCAGACTGACAGATGGACTTTCATCCTCTTTCTGGCCTCCTACTAAACTAAGAGTTTAACTACGCCCCTGCTGCTTGGCTCCATCATGATTGCATAAAATTGTGTTTTAGGTAAAAGCATTTTATCTGGATGCACTTACTCGTTGCGGAAATGCTGCATGGCAAACTGCAGCAGCGAATACTTGGTCACTGAGGGCGGTGTGCCGCCATTGCTCTCTTCCTGCATATAGTTGGCATCCAGATCATGCTGTGTTACAGCTGATTGCTGTTGTTGTTGTTGTTGCTGCTGCTGCTGGTGTTGCTGTTGCTGTTGCTGTTGATGCACCTGCCCATTGCTAAGTGAGTTGGGCTGCTGTTGTCCCGCATTTGATTTACGGGCAGAGTGCAGATAGCTTTGCTGTTTCATATACCGCTGCTGTTCTACCAACTGCTCCTCGACGGCATCTTCCAGCTGATGTTGTTGCTGTTGCTGGTGCGAATGTTGATGTTGCTGCTGCTGATGGTGATGATGCAGTTCTTGCTGCTGCTGCTGCTGGTGTTGTTGTTGCTGCTGCTGCTGTCCCTGTTCGCTATTCGAGTTGATATGTTCGCTACGCTGCTGCTGGGCATGCGCCTGGCGTGACTCCAGGCGCTCCAGCGGCACATTTAGTGTCTGGGCCGCCGCCCTAGCACCTGATGACAATGTGGAGGCCTTCGATTGTGACTGAAAGAGATGAGAGGGAGATAAAAGTGCAACAATGATAACAATTAGTTAATTGATTTGATTTGCAGCACGAATATTTCAAGCTCAGGCCATGTCAATGGCATGTGAAAGTTGCTGGGCCGCCTTTTTGGTCAACCAACTGGTTGCCGCGTTGCCGCTGCCAACCGGTTTGATGAGGATAGAGGATGGGGGGGGAGTGGAGAGGGGAGAGGCGTGGCACGCTGATTTATGCTATGAATGCACCGCCTAGCGATGCGTTTTTGGCAACGAAAGTGTTCAGCTGGCTGCGTTTTTTTTTCACTTTTATTGCACTTCCATTCGAAATTTGAAAATTTCAAAATATTATTGGGTGCAATTTGTTGCAATTGCTTTCTTTTTCAACACCCACTGACGAAAATTTCGTTGCACAGACACACACAGAGATACCAGACAACCATCCAGACATACTCACGCACATACGGTCAGGCGAAAAATGTATAGTAAAAGTTGTTGTTGTTGTTGTTGATGATGTTGCTGTTGTTTATGAAAGCGGAAATCTTTCACCAATCAATCAAGATGCCGTAAATGAAGAAACAACGCATATATCACAAAAACTGCACAAAACTTGCAATTAAAAATCGAATGAAAAATGTTTAATGGATGTAAATAAGATGCAGATGGAAGAGCAGGCATATCAGCTGTTGATTGTGTGGGAGGATTGCATTGAATTGCTGTCTCTAAGAAAGTGTTGGAAATATCGTTGAATTCCCCTGGGAAACTCAATAATATTTCATATTTAGCATTCATTCCGCAAGTGTATATAGGCTATATGATATAGTTGTCTGATCTGGATTCCAATTCGTATGAATCAAGCAAGCACTTACCCAGCGTGAAATTCTAAAAAGCAGCTGCTAAAAATTGTATCTCTATAGCTCTTAAGACTTCTCAGATCTCAAAATTTGCCCAAACAGATGAACATTTGACTCCCCCTGCTTAGGCTGACCAAGAATATATATATATATATATATATATACTGTATTCTATGCATTGCAATCTCTATCACTGACCCAAAAATGAGCAATTTACCAAAAATGTTCTACAATTTAGAGCATGTTAAGCAAGAATTTATTGTCAAGCTGACCATTTTCTCCGAATCCAAATCTAAATCCTAAGATCAAACGATAGCTGATACTCTTGTACATGATGTATGTCTATCTGTCTGTCTGTCTGGACAGATTTCAATCATGACATAAACATGAGCGAAGCTCGTTTTCGATTCAAATGACATTCGCAAAGCGGATTTGGATGCTATCAAAGAATTCCAGGCATCCAAAGAAGGTTATATTGGTTCATATTGGTTCATATTGGTTATATTCACAAGTTCTCAAGCTGCTCATTTCATACTTTGTCCACTCGATCAGTTCGATCAGCGTCAAACGCAACACGTTCCATCAAATCTCAATCAAGAACGAGCTTCGCTCATGTTTATGTCATGGTCGAAATTTGACCGAACGTGTCGCGCTGTCATCAAAGTGGGCAATAAACAAACCCAAAGATCTCTGACATAGCCAGAGCAGGCGATCTGATACCACCCCGCCTACTGCTGGGCAGCTAACAACTTGGTCAGTTGTCGGATTGCTACTCGTTGCCGTAGCCGTAGCTGTAGTTGTAGTCGTGAGCCAAATCTGTCAGATTTACAAAACATATAAACTTATATAGAACAAAGTCACAGCTAAACCGGGCACGCAACTGGGTCACATTACTTGTTTTTTGTGTTGCCCCCAGAATGCTCACGATTGCTGCAGTAGCAGTGTCCGCGGGGGTCTGGCTCTAGCTCCGCTGGAGTGGTCTGTCTAGTCCACATGGACTGTGTTTGTGCTCCAGTTTTGGCACTTGCAATGCGAATTCAATTCGCTGGAAAAGCACATCGCAAACAATATGAGGCGACCGAGACGGGAGAGGAGGCAAGTACATGAGTACAAAACTTTAATTTCGTATATATAATTTCTGGCCATCTTATGCTACATATATATACCACATTTCCAGGCGGCTAAGCGGCAAATGCAACTTTCTTTTCAGTTGTATTTTTGTACATATATATATATATATATATATATCTTTTTTTTCATTTTTTATATCGCCCGAGTTAATTAAAATTCGAAATTAATGCGCACCACACGTAGAGCTCCAAGCTTCATTCCCAGTCTCACTCACACATATGGATGTATCGCATCCCGAAACATATAGAGGCACAACAACTGTGCGTACTCATCATCAGATTTAGCTAAAAGATACAAATACAGATACAGATACAGTTGTATCTTAAGCTAAAACCAAAAGAAATTAAAGTAATTTAACATCGCCAGCCACAAAAAGGAAGGCCGACAATAAAAGCAACAATAACAACAGCAACAACAAAACAACAAAAAGCAAAAACAAAAGCAACGAAAACGCACAAAACGTAATTAAATTATTGAAATCAAATTACAGTTTCAAGCATTTCTTTTGTTTGTTTCAAGATTTAACAATGGATTTGAAGAAAAGCAGCTATCTATAGCTACACTGTGTCAGTTTGTGTATTTGGTAAGTATTTTTGTGTTGTTAAGACTGTTAAGAGGTGCGTTCTTATGGTTCAGGTTCAGAGCATTCTGTTTTGTTTCAAAATTCTTGGGAATCCACATTAATTTTCATTGAGAGATTTCAATAATCAGGTCTGGGTTAAAGCCAACGAAGGGGAGGGGAAGGGGTCATCTACATTCAGAAGAGTTCTCACAAATTGATCAATTTTATCATGAATTATAGACAAAAGCTTGAGGTTTCAAAAGTAGCTTCAGGTTACGAATTACAGCCATCTTGTTGGCATCTATTTCATCTGTAAGAGTTCATCTATTGTATCTATAACTTCACCAATTTCTAGGATACTTTACAATATTTATCATGACACATCAATTTGGAGAGGAATCCTAACTTCATAACACATAAATAGATCAAATCTGGTCGGAAGGTGTAGAGCTAAAGTGGATACAAGGGATACAAAACGAATTCGTTGATTATATGATATAGTTCTCCGATCTTGATCAGATCAGACCAGCGGACGTGGCGTCTCCTAAAATGGATACAAACCGAATTTGGTTTGTACTAAATGAACTCCTAAGTGTTCATTCCGGAACAATCGGTTTTATGATATAGTTGTCCGATCTGGATAAAACTCGAACTTAATCAGTGTGCAGATATAGGAAGCATCTGGTAACAATTTCAGCTCTGTAGATTTTAAGAATTCTGAGATTTTTGTGTTGAAACAGACGGACGGAGAGAAGAACATGGTTATATAGATTCCCCTTGTCATGCTGATCAAGAATATATATACTTTATATGGTCGGAAATGATTCCTTCTGCAAAGTTCTTGACAAAATTAATATACCATTTTGTTTTTGGTATAACAAAGTGAATTTTGGACGCTTTCAGTGACTAAATTTGTACGATATATATCTACGAGTGAGCCAAACATTGAGCACTATCTTGAACATAATCGTTTGAATTGTGTATGATATTTATACAAACATTTAGGACAGTATTAAAAGTTTTCATTTGATTAACGAAAGATTTACTTTGCGAGATATTTGTACGAGTGGGCCAAACATTGAGCAGTATCAGACGTGCTTTAGATGAATCGAGTTAATATAGCCACTCGAGATATATATATATAATGCTACCGATGCCATAAAGATACTAATATGATGTAATTGTGAGGCGATTCCACCCCTTTCGAAGACGGACAAGGTCGCTAATTATAAATAAAATGGGGCATATAGCAGTTCAACTGACTTCAAAGTGCCGCATATTGCATAGCCCAATTATCAACCGTAAGTAGAAGATCATACAACATTGAACAGACTATATACAATATAAGTTCAATCTAAGAGATTCTGCATCTAAAAAAACCACCATAACTAAACTAAATTAGCCATTACAACAGCTCATTTGCTGTAGTTCAAAATGTTAGAGGTCCATTGCAAGAGGTCTACAAACATTATAACGATCATGATGATGTTGCCTAAATGTTTGTTAATTTAACACTTGCTATTGTATAATCGACACCTATGATCGTCAGCTTATTTACTACTTAATTAGCCCAACAGCAGCAGCGGCTGGTCAGCGATGAGATGTATACAAGTCTGAGGACCACTTGGAGCCGCTGCTATGTGTGATGTAAGAGAGACTTGACTTGACTTGACTTTTCAATTCCGTTGGGTCAGTTATTTGTTATCCGTCCGTCCGTCCGTCCGACCGTTTCGTCTGTTCGTCTGCCTGTTGGTGGGCCGCCGACGCTTGTCTTTTGTTCGTTTTGTCCGCATACGCTAATAAGTAATGCCATTATGTGTTGATTAACTATACCGTTAGGAGAGATGCCAGCCAAAACTATCGACACAAGTCAGAGAAGGTGTTAAGCGTGTTTGTGTATTTTTCATCTTTTTGCATATTTCCTTCATAAGTAATTCGTGATTGTTATACAGATCTCTGTTTGTTTTTTCCTTTCGTTTGGGAAATTTGTCAGTTTGTGAAATGCTGAGATGCCTACTATTAAGTGATCGTTGAAAGTCTGCAATTGGCTCATTATATATGTCTAGACTGCGACATTAATGATGAAGTGAAAATGGAGTTCTTAGAGCTAGAAATAGTTTAGATAGAAATTTTAAAGAATTGTAAAAGATATTTTTAGCTCTTTGTCTGCAAACGTTAAGACTAAACTGGCTGAAGTTCTTCACACAAGTTCGGTTTTAAGATGTAGGAAAATTCCATCTGTATAAGTGTCAAATTTGAGTTTTAATGTAAGGAAATTCCCAATATATTAGGACAAGGAAATGAACTATTTGGTCACTTTGCAATGGCAAAAAATTGAGCAAGGGTTCAATAGGAAAACATAAATTCGAGGAAACAAAACCCAGGAGAGGTACAAAAAGAAGAATCCAGGCTTCGACGGGTGAAATATATAGTAAAGTTATACTTGCGGCGATACACCAATCGAGGATTACATGACCCAAAGGCACGTTATCTGTCTGTTATCTATCTCTATGTGCATAGCTATATCATCTCCATCTCATCGAGTTGTAAATAGATTTGCAATATCTCCGAAAATATTCCCTCTTCAACATAAATATAACAGCCCAGCGCTGAAGCCTCCTCCTACCTCATTCGAATTCATGGTCTCGAATCGTGCCAGAATTTCCTTTACAGATATTTTCGATTCCGATGGCTCCTCCAGAATGGTTTCCATTCGACTGACCGAACCACTACTTGCATTGCTCACCCTGCGCGTTTTGGAGACGCCGCCCATTAGCAGAGTTGTGGCTGGATTCGTTGCGGTTGGCCCAAGGTTGAGCAAGGTTGGCAAACGCAAACGCTCCGAATCGCCAGCTGTTGACGGAGATGGAGCGGTCATTTCCGTTTCCGTTTGAGAGCTATGCATATGCAGATGTACTTCCTCTTCATCGTCATGGCTGGTGTTGTTGTTGTTGTTGTTGTTGTTGTTGTTATTGTTGTTATCTCTTTGGTTGAGCTGCAGCTTATAGTTGAGCTGCTCCTCATAGCAGCATTCCTCGCAAAGGGTCGACCCGGCTGCGGCGCTAGGAGCGGCGCCATTTGCTGAGCTCGTGCTGCTGCTGCAGCATTTATAGACAATATCTTCCTCGACGCTCCAAGCATTGTCGTAGTCCAAACCAGTGGGAGCTGCACCGCCACCCGCAGCGGCTGCATTCAGTTCGGCGCCCAGCGAGACGCAGCATTGCTCGTTGAGCTCCCGTATGCTCTCATTGGTCAGCTGATCGAGATCGCTGCGACGCTGCTGTTGCTGGTGATGGTTATGGTGTTGCTGTTGGACCTGATGATGCACCTGGGCCGCAGTGGTGCCCGTTATGTGAGCAATTTCCGCATCATCCGAGTCCGTGTAGAGCAGTTCGTGCTCCTCGCAGCTCTCCGCATCCGTGAGATTATTTAGCGAGTCCAGGGAGGCGCATTTCCGGCAGCTGTGCTGCTCATGCTGCTGCTGATTCTGATTCTGGCACTGTGATCGCTGGTGTTCTCTCTGCTCCAGCTGCTGCTGTTGTTGCTGTTGCTGTTGGTGCTGCTGTTGGAGCAACTTAAAGTTGTTGACCTTATCGTGATGCATCTTGCTGATCAGCGACTCCACCTTGTTCACAATGCTGCTGAACTTATGCGGCACACTACCGCCAGCTGAAAGCTGGACATGCTGATGCTGCTTGGCGCTGGACGGCGCCTGGCAGGATTTGCTGCTGCGCACACTCTGTGACATGCTGGCCTTGACGGCTGCACCAAGTATGTGGTCGTCTGTCTGTCTGGTCGACTGATTCGACGTCACGAGTCACTCAATCATCCATAGAGGAGGGGGACAACAACAACGCGACGGACATCCCCTGCGCGTGCCAGTGAAAGTTGTTATTGCATTTTGATGATGAACCGTGTCCACAACTGGCCAAACTACACCATTGCCATAATAATGAATATACAATTTTTGTGTTTACACGCCGCCAAAAGCCGCCGAGCGATCGATTCGCAGAAAAACATTTCCCGCACAGCAAAAACTATATATATATATACAGTATATAGCCAGTCGAAACAGATATTTAAGTGTGATTTTTCGTTTTTTGTTTTAATACTTTTCCAATGCAATTTGTTTCGTGTGTTTGTATTTGTGCGATCACTTGCTGCTTTTTGGTGCAATTCGACAGGCCTGAATTTATTTTAATACGCGCCAGGCCAGGCCAGGCCAGTCGAGCCGCTCTCCGTGAACATTTATTTCTATATTTTTATATCATATTTATTTAATGAGTAGCCGAACGAACGAATGAACGCCAAACAGTCATCAAAACGATTGCCATCCAATAATGGTATTATATGCAACATGTGCTGTGCTGCAGCTGCAATTCGACTTGCTTGGATGGGTTCAGCTGGTGAGCAATTACTATGAGTGTGGAGGGAGGGAGGGGGTTTTGCCTCAGATAGGAGATAGGTAGGCCTGCGTTTGTATGTTGCAAATGATTTTAACCCATTAATGTTTAATTGAAGCAATCAGACTATTGATGCACAACAAACATGGAATTGAAATGACTTTAGAACTCTTTGCCGTTTCAATAAGAAAAACTAAAACTAAAAGGATAACAATACAAGTAGCTCAATGTTTTCCTTAATTAGTTTCTTAATAGATTAACTCCATCAGAGGTTTTGAGCTAATTGTTCTGGTGAAATATCAAGTAACCCAAACTGAAAATTTCATCTCTGTAAGTTTTAGAATCTTTGAGGTGTTGGCGATAGCAAATATATAAACCATCACTTTTTGAAACTTTGCAGCTTTGATGTGATGTAAAGACCCCGAAATGACTTCTATGAGAAATAACTATATGAAAACAAGGCAAACACTTAAATTTATCAGTTGCCCTTATCACACTGCCCTTTTCTGTGTATGGGGAAATATCTACAGGCTATTGAGTTGCATACAAATGCTGTCATATGTGCTAAACAGGTCACTGATGAGGGGATGTGTGGCTACCCCGAATTGCAGCGCTTTGTCTGACCGCCCAAGAAGCCTAAAGTCTGAAGAATAAATTCTGTTATAAACCAATTCCTGTTACATTGTAAGAGGCGGCTCATATTTG
Organism: Hirtodrosophila duncani; assembly: GCA_037043425.1. Lineage (NCBI taxonomy): Eukaryota > Metazoa > Arthropoda > Insecta > Diptera > Drosophilidae > Hirtodrosophila > Hirtodrosophila duncani. Next base: position 6,465,594 of record JBAMBM010000704.1, read on the forward strand.
GTTGTCCGTTGGACTTCAAATTTAAAAAAAAGGTAAGAAGTAAGAACGCTATAAGATACTCTACTCAAAATGCATTCAATATTCGCCACACTCAATAGTATGCGACACTTTGTGATAGGCCTAATCTGCTCCTATGACCATTGCTTGAGCAGGTAGAAAAAAACATTTTTTTCCACAGCCGCAGCAAATGTCACGCGACCGCTACCTGATAATATCAATAAACAAATCTGAAGCCCCATGAAGAGAGTCTACATACCAAAGTTGGTGTCTCCAGGCTTTATGGCCTCCGAGATCTAGGTGTTTATACGGACTCGGACTCGGACTCGGCTGTTGATGGTGATCAAGAATATATATACTTTATGGGATCGGAAACGCTTCCTTTTGCCTCTACTAGAGTACAAGTGTCTTTGTTGATTTCAGAAATGGGAATCGGTGCTAAGCCTTGAGCAATTCATTACTGATATAACATTCTCTAAGAGGATAGTTCCAGAGATGTTGTAGAGCCGCCCTTGTTTTTGCTGTGGCATCGTTAAATGTATGATATGGTGCTGTTATCTGAATGATTTCTAAATGTTAGTGCTAAGCTAAGAAATTTATTGGTAAATATTTTGTTCGGATTTTAGTGAGATCAGATTTTCATACAATGATAGCTGTATGATCACGTATAATTTTTTAGATTCAATTATTTATATATCATGGCTAAGCTAGGGGAAACATATTGAGTCCCACTCGCATTCAATTTCTGAACTACAGAGCAGCCCATACGAACAACGTGAACAATTCAATGTAATGGAAAAAAACGTTGCTTGAAATCAATTAAATCATTTTATTTTTCTCAAGTTTTTGAGCACGAAAACTGTAAGTACGAATTATATAATTATGCTGAAAGGCAAAACCAAAATTGTTGCGGCATTGAAAACAGCTCAATTTGCTTTGGTATTTCTGTGTTTCAGGCAATTAGTAAATTTGCGCTGATGAACAAATTTATATCAAAGACAAGGTGCTCTTTGCGAACAAATGAATTTCATTTTAGCCAGGAACATTTGTTCCTAAACAACACAAATTTTCACTGTTCTTCATTGAGAAAATAAGATATTGAGAAAAAGATATGAGGAATTTCCATTTTTCTTATAAAGAGATTCCTCTTGCACCAAATGAATCATACTTTTCTCGGTCCCTTTTGATATGCCTTATATCTCATATACATGTTAAGATATGATGAATTTGCTTATATTCCTATATAAATTTTGACTCTGATTTCGACCAATTTCCAAAGCAGCTTCTTAGTGCTCAATTACGCTATCAAATGTCCTTGCACATTAGTTCCACTTCAATACATTCGATTTTGAGTGTGAACACTTAGTTGTACAACAAATTTGCTCTCGTTGAATACCCCATAAGGCTGGCGTCGATTGGTGTAAGGTGACAAATCACTGAGATATGAGTATGAATCGGAAACAGAATAGCAATTGGGTTTATGGATGTTTCAAAAAGTGTCAAATTGAACAAAAGTTTTTCCCAGAAAGAACACTTAAAGAGAGAATGGTATAGATATAGATATCTTGGTGTGCTGATTTATGTGTATAATTGTCATATTGGAATGTTGTACAAACATGTGAGAATATATTTCATAATGGAGATCAACTTTTGCTTCAAAGACAACTATATAAAGAAGGGGAAAACATTGATTTCATGAATTGATATCTACAATTTCCCCAGCTAGCTTTGATGATGCTGTTCGGTTCAAGCGTTATCTTTAGTATATTCGTTCGATGATAGCTGAACATACGGTTCATTAAGTTATGTATGCAGAGATATATGTACATGTATATTTATGGGTCAGAGCCCCGGATCAATCTTTGTATGCACATTAAACGGCTATGTTTATAATATGGCCAACAAAAAACATTTCATTTCATTTCACAGCGTTGAAAAAAAAAAGAAAAAAGTTGGTCAAATACGGCACACGGCGTACCGTCCGTCCACAAGAAGAACACAAAACACAAACGACGACGACGGCTTAGGCTTAAGAAATCGAATTCGAATTGAGACGCGCGCGCTGCGTGATGCCGTTACCGCACATTTGTAAACTGAAAACTGGGCAGACTGGTCAAAAACGAGCAGCCGCGTTTGCGTTTGCGTTTGCGTTTTGACTGACCATTTCACTCGCAGCGGAGCAGAACAGAGCCAGAGTCAGAGCCAGAGCCAGAGCTAGCCATGGCTAAACAGTGGAGAGTCGCTCCAGCTAAACTTAAAGTTAAAGCTAAAGCTGGAGTTGGAGTTGGAGTTAGAGCTTGAGTGAAAATACACACACACACACATATATACACACACACCGACACAACAAACCGAGCGTAAAGCTTAAACGAAAGAGCGAAAACAAGAAAGGAAGGCTGGTTACCTTCGGCTTGGCGAAGCTTATATACCATTCACATGAGTACCTAACCGATCTAGATCAAATCTGGTCGGTGAGAGTGGGGCTACAGTGGATGCAAGGGATGGAAAACTTGCTTTAATTTGGATGAAAAACAGAAAAGTTATGCTACTAACTGCTCATTCCGGGACAATTGGTTATATGATATAGTTGACCGATCTATATAAAACTCGAACTTAAGCAGCGTGCAGACAAAAGAAGCATCTGCAGCTCTGTAGCCTTTAGCACTTCCGAGATCGTTGTGTTGAAACAGACGGATGGACAGACAGATAGAAGGACAGACATACATGGTTATATCAATTCCTCTTGTCATGCTGATCAAGAATATACTCTATATATAATCGGAAAAGCTCGTTCTATGCAAACGTTGCAAACTTCCTGACAGAATTAATCTACCATTTTGTGAATGGTATAAAAATATACGCAGTCCAGAGACCGGCTGGACTAGAGCCATCGCCAAAGTCATTGCTGGAAAGTCATTTATCCATTCGCACTCCGCTGCCCCTCTCCGCACCGCGTATAACTGTTTCGTCTGCCCGGCTCTTGCTTTTGGTCACTCACTCAGGTTCTCCAACTTTGGCATTTGACGAGTTTTCAGGCATAAAATGTATTAAATTAAAAAACTAAACTATAGAAACGAAAGGAGAGGAATATGTGCGACCAAGTTGAATTACAAATGCTCTACACATATGACACTGAGATGGTTATTGAAGGGTATACAAGTGCTTCTATATATACTATACTTTCTTCTGAGTATTTAGCCAAAAGTATTTCAATTGCAAGATAGATGATTCTTTCTTTTTGATAAAGGAGTTGGTTTACTTGCTCTCTTAAAATGGTTGTCGTATTGAAGTGAAGTGTAGAAATAGTGGCTGAGTAGTAGTAGTACTAGTAGTAGTCTGCCAAAGCTCTAATATTTAAGGTCAACATTTTTCAGTCAGCCTGATAATCAATAAAGTTAGCCGCTGTCTTTGGCAAAGGAGATTCCAAATCTGGTCAAATCTCTTTTACGATAGCGTAAGCAAATCCTAGAATTTCAGATATATTTCAGCTCTTAATGGCTGCTAATGTGAGCTCTCTCTCTCGACAGACGAGACACTCATCCTTCCGGTACTTTTATATGGTGTCGATTCCTGGACAGTAACACAATCAAATGCAGCTGCTCTCGGGATGTTCGAGAGGAAAATTCTGCTCAAGATCTTCGGTCCAGTAAGGTCTATACTATGTACATGATTTGTCTGTAGCAAGTATTGATCTTCTACTGACCATTCTCTTGTGATTTAAATTGATCTTCTACTGATCGTTCTTGTGATGAAATCGATCGATCGTTCTTGTGATCTAACAAAAACGCTGAGCTAAGCAACAGTGCCCAATCATGGCAGGGTATAATAAAAATAAACGAAGAGCTAGAGATGCACTGGTTGAGAAAACCTCAAGTGTATCCCCAACCACTGACAGAAGCAGCAGCAGCAGCAACAGCAGCAACAGCAGCAGCAACAGCAGCCGTGTACAATTGACGGACGTGGGCCAGTTATGAAAAATCTCATTCACGGACTGTGCGTCTCCACACATGCTGCAAGTATTACTACTGACTTTATATGGCAGGTGACCAAATGGTCACCAATGCGGCCATGCCCAGTGACTTCCACTAGATACAATGCGTGCAACTATGCCAACTGGAGGGAGGGGCACAGCGGAAGCACAGCTCTCAACTACTTAAAGTCTAAGTATAAATATATATCTGCATAGTACTTGGCCTCCGCAAGTGTTGTTGTTAGAGTTAAATATTCAAAGCTTTATAAGGCTACAACTTTCGCTTCAGCTAAAGCGATCAGCATAGAGCTTTCAGTTGATAACAGAGCGGTAAAAGCTTGTGTTGTGTGCAAAAGTGGTTTGAAACGACGACGGGTTTGAAAAGTGTGTGGAAAACCTCAAGAAGTGATCTATCCTCAGGACATTGCCTGATGATTGTGATCAGCCGTAAGCTATTTCGATCACACTCAGAAAAGGAAATTTCTGTAAATTTATATTTCTATTTATAAAGGATTTCCTAAATATTAGTCTATAGTCCTAAGGAAATGTATTATCTAAAATTAGGAAAATCCTTAAAATTTCCTTAAAAATTTGATGAATTTTGCCCACAAAATTAGCTCTTTAAACTATCTTTTCACGCTTCTGGAGAGCTTAGGATTCCCCCAACTGGTTAAAGCTACTGAAATATGGATACGATTGTGAATGGGTAGAAATGTTAGCCTTGATTCGGGTTAGTCTTGAAAAAGGTGTGCTTCGTGATTCTTCAGGCTGCAAATTACCTAGAGTTTTCAGACTTGAACGCTACAGTCGTATCATATAGAAGACCGATCCTGAACTAATTCGGACTTGAGACCTTTCAAAATGGATACAAATCGAGTTTGGATTGATTTTAAAGAAGTTTTCACTTTGTAAGTTCATTCTGAGAAAATCGGTTCTATGGGGTCTATATGATATAGAGGTTCGAGCTGATTAAAATCTTATAAACCTGCTAAAGGACTTCTAAAATCTATACAAATTGGATAAAAAACAAATATTTTGTATTCATTTCGGAAAAACTCCGTTCCATGGCGGGGGCTATATGATATAGTTGCCTGATCCGGTTCAAATTTGTTCTGTTGTCGTATATACCGTAAGGATCTGGTTTAATGCCAGCAATATCTGTTTGGAAGCTTTTGTCAAGTGTTCCCAAAAAGCTGTTAGTTCACCTAAACTCACACTGGTGGGTGAGCTTTAAGCTGTCCACTGATCTTGTCAGAGCAGCTTGAAACCTCACTCTGGTCTGTATAAAAGAAGAAGAATCTAGCTTGGCTAGAAACTAAAAATAGATGCACAAAGTGGTGGCTGCAGCTGATGCAGGAGATGGAGATGGAGATGGGAAATACAAATGAATGACGACGCAGTTGGAGTTGGAGCTAAACTTAGATTCAAAGTTGGAGCAGCGGCTAAGCCAAAGAGGAATAGCGTGAATTATATGCAACGGTAAATGGCTAAGACTAAGATAAGTTTAATGAGGTCGCAACGCGTTCTAACTGGGATCGGGATAAGCTGAGCTGGTGGATGGTAGATGGTTTGGACATAACTGGTTATTGATTGATATTGCAGCGTGTGTGTGCCACTTACCTTGCGGAACTCCTGCACGAAGCTGGTGATCATCGACTGGATGGCCGCTGCCCTTGTGGCGTGCAGCGCCAGATGCTTGCCATTGCGCAGATTCAGCTGCAGTGCAGCCGGACGCGGCAGGGTAATGGCATTCTGGATCTCGCCAAAGGAGATCGCCTGCACCACAATCAGATAGTCGGCATCGCGACGTGCCAGATAAAGTCCGCTGTGCGAGACGCCCATGATGCTGACATCGGGGTACAAGGGTGCCCCCTGCACCGCAAATAGGCGGGCAAAGTAGAGCGGCCAATCCCTGGCCATGTCAACCAGATGGCGTTTGACCAGGGCACGTACCTGCTGGCCACGGGCACCCAGCGTGTCCACGCTGACACCATGCCCGTGCAGCATATTCAGGGCTGAGCTCTTCTCCTGCGGCGTGATTCGCAGACAGGGAGTCACCCCAAAAACATCGCTTAGCACCTGGGCGAAGAGCAGGTCGAGAGCCACGGGCGGACCGATAGGCTCATGCGGCTGGAACACCTCCTTGCGCACACGCAGCTTCCATGGCACGCGATTGTAGGTTAGACAGGCGCTGGCTCCCGCTCCCACGGACAGTGCAGCGACAGCTGGGGCAGCTGATCCTGTCGCTGCTGATGAGGTTGGTGGTGGCACTGGAGCCGGCACCAGGACGGGCGGCGGCGTCATTGTCATCGGGTCCAGCTCCTCGCGCATGCCGGAGCTGGCCGAGCTCTTTCTTTTCCGCTCATGCTCGTACTTCTGGGCCATGTGGGTGCGGAAAGTGGCCGGAGTGGACAACTCCCGTTCGCGTTCACGATCCCTATCTCGATCGCGTTCTCTTTCTCTTTCCCGTTCTCGTTCCCGTTCCCGTTCCCGTTCGCGTTCCCGATCGCGATTCCTAGTTGTGTCTATGCTGGCCTGAATAACCCTGGGAGGCGCCGGTTGGTAGACTTTGTGGCTTTCCTTCTCGCGCTCTACTTGGCGTAGTTCGTATAGACGTTCCCGTTCACGTTCGCGCTTCTCACGTTCCTTCTCACTGCCGCTGCCGGAGGCAGGGCCCTCAACCTCGGCACGATCCCATACAGATTCAGAGTAATCCTCGCGATCACGCGACCGACTACGGCTTCGTGATCTCTCCCGTTCCGTTTGCAACTGCAACTCCTGCTCCCAGGCTGCTGCGGCAGCGGCGGCAGATGAGGACGAGGAGGAGGATTGTTCCGCCTGTTGCTGATGCTGATGTTGGTGCTGATGCAGCAGCTGTGATGTGGTCTGACGCACTGCACCAAAGGTGTCCCGCTCTTGACGCTGTATAAAGGCCGGCACATGCTCCTTGCGATAGTCCGGCTCTGGTTCCGGTGTGCGGGTGTGGTGCTGCATCACGGGCGGACTCTGCGGAGCCGGTGGGGGAGCTGGTGGTGCCATGCTTGGAGGCCGGATGGGAGGCGGTGGAGCTGGCACACTGGGAGCCGGCGGCAGATGCACTCCGGGCCAAGCATTTGAGGGTGGAGCCGGCGGTGGCGACAACTTGCCCTCCATCCGCTCAATTTGGGTGCGGACTGTGGCCAAGGATTCAACGCCGCCGCCGCCGCCGCCGCCGCCGCCAGAGCCACCGATCGAACCATTCGAGCCGGCATTGGCACTGGCGAAGAGTCCTCCCAGCTGTTGCTGCAACATAAGCTTGCGAGTGTCTTCCAGTTTGGCCGGAGCCCGCTGCTCCGATTTGTTGGACACCGTAGAACGCACCGAGTGACCAGCGGTCACCTGCTCCAGACGCTGACGCATTTCCGAACTGAGCTTCAGCTTGCCTACGCTGCCCGGAGGTGGACGATCGGCCCCAATCTCGAAGCTCTTCTTGGCCAACTTGGTGGCCGTGATTATGGTCTGCTGAGGGGCGGCGTCCTGGACATCCCTGCTACCATTGCCAGCGTTGGTTTCGAGGCGAATGCTGCTCCTCAAAATCTGAGTTGCATGGATCACGGGGAGACTAGCGCTGCCCGCCGTTGGCGTGGGACTCTTGCACGAATCGATCTCAAACTCCTCCCACTCAATGGCAGTGGTGGCGCCACCATTGCTGCTGGAAATATGACCCATGTGCTGCGATTGGGGCGTCGTCTTCCTCTGCTGCTGGCGCAGCTTGAAGGCAAAGAAGTCCTCCTCGGTCTGGAACTGAGGCTCATCCTGCGGTGGTGGCCAGCGCCATTTGCCAATGCGCACGGTCTTAGCCCGCCCGTAGGGATCGAGGAAGTGGCGCGTCTCTGATGGATCTTTGGACTCCAGTGGTGGTGGCATGGGCGGTGGCGGCGGCGGAGCCGGCGGATGCGAGTGCTGATGCATCGGCTCCATCACCAGACTGCTGCGGTGCATTTGTGATGTTTTTAGCCGCATCGGACTGTGCGTCATGGTGGGAGGCGGTGGCGATATGCTTCCCACGGCTGCAGGCGGCGGAGGGCTGCTCGTAGTGGCTGCCGCCGCTGCCTGCTGGCTGAGAAGCGTCTGCAGCGCCTGGTTCTGGGCTAGCAGCTGTTGCTGGATCTGCAGATTCTGGGCCATGGCCGACTGGAGGAAGGCACGCTGCACCTGCTGTTGGTAAAGAGCCGGGCCGGTTTCCTGCTCGCCGGGCATCTGCATCAATTGATGCAGCAGCGGATCGGCACCATTGCCAGGACTGGTGGTCACATGATCCGCACTGCCGCCGCCTTTGATGGACTCAATCAGCTGTTGCTGCGTGCTCAGAGTCTGCAATGTCTCACTCACAAAAATGGGCTGGAACAGTCCACTGATATAGTCATCCAGATTGGCAGCTTCCTTCTCCTCTTGTTGCTGTTCCTGTGAAGGCTGCTTCTTCTTGCCGCCTCCTCTGATGCTGGCGGCCAGGGAACGGGCATCGGACAGCTCGTCCAGAGAGCCATCGAGCACTGGGCTGAACAGATCGTCCAGGAATTGATCCACATCCGAGGCCTGCGAGGGCACACGCACTCGCCGTACATGGGAGGCCAGGGAGGGGGCTTCGCTGGTGTCGGACATGGCTGACGAGCGCGTGGCATACTCCGACTTGTCCATGTACTTGCTGGAGTGTGATCCGTGGGAGGCCGCGTGCGACCTACGTCCAGCATGTTGCGACTTCTGGTAACGCGGCGCCGACTCCTTGCCCATGGGCGCCAGCCGTTCCGCCGAGTGGTAGCGATCGTTGAGGCGACTCTCGGATAGACCCAGTGTGTGCAGGGGCTCCTGGGAGTCACAGTCGCCCAGCGGCAGCGGCGAGTTGGAAGCCATATCCCCAGCCAGCAGATCGTCAAGGGATTTAGAACGCGACTTAGACTGCGTGGTGCCGGCGCCAGAGACCGGATCTCGTTCTCGCTCTCGTTCAAAGTAGCGTTCGTTGAGGGCCGAGCTCCTCGACAACAGCTCCCGGCTACTGCGCCGCTGGGGCGGATTGGGCGAAGCAGAAGTGGAGGCAGATGCCGAGGCAGATGCTGCAGTGGGCGGCGCCGGAGGGGGAACACCTGGCCGCTTCACTGCCTCTGGCAGGGAGGTGCGCATAAATTTGGCCCCCGTGCGTAATAGGTCACTGCGTGGTGCCGGGAATGCGGGACACAGTTCCTTCTCGGCAATCAGATCCATGACATAGTCCAAGCCACAGCTGTCCGTCAGCTGCTGGCCGTCGTCCAGCACCAGGGTCCATCCCCGGCTGCCCACGCCCAAAGTGGAGACAGCCAAAGCGGCTGCCTCCTCGCAGCTGGTCCACGAGTCAATGGCCACCGTTTGGCTGGCCTCATCAGGGAGCGTGAGTGGCAGAGCCATGTCGCAGGCTCGAGCCCAGGCACGCCACTCCAACCAGGCTGGCACAAAGCTGCGGCAAGCAGGATTGCCGCCAGAGCCGCAGCTCTGCTGTCGCAACAGCTGCCGAAGCAGCAACTGGCGCGTGGGATTTGGAGCCTCATCGGCCACAAATTTCATCAGATACTTGCTGAAGGCGGGACTCGGCTGGAAGCAGCACAGGCACTGACCCATAAGCTGCCAGAGGCGCGAGGCCTGGCTGGCGTCGGCTCCGTGTATCTGGTTGCACAGCTGGACGAGAATCTCATCGCGCAGGCCACGCGAACTGAGCGCCTTGTGGACAATGTAGTCGGCCAGCAGCTTCTCTTTGGCCGCATCTCCCTCCAGAGTCTTGTCGTTGCTCCAGCGCAGGATGAGCTTGAACACAGCCAGGGCATCCTGGAAGTCCTGATCCCTGGAAGCAGCTCGGGTGAGCAGCGGTGCGGTGATAGGTTCCCTTCGTGGCTGCAGGCGGAGTCCATTGCAATAGACACTGCTGAACTTGCCGAAAGAGAACTGCGCTAAATCTTCAGGCAGTTGCACATTGGCAGCCGGCGGCCCAGGCACTGTGCCCAGAACCTTGACCAGATGCCTGTCCCCATGTGGGGGTGACCAGCCCTGCAGTTTCGAGTAGATGAAGGCCAGCTCCGCAGGTATATCCAGATAACTCAGTTGGCTTCGCTCCAACACCGCCTGCTTGGCCTCCCGAGCTTCGCGTGCCCGCTGTGCCGCCTCCCTAGCCTCTTGGCGGCGTCGGTGGTCGGAGCGCAGCTGCTGCACATGTCTCCTAGCCTCCCGGCCTCGCCACAGACGCTGGGCCGTCAGGGCTCCGCGACGCAGTTGCCTGTAGCGTTGCTGCTGACGCTGACCACGCCAGCGGGCTTGCAGTTTGGTGGCCGCCGCCTGGCGTCTGGTCAGCTGCCGCCTCACCAGCATGCCTCGCACGTGTCTTTGGATGTTGACGGCGGCCTGACGCAGCCGCTCTGTGCGGCCGCTCTCGAGGGCGCGATGCAATGCCTCGCGCAGAAAGACGCGCGTGGCGCCCAGCTGATAGTCGGGCCCCTCCACGCCAGTGCGCGGCATGGCCTCCAGCAGAGCCCGGCACAGTTCACGGTACGGCGTTCCCCGGGCCAAAGGGGCAGACAGCAGATGACGGTATCGTTCCACAAAATGCTGGAAGCGCAGGCGAACCGGGTAGCCGCGCTGCCGGATCTGGATGGTGTCCAGCATGCCGAGGTAGCGCAGCTGCTGGAGCACACACGGCATGTCCATGCGCAGGGCATGCTTGTCCTGGTTGGGTTTGATGCAGCGCACGAACCACGGATGGCAGCGACCCATCGACTGCAACAGCTGCTGCAGTGAGTCCGCAAACCGGGCGGCCACAGTGGGCGTGCGCGGTTTCATGGTAACGAATCTTCCATTGCTGCCTTTGGGCAGGGTCTTTCCAGCATCTCGCTGGGCGCGGAGCTGCTTGGTCAACTCACTGACCAGCGTCAGACGGCTGGAGGCCAGCAGCTCGAGGACATCGCCGCGCAAAGCATCGCGGTTCTTGTCGAGGAAGCCATCCACGCAGTACCACACCTGGCCCGCATAGTGGGTAACCCCGAACTCCTGGGCGCCGATCCTCGGGCGGGCGTACAGCTCGCTGAGGGCGTGATTGTAGTGGCACTTTTCGAGGAAGCTCAGGTCCGTGGCGCGGGGAAAGTTCGACTCGTCGTCGAGTAGATGGCAAATGCCGACGGGCTTCTTCGCCAGCAGATGGATGACGGGCAGATTGTCATCCCAGGCCAGTGGCGTCCACTCGAGCCGCTCCCTGGCGTACTCGGCCTGTTCCAGTTTGAAGACGTGCTTGTTGAAGTACAGCTGAAGATTCTCGTTGGCATAGTTGATGCACAGCTGCTCGAAGCTGTTCTCCGCCAGATCCTCGAACCCGAAGATGTCCAGGATGCTGATGCGATGGGCATCGTGGGTGCCACCCTTCTGCACGATCGAATTGATCCTGGAGACGAGCCAATTGAAGAGGCCCGCATACAAGGCCTTGGCAAAGGCATCGCGGGCATCCAGGGCCTGGTCAATGCCCAGCGGTGTGTGCAGGCGCTCGGCCCGCGCCTCAGTCGTCCGACTGGTCAGGGCACGATGTAGCCCATCAGCGCTGATGTGCAAAAGATGCGCCGCCCATTTGATCTCTGCATCGGAGCCGACTTCGACGCCCTCCTGGCCGTGGCGCAGCTGGCGGCGATGAAAGTACACGTTACCGAGATGAAGAACGGCGGCCAGCACACGGACAATGCCTTCGCGCTCGCCCTCCGAGACGCCCAGGACTTGCATGGCGCTCTGCAGCGAGGCCCAGTCGACGCGCCCACTGGCACAGTCGGTGGCCCCCTGGTTCAGGTAGAAGTATTTGTCCGCCTCCAGTAATCCATATTTGGCTCGCTCTGACTCGCCCAGGCCGCCGAGCATCTCGTAGAAGACGTGGTAGTTCCTCTCACCCGGAGCCTGAGTGACGATCCTTGACTTTTCCAGTAAATACTGCGTGATCTTGGCGCCCACAATGGCGCCGCTCTTGAAGTACACCTCCAGGTATTTGCCGAACCGCGAGCTGTTGTCGTTCCGGGCAGTTCGAGCATTGCCAAAGGCTTCTAATAGCGGAGCTGCCTCCAGAATCTGTTCGGTGATGACGGCCGAGGCAGAGCCGCCTCCTGGAACGACTGCGGCCAGATACTGCATTACCAGCTTCGTGGACTCCGTCTTCCCTGACCCAGACTCGCCGGATATGACCACCACCTGGGGAGAGGGCAAGGCCGCATGAGCTGCGGCGCCAATGGCAAACAGATGCGGTGGCAAGGCGCCCAACGGGCGGCCCGCATACTGCTTGGCCACCTCAAGACCATACGCATCCGGGAACATCTTGTACGGATTGACAGCGATCAGTATGCTGCCGGCGAATGTGTAGATCAGCCCCTTGTCATAGCGCAGGCGAAGATTCCAAAGTAGCGACGCCTCGTGCAGGTCATCCAGCATGGTCATGTCCTCCACACCGCTGCTGCCCAAATCCTGGCGGGCCCTCAGGTTGCCCTCGCCGGGCTGCAGGGCGAATGTTTGTGGCTGTGCAGAGAAGAACACAAAGAAGGAATTAGAAATTGAACCACAAGATGTTATCCAGGGGATTAGGAAGTACTGCTTTGAGAGGTCAGATAGGAAGTTCCCAGTGCTGACTTTGGTAACCCAATACCCCCTTTGGCTCACATGGCGTGCGATCACATCACTGCAGAGGGTGGAGAGGCGCTTGACCACCTGCGGATAGCGACACTTGAGGCGACGAAGTCGACTCTGCTTTTGCTGCAGATGCTGCGACACATTGTCCAGCCCATCCAGATCCACCTCCTCAATGCTGGCCGGACGCTGGCGGCGCAGCACGTGCGGTGAGAGTAAGGCTAGCGATGGCGACTGTGCCGGACTTGGTGTGACCGAGGAACTGTAGCCGGCGCCACGCTGCCACGGCTCCAGATGGAAGCGTACAATGCGCATCTAACCTGGGTTCCGTTACCCCCAAAAATGAAAACACACACAGCCACAACGACAAGAACAACAACAACAACAACAACAACAACAACAACTAATTGGCGACACACAGTGAAGTCAGTGTCAGTGTCAGTCGTTGGCCGCCGTCGCCGTCTCGATCTCGAATGCAACTGAAAGGAAGCCACAGACTGCCACAGATTTTCCAAACGCTTCTAAACCAATTTTCGCTCGATTGAAACAAGTTTGTGTGTGCGTGTGCGTGTGTGGAGTGAAATGGGGGGGGCGGGGGGTCAGCGAGTTTAGGAGACGACACACTACTTACTCCTTTTAGCCAGTTTTGGAACAACACAGAACAAACACGAAACGAAAGACACAGGCGGCGACGGCGACGGCAACGGCGATGGCAAAGTCGGGGACAAAATAAAAATAAACAAGAAACGAAGTCTAGTTCGGCTTGCCGAAACTTATATACCATTCACATTGTAAATGTAGAACTGATCTAAGAACTGAGAAGGATCTGGTAAAAATTTGAGCTCTGTAGCTTTTAAGACTTCTGAGATCTTGGGTTTGAAACAGTCGGACAGACGAACATGCCTATATCGCTTCCCCTTGTCGCTTCCTTCTATGCGTTGCAAACTTCCTGACATATTGAATATACCATTTTGTGAATGGTATGAAAAGAAGAAGGGGAAACTTGGCAGACGCATTGCATTGATGACTTTGATCTTGGTGATCTTTTCTGATCTTCATTCAATTAAGTAAAGAGCGGGACATCGGCTAACTGGTTGATTGGTTTGATGGATGTGGAGATTTAAAGTTTCTGTGTGTGTTGACTTTCTCTTGAGCCAAGTGAAGTCAAATCAAGTCAATCACACAACCCAGTTCAACTTTCTGGGCGCTACGTACACGTGTTGGATTTTCTTCATGATGATGATGATGATGATGATGATGATGTTGTTGATGATGATGTGTGTGCGTGTGTGGGACAGAGGCTGGCCAGGCTTATGGCTTATGCGTGCGTTGTTTCATACAGAAAAGTGTGAAGAATGAAAGACATTGAATTTAGTTTGATTAGAAAAGTGTTCATAACAGAAATATCGGTCATATGGTAGCTATATGATATAGTTGTCAGATCTAAATAAATCTCGAACTTAAGCAGCGTGCAGACAAGAAAAGCATCTGGGAAAAATATCAGCTCTGTGGATCTCTGATAAGTCGGTTTGCATGGGATAAGTCGTGCAATTGAATTTTAGAAGGGTTATCCCCAACCGATTGAGCTGAATACATTTAGTTTATAAGGACTTCAGTTCAAATTCAATATGGGAGACTACAAAAGATAACGCACCTCCATGATTTGGGTATCAATTAAAAGGGTTTGCTGAGCAGAATAGAGAAATATGGTTAGCTAAGTGAAGTCATTCTAAATTCAATATGACAGACGCCCATGAATGGCGGACTTGGCATTCTTATCCACCCCATGATATGGGTTAGCTAAGTGACAGCCGAAAATCAGTAACTTCAAGTCGATGCATTCAGTATATGCGATAGTACTCGTACATATTGCTTCTTAGAAAATTCCGATTTCAATTCAGATTTCTCACTTTTGATTATTCTCAAATTCATCAAACTATGAGCACTAATTGTACTCGATACGAAACTTTTCTCAGTGTATCTCTCTACCATGTTTAAATGGGCTGTATACAATTACACTTAAGTCTTTTTCATTCCATACTAAACAATCAACTTATGCAATCATTGGCCTACCATTTCAGGTCTCTCACAGTCGACCATCCACATCCACATCCACATCCACATCCACATCCACATGCACATACCATATCAATATCCACATACCCAACCCGAGTGGGCTGCCTTTGGAACAGGTTGTTGGCACAGACCACAAAAATACACCGACCCAGGCAATGAACAGGAACAGGATACGAATACAAATACAAATACTCCGCCTTATGCTCCGTTTTGGTGATCTCTTCTGGCCAAGTGATTCTTGAATTGCAGGCTGAGGCTGAGATGGACTTGACGCTGGGTGACGGCTCTTGGCCAGGGGTTTGCGAACGCCTTTGTACCGCTAACCGTTGGAGGCGATTGGCCTAATCATCGACTGTTGTACTTATACTCTTACAGAGGATACTATAAATTGAGGTTGCATTTTGGCAATGGGGGAAGGAAAGGCCATATCAATAGCCACGAAGGGTGCACTAAGAAGATCTGTCAAAATTGCAGAAAGTGAAGGCTACAGGGGATACAAAGGATGCAAACTTAATTTGGTTTGAAAAGTTATGTTCCCAAGTGTTCATTCCGGAACAATCGGTTAAATGGAAGATCTGAATGAAAGAAACATCCAGTAAATCAGTTCTGTAGCTCTTACGACTTCTTACAAGATGTCGAGGTTGAAACAAACGGATGAACATAGCTATATCTTATCCCCTCTTCATGTTGATCATGAATATATATATACAGTTCCCTCTGACTGAAAGCCTTATCAATGGACATGTTTAAGGGTATCAACATGATCGCCTCGTACAACTTCTGCCACTCGTTTGGCGTGATCCAACCATAATTGCTCGGTTCGTGCAAAAAAGAAAGAAAGAAGGAAAAGGAAACACACACACAAGACAGAATCTTTGCCGTTGGCTCCATGTAATTTACTCCAATGGACAGTACAGGAGGGGATTCAAGCGTAGAGTAGGGCGTACCTCACGCATAACCCAGTTAATGCTGCCAAACACGCGTGCAACATAGGAACCAGCTTTAATGAATTTCGCTTGTACAAAACTTTGCTTTTTATAAGTAAATAGTCGACTTAATGTTTAATCGCTGAAATACTAATTCAAGCAACGTGGTCAACAGACACGACGAAATTGGCCCATAAAACTGCAAACGGCAAACAGCAACAGCAATAATACCAATGGCGTAGCCAGACATACCAAACACAAATCTCAACCTGTTGCACACCCAATAACAATACGAGGGCGGGCTGAGAAATAGTCGGTCATTCCGGAAGAATCGATTATATGGTAGCTATATGATATAGTTCTCCGATCTTGATCAGATCAGGCCAGTGGGCGTGGGGAGTCCTCAAATGGCTACAAGCCGATTTTGGTTTGATTTGGAAGAAAAGCTATGCTCCTAAGTGTTAATTTTGGAACAATCGGTTATATAGTGAATCGGTTATAGTTGTCCGATCTGGATGACACTTAACTAGCGTGCAGACAAAAGAACCATCTGGTATTTTAGCTCAGTAGCCTTTAAGACTTTTGAGATCGGACGGACATGGTTATATTAATTCAGCCTTGTCATGCTGATCAAGAATATAGATACTATAATCGGAAACGCTTCCTTCCGTGCGTTGCAAACTTCCTGACAAAATGAATATACCATTTTGTGAATGGTACTAAGAATTCATTCCTAATCGGTCGGAATCGAACCAAAATTTCATGTCGATATCTGTTTTAGAAGGATTTTTGGCCACTGACTCGATACAAGCCAGACAGACCACTCTGAGGGGCAGACAGACGGGCAATGCTAAATCGACTTATCATGCTGATCAAGTATATATATATATATATATATATATTCATATACAAATTAAAAGTAAAGCCCCCTCAAATGGCGTACTACTACTTATGACATTTTTAAGATTCCTCTTATCAATAAAGTCTTGAACATATTGAATTCTCATATATCTCAGGTTTCTTTGTCTAAACAACAACTTTTCAGGCCGAACTCGTAGCGAAATCCAACCACACATAAAAACAAATACATTTCGTGTCTGCGTTTGTTGACTCTAAGTGAAAATAGTGAAAAGCATTCATAAAGTCAGAGTCGAAGGCGGCGACGGCGACGACAGACCCTAAAATTGGAAAACCAAATAGCCGACAAAAGAAAACAACAACAGCAACAACAACAACAACTACAGAAAATGTGTGAAATATTTTGAGCCCAACTGAACTTACCTTGCCCTTGATCAGCGCGTGGACCACAATCACTTGGGCAGCACGATGCACCTCCTGTATCTCACCGGGTATGGGATGACCCACGCCCGGATCAAACCACACCAGATCACCTTCGGCCCAGTCCATGATGCGTTTTCGATTTGTTGCTCCTCTCCTGCAGTGTCAATTTCTACGGTGCGACTTCTTTTATGCAAATCAAATTGAATTTGGGGGGGATATGGTATGGCTTGATTTGGTTTGGCTTGGTTGGGTTTATCTATCTTTAAGCGGCTGGTTGATGCATTGCTGTAAGCAGATAAAAAGCAACAACAAGTCAAATTAATTTATTATTGTATTATTAGATTAACGTATTTATGAATTCAACAACAATTCGCACACAAACTTGACGAAAAACAAAAAAAAAATCCACGTAATTATTTCGTTGCCTTTCTATCAAATGCCATGGCACAGCGCAGCGCAGCCTTTGGCATATTGCAGAAAAAACAGCAAAACTATTAGCGACTTATAAACACCCTTTCAGTTAAATCATTCGAGTTAGCAGTGATAATGCAGATCAATGAAATTGTGAGCAGATTTGGGAAGTCTTTAGAGCATATATGCAGACTCACTTTGGTTTCTACATCCATCTATCATCTATCTTAAAGATATTCCTTATAGCATATATGTACCCTCACTTTGGCTTACACATTCATCTATCTTAAAGATATTCCTAATTCAAATACATACCCTACTCCTAAATGTCCAAAATCATATATAGTTTTCTAAGCTTAAAAAATATTTGACTTCTTCTACTTCGGCATATCCAGTGATAATTTTGAAGTATTCTTCTTGATAGGGTATTATCACAGAAAGGCAGACAGACAGACAGACAGACAGACACCTTGCCATTCGTTCACAAATCATTGCAATTGTGATTGTCACAGTGATTGTGAGCAATTCACAGTGATGTGTGTGCATTGAAGGCCGTCAGTCAGCGAATGAATGAAAGTTGATTTGGTTTTGGTTTTGGCTTTGGTTTTTCGTCTCTTTTGAAAAGCAATGAAATGCAACAGTGGCGGCAAAATGACAAACAAAATAAAAAACAATTACAACAATGCTGGCAACAACAATTGTTTAGCCATCATGACTAGAGAGAGAGATCTTATAATATAGATAGGCTCTGGATAAAACAAAAGTTATAAATTTAAAGAAAAATGTATATAAACAAGAGAGGCAGAAGACCAGGCTAGGGTTAGGCGACGTTTTTATACCCTTACAGATATATGTACTATGAGCAAAGACTGTAGATGAGCTTAGCATAAATGTGTCTGTGCGGCATTGTTGTTGCCTGATTGCATTTAAAAGTATGTTTTGCTTAACACATTGTTACTATATATCATATTTTGGTCAGGAAAATTCATTCCCTTAAGAACTTTCAATACCATTTTCAGCCTCTTCCAGTTCGACTTTATCAGTTTCATGAAATCTAACTTTCAAAGCTCTTCGACTAATGACATTGTTCGTCAAATAGGGTGAAGACAATAACTTCGATAACTTCGAAAAACGATTCGGTCAACGGAATATACCAAATATGTTTCAAATTCGATCAAAAAACAAAACAAAAAGTTTCCCATTCTGTGTTCATTATGAAAGAGTCACTTATATTGGATATATTTGACTGATCTTTCCAATTTATAATATATTACCAGCGTATTAAAGATGGAGAATCTATAGAGCGGGCAAGTTGCAGTTCGCAAGCTTTTAAGGAAAGTACACACTTCCCATAGAAACAGAACAACAGAATGACATGGCTCTATAGAGTCTACTGAAGTTGTCATGCAGATCAGGAATATATATGTGGGATAGACAAATTTTGTATATTTCTAGCGAAATGAATTTAAATTGACAACTTGAAGAAATTTTCGGCATCCAGGCAAAACGAACTCAAAGCGAAGGATCTTTCCTTCTCAATCTGTTTCTTTGGCTCACTCAAACTTAACGATAATTAATTCGCATTAAAATATCGGCTAACATACTGAAATCCCACATATAGACACCTACATATTATGAGATCGAAAAAGCTCCTCTAAAAAGGATATAAAGAACCAAACAACATCCATCATCAGATTGAACTTAAAGATGCCCAACAAATCACATGATTCTAGGAATTTAGCAAATGCTAATTAAAAGTGTTATTCTGTAAATATCTAGTGACTTGATCATAATTTCCTGGTCTGATCTGATCTTTGTCCATCATTCAATCCACAATGAGGTCTGGGCTGCCTGCCCTAATCCAAAATTCATTTAGCATGTATATAGGCCAGCAGACGCTCACAGACCTTAACTATGGCTAATTCGTTGTCGCTTTTCGGAATTCATTAACAACTCAAATGTCTCAGATTCTTTTTGACAGAACTTGGCTAACAAGAAACCAATCAGAATTCATTTAAAATATTCATAATACAAATTCCCCGAAGCCAAAAATCCAAATTTAACTTCTTGAAAAGAAATTTCCAGATCGTAAATGTAAATATGAAATGCGGCCGGCCGCCTCATGAATGTTGGCCAAGAATATTATATTAAGCGAGCTTTTTTTTTTGCTTGCCGATTTTTCAGTTTCAAAATGAAAAATAATAAAAAAAAAACTTTCACTCTGCTTGCCTTTAACATAAATATTTATGCCCAAAACGAAATGAAACGCAACAATACAAAACTGAAGTGACGCAGCGACAAATATGTTTCATTATGATGCTTTTAATGCATTTTTAGCCATGGCATGTGCATGCGAGTGTGCGTGTGTGCGTGCGTGTGTGTGTAAAAAGAGAGCTGACAAATGTGTAGTTAGATTTTCGGATTCGGAGATTTGAGATTTGGGTTGAGATTTGTGCCAACTGAACTGAGCTGGCCAAAAGCAAACAGCAAATTGTTGCTAAATGGCTCCGACAAGTGCTTACGAATTAACAAAATCAACAAGCGTAGGGGCAGGGGGCGGGGCGGGTAGAGTAGAGGTGAGGTGAGTTGTGGTACAGGTACAATGGCTGCTGACTAATAATAGAGACTGCACAAATGCTGAAGGCTGATAGGCAGGCCAAAACACAAGACAGACAGCAGCACACTGCCAGGCAAGAGGCCTGTCACTCACTCACTCATTCATTCATTCATTCATTCATTCATTCAATCAGTCATTCATTCATTCAGTCGGTCATTCAGTCGGTCAGTCAATCATTCAGTTGGCCGCTTTACTGCTGCTGCTGCTTTAACGGTGTCCAAAAACTCAAGCCAACATACATTCACACACACATTCCTCTCGTCAGTTAACAGTGGATATTTCTCGGCGTTTAGCACTCAGAATTTGGTAAATAGGGCATACGTCCTTGGCAGATCGGTGTGTACAGTGAAGCAGCTTGTGAACCAAACCAAAACGCCCCATATAAAATCATGAGCAGATCGATGCCCAAATGATTATACTCGTACTCTAGTAGAGTAAACTAAGGAAGGTAACAGGTAGAAGGAAGCGTCTCCAAACCCATAAAGTATATATATTCTTGATCAGCATCAACAGCCAAGTCGATCTAGACATGTCCGTCTGTCCGTCCGTATGATCTCGGAGACTATAAGATCTAGAGTTACCAAATTTGCTATGTAGACTCCTCTTTTGGGGCGTCAGATCAAGTTTGCCACGCTACCTCCCGCCCCTGTAAAACCTTATATCTCCCACAAACTTAAACGCTTTAAGTTGAAACTCGGTTTATACATGCATAAGCTCAAAATCAATAGATTTTCCAGAATTCATTAGGATCGGATAATAATTATAGACAAAAACATAAAAAAAAACCCAAAAAAAAAACAAAATGTTTTGCCTACTTTCGAGTAAAATGCTGAGTACGAGTATCTTATAGTCGGAATATCGAGTATAGCGTTCTTACTTGCTCTTGTGTTTGATACAAGCTTTGAAGTTTATAAAGCTATAAAGGCTTTTCCCGTTTGTATACAAAATCTTTGCCTTAAACAAATGCATTTCCATGCCAAATTTGACCTGATGGCAGTTGGCTAAACTAAATTCTTAGCATTCACATCGAAGTTTTATGAACATTTCAACCGCGTAGATATTGTGGCTTGCCGTGTTTTCAGTCACATATGAAATTTTCTTTAAAAAATTCAAATTCACAATACAATTCTCAATACTTGAAGCTAGCTAACTTTCTGGGTCATCAATTCAAGCCGCTGCCTTTGCTAATTCCAAAGTTAAGCATAATATTTCCACTGTCGCTAACCCAGTGTACGCATTACTTGCTCTCTGGCTATATTAGCCACGCTCTCTCTCTCTCTATCTTTTCTCTTTCTCTGCCGCTCTTCCGTTCTCTATATATCCCTCTCTCTCTCTGTCTCTCTCTCTCTGTTCGGCTGTTATTGGCTCTCTAGCAGCAGCAGCAAAAAAAAAATTGGCTGGGCTACAAGTTCGACCGCATTCCAATGCTAAGACGTCGCTTTGCCTGCACTCTATGCTGTGCCACAACAGCAACACCAACAACAACAACAACAACAATAACAAGCTTATATCGACCATTGGCTGGCGCTGGCTACGTAATCAATGAGCAAAATATGCAATTATTATGTAGAATAAATACAAGCATAAATATATGTATATATGTATGAGTCCTTTTTGAAACTGCTGCCAAACTTCAATTTCAAACGAAAGTCATCATATTCATTTCAAGTTTGTTGCCTAAGTCTCTTGTTTCAGCCACTAAAGGCTCGCTCATTGAGAACGTTAAGTGTTTAGTATATTCTAGGTCTACATATTTACATATTTATAAAGTCAACTCTGAGGCTTTGTTTACCCTGAAAGAGAAGTGTGCATGTGAAGACTGCTTCAACTTGTGCAGGAAGGAAGCAAACAGCAGCAGTTGGCACCTCTAAAATGTCCAAGATCATGTATAATAACCAACTCAGCCACTACATCATGCAACTGTCAGGCGGCAAGACTTGCCAACTAATGGTGAAATATAATTTGCACTGGTCACCTGAAGCAAGGAACAGAACAGAACAGGCAGTCTTAGTATATTGCAATTATGGCTCATCTAGCTGGGTCACACCTCTGCTGGCATCTCTGTTAGTGGCCTTCAGTTGAATACGGAATGGGAATGGGAACAAGTGGACATTGACAAATTATCAAGAAATGCAAGCCGAGGGTAAGACTAACACTGATGGCATACAATATTAGATTAGGTAGGGGAACTCTGAAGACAGAATCTTCTACTACTTAAAGCATGACAATGTGGATTGATATAGCCAAATTCAACAACGCCTAGTCAAGTTTGGTTGTCCGTTGGACTTCAACATAAAAATTGAGCTTTAACTTGACCTAGAGCTTGCTAAAATAATAGAAAAAAAGAACAATTACAAATTGATTTTCTTACCTCACTGTAAGCAAAACAAATGGCCCTTGTACATCAAAACGTTGTGAGTACATTTATGCTAAAAAACATGAAACTTTATTTGTTGCTAGATTTTAGCTATTGATTTTAGTGTTGCCACTTCCTGATATATATAAATAGTACCTCTCGTATACCTTATCAGCTGCAAGACAGCTTTGAATCACCTCGTTGCTTTTGATTACAACTTCGAGACACGACCTTGAGCCGGCAAAAGCAATGTTTGGATAAATCAAGATCACAATCAAGATCAACTTTAAAATAGAAAACTATAAAAAACAAGAAAGGAAGGCTTGACGAATCTTATATAACAGATACATTGTAAATTTATAACCGATGTAGATCAAATCTGGTCGGTGGGCGTGGGGCTATATGGGATATAAGGGATAGAAGACGAAAATGTTTTAATTTGGATGAAAAACAGAAAAGTTATGCTACTTAGATTTGGTTATATGGTAGCTATATGATATAGTTTTCCGATCTTGTCCGATCTTAATCAGCGTTGCAACAAAAGAAGCATCTGGTAAACATTTCAGCTCTCTTTTAACACTTCCAAGATCTTTGTGTTGAAACAGACGCGTGGACAGAAGGACGATGGCTATATTGATTCCCCTTGTCATGCTGATCAAGAATATATATACCTTCTATAGTCGGAAAGGCTGCCTTCTATGCATTGCAAACCGCAGTAAATTTGTTTTCTGGGTTTTCAAATGTATCAAATGACTGATAGCTTTTCGTGTTAACCAAGATAGCAGATCCAGATCTCATGTATTATCTGGACTTGGAAACAGCTCCAATAAAGAGTATAATTTCAGAATTGCGAACATTGAGGGGGCATGCAAGCTGTAATCATTTGAAGCATCCAATCATATAGATGGTACGACATATGATAGCCAGCGTTTCAATGACTTTTCTAAACATCCGGAATTTATTTGAATAAAAAATTCCCATGACAGATTTTTGTTATTCGATTTCTAAACTGATTTCTTATCAACTCGTAGATGTTTTCTATGTGTTTCTATCGCTGTGTGGCACATAAATTCATGCTTTATGACACACTCACACAGACACCACACAGCCACATCTCCGCACCTGTTCAAATGTTAAGTTATGCAGGCAGACAGGCAGGCAGGCAGGTGTGTTTGAAAGCCAGTTTTAAGTTTTGGTTCCATTTTATATGTATTTTTTCTGTTTTTTGTTTTTTTTTTTGTTTTTCATTTTCTATGCCGCACACACATTCTTGGCATAGTTGAGATTTGCGGCTGTGCAGCCCTAACAGCGGCTTTAAAGTGAACTCTATCATGTAGTTGAGTTGTCTGTGCCAAGTGAAACTGTTGAACTGTTGAAGCAACGCAGCATTATCTGCGTCTGATTTTGCGTGAGCCATATGAATTGCTTTTAGATTTCTGTGCTAATTGGCTTAGTTTGACGAACTGCATTTAATTTCATTTAATTTCATTTCGATTTTGATTTTGATTTTGCTTTTATTTAAGTTTTACTTTCAGATTGCGTTTTAAGTTTCCATTAATTTATTTTGTATTTAACATTTAACACGTTTGCGAGTTGTTATTTATTGCGATTGCATTTCATTAATGAATTGGCCAAGCAGAGCGAACAATAACGTGATTTCATTTCTTTTTCTCTGGATCTCAATTTCAACGCAGAAAGTTTGATGATCCAAAAAAAATAAGATAAAATATACAAAATATATGCAGAGTTAGAAAAATGTAGGATAACCTGTGAGTTCTCATAGGTTACTTCCTCTATACTCATAGAACTACGCCTTCTCTTATTGACGTTGTCGCTGACTTCCGATTAAAGTGTGATTTTGCAGGTCTCTGAATGGTTTAGCAAGAGGCATAGTTCTCATACAACATTCAATCGGAATGAATAGTCTCAGTTGTCATAGCAGGATATATAGTTAGGATACTGGCCTGATCTGATCAAGATCAAGACAACTATATCATACTATAAGCAAAGATTTCAGTTTTCAGATTTCATCTAGATCATTGTGTATGGTATCTAAGCTTCGGCAAGAAGAAAATAGTTCATTAAATTATTTAAGCATTTCAAAATATCTTCAAAATTTCTTCTACAGACTTGACCTGTATGAAAATCATGGTTTCACATGTACAACATGGTTTTACCATGTCCTAGCGTATTGGATAGACCTGACTCTGGCCGGACTGACTGGCATGACTCTTCATATTTGCACTGGCAATTCAATTAAACGAACTTACAAAGTGATAGCCAGCCAGCCAGACAGGCAGACAGACAGAGAGACAACATTGACTGACAGTTTGACTTATTGGCTAAAAGCCTGGGCCAAAACAACGGATACCTCACCTCACACACACACACACTAACCAGGGGAGTAACTACTAGTCTGATATTATGGGTAAGCCGCTTTATTGCTGCCCCCGTTGCCCCTGTTTGAACTGGTGTTTGTTGTACAAATAGAAAATTTCATATAGAAATGTAAAGAAGAAATATTTAGCAAGAAGTCGAAGTCGGCGCTGACGATTTCACTAACACCGGCGTTGGCCAGGAAAGCCAAAATGGTATAAGCCACCACCAATACAGAGATGGCCGCTCTGGCTGGCAAACTTGGATAAAACGGCGACACACGCATGCACACACACACACACACACACACACACACACATAGGAGCTAGCCAAGAGTGAGGCAAAAGGCCAATAAACCTTTAAAGACAACAACGCGATGTGTTGGCTGCCAAAGCGCCAAAGATTGTGCCACTGTTGTTGTTGTTGTTGTTGTTGGTATTATTATTGTTGTTGTTTGGTTTGCTGCTCATCGATCACACACATAGGCACACAGAAACCAACACATGCACACAGGCAAACACACGCACACCGGCTTAACATAATGTTAACTATGCTTGCTGAAAACAAAAAGGGAAATTTTTAGCAACATTTTTTTTGTCTTTTTTTATTTTTGGTATGGAAAGTATTTGAGGCCATGTCGCTATTTGTTGTTGTTGTTGTTGTTGTTGTTGTTTTAGCACTGTTTGCTGTTGTTGTTGTAATTGTTAATGCTTAGCCTTTAAATTATTCTAAAAAGCAGAAATGTGGTGTGAAACTAACCGACTAGAAAATACGCTGCAGTAAAACAAGTTGATTATATGTTATATGGGAGCTATATGATATAGTTGTCCGATCTTGATCAGATCAGGCCAGCGAACGTGAGGTCTCCTCAAATGGATACAAACCGAATTTAGTTTGATTTGGATGAAAAACAGAAAAATTATGCTCCTAATTGTTCATTTCGGAACAATCGGTTATATGGGAGCTATATGATATAGTTGCCCGATCTTCATCAGATCAGGCCAGTGGACGTGGGGTCTCCTCAAATGGATACAAACCGAATTTAGTTTGATTTGGATGAAAAACAGAAAAATTATGCTCCTAAGTGTTCATTTCGGAACAATCGGTTATATGGGAGCTATACGATATAGTTGCCCGATCTTCATCAGATCAGGCCAGTGGACGTGGGGTCTCCTCAAATGGATACAAACCGAATTTAGTTTGATTTGGATGAAAAACTGAAAAGTCATGCTCCTAATTGTTCATTTCGGAACAATCAGTTATATGGGAGGTATATGATATAGTTGTCTGATCTAAATCAGATCAAGCCAGTGGACGTGGGGTCTTCTCAAATGGATACAAGCCGAATTTAGCTTGATTTGGATGAAAAACAGAAAAATTATGCTCCTAATTGTTCATTTCGGAACAATCGGTTATATGGGAGCTATATGATATAGTTGTCCGATCTTGATCAGATCAGGCCAGTGGACGTGGGGTCTCCTCAAGTGGATACAAACCGAATTTAGTGTGATTTGGATGAAAAACAGAAAAGTTATGCTCCTAATTGTTCATTTCGGAACAATTGGTTATATGGGAGCTATACGATATAGTTGTCTGATATTGATCAGCTTAGGCCAGTGGACGTGGGGTCTCCTCAAATGGATACAAACCGAATTTAGTTTGATTTGGATGAAAAAAAGAAAAGTTATGCTCCTAATTGTTCATTTCGGAACAATTGGTTATATGGGAGCTATATGATATAGTTGTTCGATCTTGATCAGATCAGGCCAGTGGACGTGGGGTCTCCTCAAATGGATACAAACCGAATTTAGTTTGATTTGGATGAAAAACAGAAAAGTTATGCTAATAATTGTTCATTTCGGAACAATCGGTTATATGGAAGCTATGTGATATAGTTGTCCGATCTTGATCAGATCAGGCCAGTGGACGTGGGATCTCCTCAAATGGATATGAACCGAATTCAGTTTGATTTGAATGAAAAATAGAAAAGTTATGCTCCTAATTGTTCATTTCGGAACAATCAGTTATATAGGAGCTATATGATATAGTTCACCAATCTGGATAAATCTCGAACTTGACCAGCGTGCAGACAAAGGAAGCATCTTGTGCAAATTTCAGCTTTGTAGCTTTTAAGGCTTCTGAGATATTTGTGTTGAAACAGACAGACGGACATGGCTATATCGATTACCATTGTCATGCTGATCAAGAATATGAATACTTTATATGGTCGGAAAGACTTCCTTCTATGCGTTGCAAACTTCTTTACAATATGTATATACCATTTTGTGAATGGTATAAGGACTGACTGACTTATTGAGAAACCCTGCACAGGAGGGGCTTCTCTAAGCTGGAAAGTTCTTCGCAACGATCTGCATATGGCATTTTCGATTAAATCGTGGTTGAGTTTTTATAGCTGCTAATGTTAATGATGCGAATTCGCCTGCGATAAGACAGATAATGCTGTGGTCGATGGGCTCAAAAGTGTTTAGTTTACGTTGATTCGAACCCTGACTGAACCCTGAAATATTTAATCTTTTGACGCATAATTTTCAGTACTGATCTGATCTGATCTGATCTGTTATCCAATGCAATAACTATTTGTTTAAGGCATCTTAAGCCCTTGACCATAGTTTCCCATATACAGGGTATGTTAAATATTTGTCATGCGTTGCTGATTTGATTTGCTTTGTCTGTCTGTCTGTCTGTGAGGTGTGCCGCATGATTAGCCTTTGCCAGCGCTGTTGTAGGTATTGTTGTTGTTATTGTTGCTTTTGCTGTAGTCGCACCCATAAATAACGCAACTACGTTAGCAAAATAGACAACAACAAGAATAACAACACACAACAAACAACACAACACACACAGAAAAATGCGCGCCCCCACATAGATAAACTAAGGAGGAGCAGCAGCAGGCAGCTATTGCAGCTGCACCAGCTTTAGCGGGGGTGATTCAAGTGGGACAAAGTACTTCAGTGAGTCAATATATCCAATATAGGCAATACCATATTGAAGCGGATGCAACATTTTGTAATCAACAAACAAAAAAGCTGTGCAACATCGAGCATTTCGACTTCAGCGTGGACTCTAAGAGAATCATCTAATCACATAAATGTTTGCTTGCCAAATTGATAATCGATAACAAAGCTTCAAATCATAATCAATAATATCTTCTCTTTCACTCATCATGCAAAATAATCTTGGTAAAAAATACACAAATTGATTCGAAATAGGTAATTATGGGGTACAAGCAAAACCAGCCGCAAGATGAGGCACGTTTTTTTCTTTCTTTCCTTTTTTTTTTGCTTTGAAAACCAAAAAACCACCAAGAAAAAAAGTTAAGAAAAAGTGAATTAAATTTCACTCAATGAATTTCGTTGTTGTCGTAGTTGTTTGTTGTTGTTGTTGTAGTTGGTGTTGTTGTGTACAGTGTGACTATTTTGTTTAAATAAAGTAAAAGTCAATTAACATCTTTGTCGCATTAACATGAAGCCGCCGCTGTCTCTGTGTAAATATGTACACATCTATGTATTTATGTATGAGTTGTATGTGCGTGTGTGTGTGTATGTATGCCTTTGTTATGCATTTTTTAGCATTTGCTGCCACGCTGCTGGGCTGGCTAGGCTACTATGATTGCTCTTTCCTTTGCGCCTCTTGCATGAAAATGAGCATGAAAGCGAATAGCAAACAAAAGACTTAGGCAACGAACGTGAACTAAGAATTTTGAGAGCAGGCCATTGATTGGAGCTCTTGCGAGAGTGACTGGGGCGTTGTTGTACGGAAGTGGCACACACACACATCACTCGCTCAGAGAGTGAAACAGAGAAAGAGCAATAGAGAGAGAGAGAGGGGGGCAGGTAAAAATGTCCATAGATCGAGTGTCCATTGCGGCATTTCTGCGGTGGCCGGAACCAGTTTTTACAACCAATTTTTCTTTAATATTTTTTTTTCTTTCTTGACTCTGCTGCTAGTTTTCTTTTTTTTTTTGCAGGCCTAACTGTTTGATGTCTTATACCGTTGCAATCGTTCTTGGCATGATTCGCTAAAAACGTCGTCGTCGTCGTCCAAGACCCAAAACGTTTTCCATTTGCGGCAGCGACGAACCAAAACCGAAACCAAAAACCGAACCGCTTCATTTGGCCGCTCCCTAAGCCGAAACTCGAACTCGAACTCGAACTTCGTCTACAAAAAGCCCGTTAGGACGACAAAGACGACGACGACGACGACGGCAACAATGTGGCCAATACGGGCAGCCAATCAACAAGAACAACTTAACAACTTATGCAACTGCATTCATTTAAGAACCGTTATGAAATACTACAATAAAATTGAAATTGATCTTAGAGATACATAGAACTGGTCTTAGTGTTTGCTGCCCAGGCCCAAACCCCCCAACCAACCAACAGCACCAACACAAACTAACTGCAGTTAAGCCGAGGAAACCTGACTCTACACAAAGGTTTAAGCCACAATTCTGGACATCAGCATAAAAGTGGAAGTAAGCAACTGCGGTGGGGAGTTGAGGGTCCCCAGAGCCAACTAGGTATTATACGATTGATGATGAGCTCATTGAATGGTTTTTGAAAAATTAATAAACAAATTTCATTTGAATGGTGATAGAAACGTGCACATCTGTATACTATGTATATGTGCATTTAATTGTCTCTGCGTGTGTGTGTGTGTGTGTGTGTGTGTGTAAGCTGTATAACTGTGACTGACTGCAGTTGTTTATAAGACGAGATGTACTATTTATATATCGGGAATTGGCAACACTAGTGTCAACAGCAAAGATCTGACAACACCATAATAAACTTGACATTTTTTAGCATAAGCGTACTCACAACGTTTTGATGTACAAGTGGTATTTGCTTTGTTTGCAGTGAGTTAAGAAAATTGATTTGGAAAAATATGAAAATTTCAAGAGGAGATTTTCGTTGGATTATTTTTCACAACTATCGAAGTGGATTGATCATCTCAAAAAGAATGCGTCGATGAACTCAGTTCCTTGCATGGCGATAAAGCACCATCAAAAACCACAGTATACCGCTGGTCGCGGTATCGTTGGATAACCCATAACTTATCAATCACTCAAAAAGAAGATGATTAAAGGGTTCGCCGGTAACAAAACAGCAATTGGCTGTGTCAAATCGAACAAAAGTTGTTCCTAGACTAAAAACTTAAGATAGAATGTTTTCTCAAAAACCCGTCATGAAACTACCAAATCAGTAAAGAAACGTAAGATGGAATGAATGAATGATGAATTCGGAATGATAAACAATTACTTATTTGCTAGAAGTTTCTGGGAAAATAGGGAAAACAATCGCTAAAGGCAGGCTGTCCTTCATCAAGGTAAATCGGCCAACTCACGCCCAACTCACGCAACAGAGTTGCACTGAAAACATTGATTTGGCAGGCACCAAATATCAATCGTAACATTATCAGGACTGTTCGGTTAACTTCTTGATTGGTATCCGAATGTCCGAAGCCTTATAGCTTCCCTGACGTCACAGCCCGATTGGGACATAAGTACGAAAAACCCAAACTTTTCGAAGTGGAAGTGGAATTCCAATTCGATTTACTTTTCAAACCGCAGTGGAAACGGGAACAGGCCTGTAAATGTTGATACATATATACTCATGTTCTGTATCAGTTCTAATAAGAGCTATGTTCAAATAAGAGTTAGGTTCTAATAAATGCTTATTATACCATTCACAAAATGGTATAATCAGTTTGTCAGGAAGTTGGCAATGCTAGAAGGAACCGTTTCCGACTATACAAAGTAACATTCTTGATCAGCTTGACAAGGGGAATCGATATAACCATGTCTGTCTATCTGTCCGTCTGTCCACCCGTCTGATTCAACAGAAAGATCATATAGCTCCCATATAGCCGATTGTTCTGGAATGAAGACTTAGCAGCAGAACTTTTCTATTTTTCATCAAAATCAAACCAAATTCTGGTTGTATCTATTTGAGGAGGCTGGCTGGATCTTATTAAGATCGTACAACTATATTATATAGCTACCATATAACCGATTGTTACGGAATGAACACTTAAGAGAATAACTTTTCTGTTTTTCCTCCAAATCAAAAGAGATGCACAGTATATCCACTGTATCCACTGTAGCCCCACGAGTGCCGACCAGATTTCGTCTAGATCGGTTATGTATATTTAATGTGAATGATATATAACTTCGGCAAGCAAAAGCTAACCTTTCTTTCTTGTTTTTTGACTATAACAATTGAAATGTTCTTATCACAAATACCTTATATATGAACCTTAGCAATCAGTATGTCATTCAAAGAAACTTCTATATAGTTAAGCTATTATTTTGCTATGAATGCCATTTAACAGCACCCACATCGGCTGACCTGGCTATATGCGTACGGTATATAAGCTTCGGCAAGCCTTAGCCAACTCTTATTTATCTATCTAACACTTTGCTTTTTTAATAACAATTATTGTTCTCTCACTGTTGTTGTTATTGTTAGTTTTCGGCGCTCCCAAAAGCCACAAAATTCCAATGGCATAGAATCATGCATGCAAATATGTGTAGCCCTGGCAACATTTTGTTGATTAATGTTGATATTTTTCATGCAATCACCAAAAAAAAAAAAGGCTTATAAAAATATATATATTAAAAAATATTTAAAAATATAGATGTGTATGTATTAAATGTGATTCCTAGTTGTCTCTGTTCTACACTCACTTGCTTTTTGTTTTTGTTTTTTTTTTTTTGGTGTTTCGTTTTACTCAGTTTCAGTTTAACAGAGTTCTGCTTAGTTTTTGTTGCCGTTGCCGTTGCCTCTGCCTTGTGTATGTTTGTATGTATAAATATCTATGTGTGTTTGTCTTAATCTGGGTTTGTAAGTTTGCCTGCTCTTTTAGCCAAGCGCGTCTTCTGCTTCTTCTGCTGGTTCTGCTCAACCGTCCCAAACTTCGTCACACACAGCGCATTAGAAGAATTCTACTACATTTCATTTCATGTATGTATGTATGTATGTGATATTTGTTGTTGTTGTTGTGGTTGTTATTGTTGTTACTGTTGTTGTTGTTGTTACTGTTGGTGCTGCTGATTTGGCATATGATGTTGCTTTTTGTTGCCGTTTTGTTTTTGTGATTTCTCAAATTTCGTTTAGATCAATTAACAATAACTGCGCGGCACTTGCGAAAAAATCACAATTTAAACATTTTTTTTTTGTATGTGTGCAGTTTATGTGTACGTGCTTGTAGTTTTGTTGTTGTTGTAGTTCGTGGCACCGCCGCGCTTCAACCAAAAAAAAAATAACACAACCGACGGCAGCAACTGAGAAAACCGTTTTGGCCGACCATCGGCTTCACTTGTTGCTTTTTGTCGCGGACCCCAACACTGAGAGACGGGAGCACAACTTCCAGAGAGAGAGAGAGAGACTTAAATGGAGTTTCGCTGCCGCTAAAAACAGGTTTCCCAGCTTAAATTCTATGCTAGGGATGTCCAAAGTTAACCGATCGATGTTTTCCGGTTGTCCGATGATCTTTTATTCGCGATGTTTCGTTCACGCATCGATGTTTAACTAAACATCGAAATATGCCACCCTCAATTGTTATTGTATGTGTTCTTTGTGTGTTCATGATGCAAAATCTACCGAAATATTTGTGGTATTATCAAGTTTAAAGCAGTCGTGGGAATATTACATCCTTCAAAACGTCAGCATCGCAACCGACTTAAACCAGAATTGCTCATTTTGGTCAACATCGATATTTGGATCTCAGTGGCCATCGCTATTTCCAGCTCAGATTCTAAGCTGTCCGAGACAGCTGGCATCGATAGCTGCGTTAACAGACCGATAAGTGAATCGACTACAACTCTTAAACTATACATCATTGTTTTTCTTTCTTTTTTAAGAAGCTGATCATCAGCAACGCTTTTCATGCTGAATGGAATGGAATGAATGAATGAATGAATTTTAATGGCGGTTAAGCCTGATCATTATTGCAGGCTTCTTGATTTAAGGCTTAGTAAACTGTCGCAACAGCTTGAAACGTCGCGCTTTCGCTTAACATTCAATATGCTTCACAAAATATACATATAAATTTGGAAGGCCTATAAATTTAAGTATGTGTATTTTCTTATTCTGATACAACATAAAATGGTTTAATTAGATTGATTTAATTTTCAATTGATCTGAATGTCAATGCTATTACTTTGAATGTTTCCATATCCGTTTTGGGCTCACTTCCTTTGAAGGTTTTTCATTTAGTTTCGTTAAAATTCATAAATAGAAATAGCCGTTTAGATGCACGCAGTGGCAATGCTGCCTGCAAGCGTTGCCAGATGCCGCTGCTTGCAAGCAGTCCACGAACTGCTTGTTGTCATACACCGCGCTAATTTGAATCATATTACAAGCTGTTATTTTATACAGGTTTTTATTTATACAAAAAAAAAATGGTCGTTCACATAAAACTACAGAATGAAGAAGGACAGTAGCTGTGCCCTAAATCTCAGGATAGGCGCTGCCAATCAAACTTTTACCACGATAGCGCCACGAATAGGTGATAATGCCAAATTTGCTGTTGCCCAGCGAGACTGGGCAAGTGCGATCTGGACGCAGCTGGAAGCAGACGGTGTACAGAGCCAGCTCCAATTCCGGCGAGGTGCCCACAAACATGGTGTCCACTGGTTTGTTGAGGCCCTTGTGCGAGAAACGTATCTTGAGCACTTTACCCTTCTGCAAGCAGAACGCCAACACGGAAAATTAGAAATGAATTCTGTAATTTACCTAAATCTTCGCTTTTACCGTGCCAATGTCCTGCTCCTTTAGGTAACCCTTGTAGTCAAAACGGCCCGCCTGCTCTTCATCATTCACATACACCCAGTTGTGGAAGCCAATGATGGTGCCATTCTTCACCTCATGGACAAACACATGCTCAAAGCCGGAGCTGCCAATCTTGCCCTGGCCCCGCGAATACTGCGTAAACCACAGCTCCTTGACCAAATCGCGATGTGTCTTGGGATCGGGTGTGACGATGCCCTTCTGCTGCAAGAACAGCATGGCCTGGCGCATTACGGATGTGGCCATAACAGCATCTAGAAAGTCATTCTCTTCCTTACGCTCATTGGCCGTCACATGCTCATTGACCAGCGTATCCTCCTCATAATTGTTGAACAGCAAACGCATCTTGGCAATGGTGGGCGATTCCAAGGCCTTGTTATCCACACTCAGCAGGCTAATGGCCCACAGAGAGAGAGACAGAGAGAGAGAGAGAGAGCGAGAGAGAGAGAGAGAGAGTGAGGGATTGATTTGCGGCTGCTACTCATACTTACGGCTGTGGCGCCTCATCGGCGCTGTCAATGGAACGCGTGCGTCCCTGCAGATTGACATTGATCAGGTTTAGTTGACTGTTGGTCTCCTTGGTATACAGCTGCTCGGTGAGCTGACGTATCTCGTCATCGCTGGCCACTGAGTTGCCCCCTGATTGGAAGCCGGGACGTACTGTGGTTGTGGTGCCTGTATGTGGGACAAAGGATACACCATTACCATTACCATTGCCTTTTCCATTTCCAGGTGGGCTGGTGGGCGTGGTGGGCTGTGGTTGAACTGGCATAGGTGTATGAATCGGTGTGGGCAAAGGCAATTGCCACGCTGTGGGCGAACTGGGTGTGGGCAATGCTTGTGGCACAGGTGATTTGGGTGTAGGCAGCGCTGGATAATCCTCCTTCAGCGAGGGACGACGCGGTGTTGGCAGGCTGGGGAAATCATCTTTGTGCGCCTGCGGCTTGGCTGTGGCTTCACCAAAGCGTAGATCAATGCCACCAGGCTGAGCATTTGGAGTCTTTGGTCGCTGAGTTGTGGTTGTGGTGGTGCTGGTGGTGGTGGTGGTGGTAGTGGTGGTGCTGCTGGTCAGCGGGGCCAGACCAAAGCCCGGACGACCAACATTGCCCGCCGCTCCGGCAGTGCCGCCACCCGAGTAGCTTAGATCAAAGCCACTGGGCTGTGGCTTCTGTGGTCTGTAGGGGGCAAAACCAGGCGGCA
This sequence comes from Hirtodrosophila duncani, assembly GCA_037043425.1. NCBI lineage: Eukaryota > Metazoa > Arthropoda > Insecta > Diptera > Drosophilidae > Hirtodrosophila > Hirtodrosophila duncani. Next base: position 6,500,260 of record JBAMBM010000704.1, read on the forward strand.
AATTCGGTGCACCGCCACCAGCCGTTGAGGCACCACCTTGAGGACGTCCCACGCCAACAGCAGGCTGTGCTGGCAAATTGCTTTGGGTGGCCACGCCGGCAACTGGCCATTGCGGACCATTGGCGGAGGCGGCGCCAAATGGCGATGAGCTGGGCGTGTCGGGACGTGGTCCCAGCGGCATTAACGGGGCATGCGATATGACCAATGGCGGTGGCTTCTGGGCAATCGTTGGCGGCACGCTCCTGGGCGTTGTGGTGGTCGTGGTGGTGGTGCTGGTGGTGGTGGCATCGCTGCCACTGCCAAAGAACTTTTTGAAGCCACCAAACCAGGATTTCTTGGTGGTCACCTCCTCTCCAATAGCCGGAGCGGGTGTTATCTCAACTTCGCTTTTATAAGCCGCTGGAAACACACACACAGAATGGAAAGGCATTTAGTAGACACAGAGGCCGACTGGGAGACATTGGTAGTTCCCCAGTTTTAAGGTTTCTCTCTACCTGCGAATTCGCATTGACCGGCGATGACAACGCAAACAAAAACAAACAAAGAGCCCAATGCCAGGCAACGCATGTTGTGGCTGGTTTTCTGGTTTCTTTACGGCTGTGTATTGGTGATTATCACTTTGGCTGGGTTTGGCTGGGATTTGCCTTGGTTTACTTTACTTAGGTTACCCAATCACCAGAGGCCAGAGACAGACGAGCGAACGAACAAATGAACTAACACGTCGGAGATTCAGCACACGACTGAGCCGCAATATTTGAGACACCCTGACTCTAGCTAGGCTGAGACTCCGACTTAGATAGAGACACAGCTGGACAACAGCAACAACAACAACAACAACAACGGCATCCGCTTGATCTTTACTGTGGCTATTATTATCATTGTTGTTGTTGTTGTTGCTGTTGCTGTAGTTGTTATTAATGAGCTGACGTCGCTGCTGCCGTTGATGTCGCAGAGCATTTAGCGTGGGCTTAGCCCAATGAAGCTGGCGCCGTACTTGGATTTAACTAGAGCATATTAGTTTCGGGAGTCAACAAGGTAAGAGTTGATTGAATTATCCAAGAAACTTGTCATATTGTTGAAAGAGAAGCAACCTCTCCTCGCATTTGATTGTCAGATTTGATCTGCAAATCCTGAAATTAATCATTATACTCGTACTCTATATAGAATAAACGAGGAAGGAAGCGTTTCCGACCTGATAAAGTATATATATATTCTTGATGAGCATCAAACAGCGAAGTCGATTTAGCCTTGTCACCTACATCTCGGAGACTATAAGAGCTAGAGATACCCAATTTGGTGAGTGAGGCGTCCGATCAAGTTTGTTTTAAGATTTTGCCCCGCCCCCACAAATCGTTAAAGCCCCAATTTGACAGATTTAGTTAAAACTCGGTTTATATAGTTTATATATGTATAAACACATTCCCTGCCGATCTTCCGAAATTCATCAGGATCGGATAAGATCAAGCGTACATTTATGAGCAGAGACATACATGCCATATCATTACCATTTCTATGTGAGAGAGAGAGAGAGATACACCATTCTGCTGGGTTGTAAACATGTGTTCACCAAATTGTCATAAAGAATGTTGCCAGAACATGCCATCAACATTGTTTCTGCCTTGTAAACATGTTGCAGGATGCCACAAGCCACTGTTAGTTACGTTAGGTAGTTGACGTTGCATTAATGGAATTGTATTCATAGCTCATTTGTCCACAAAAAGGGGTCTGAGTACGGATATCCTATAGTCGCAACTAGTCTATAGCGTTACTTACTTGTTTTCCACATATAAAAAGCTATCTTTGTTTATGTTATTACTAATTTTTGTACCTAAAACTGAAATTTAACAAATCCCAATTTCGGAGAATGAACAAATCGCAGTTGCATAAACACAATTATCAATTGTCTACTTAAGAGCACATTTGTATGCAATTATTTACAGTCCACTTGACATCTAAATTGTTGTTCTAATTAAAAATCTTGCTAATTGGGGGGGAGGAACCTTCTGTTTCCACAGCCTTAAGGCAAAAATTTCATTAAAGAAATTTATAATTTTAAGGATAGGATGGGATGTGGGTAAGCAAATTCGAACACAATCATAGGACACATTTGTTTCTTCAGACTGCCTTGGCTTTCTCTCTTATTCCTGCTTAATGATAACAATGGGGTGACTGCAGGAGCGGTCTCAGGAACACGAACAGAGGGAGTCACCCAGACATATTACTACAAAATAAAGTTTAGTTCAACAATTGTACTCCAAAACATTAGGGCCTTCGAACTTAAATGCAGATGCAGATAAATTCAACATATCTTTAAGGTATTTCCTAAGAAACTAGATGATGGAGTTAAGATAAGTGAAGATCTGCAACTGCTAATGAACTGAGACTTAAAGACAGGACAAATATTTTGTAAAAATATAAAGCAAATATCAAATGAAACCTCAATTTTGTTCATATATTTGAAGTCCAACGGACAACCAAATTTGAGCCGCTTCTCACAATGTAACATCAGCAATTTGCATATAGGAGAATGTTTTCTTCAGGCGAATATTCGCCCCATCAGTGACATAGACAAGCTATTGGTAGATGCTCAACATTGAGAGCACTTGCTTAAATGTCCGTTTCTTCGCACTCATTTAAACACCAACGCTGCTGTCTCAACGCTGTTCGATGTCAAACATTTACAGAGGCAAAGTGGCCCTTTGCTTCTTTAAGCAGAGTTGAGAGTTTGCACATATGATAGCTGATAGCTGCAACTCAATAGCCTGTATATATACCTCGATACACAGAAGAGGGAGAACGATGAAATTTGTTAAAAATATATAGAAATTTTAGAGCAAACACAAGTGCAAAATTAAGCGTCGCCGACCCCATAAAGTATATATATTCTTCATCAGCATCAATAGCCGAGTCGATCTGGCCATGTTCGTCTGTCCGTCCGTATCAACACCCAGATCTCGGAGACTATAAGAGCTAGAGTTACCAAATTTGCTATGTAGACTCCCCTCGTGGGACGTTAGATCACTTTGCGTTACGCCCCCTCCAACCCCCCTAAATCGATAAAAACCTTATCTATATAAACACCTAGATCTTGGAGACTATAAAAGCTAGGGTCACCAAATTCGGTATGTAGACTCATCTTGGCCGCCGTCAGATCAAATTTGTTTTAAAAATTTTACCAAAATTTGATGAAATCAAATGGAATTATTAATTTTGGCATCGCCTAGGTCATCTGCAAGTCACCGAAATCTGTTCATTTTTGCAGTGCTTACTAAAAATTCATTTGAACTTGCCTCTGGCTTGTGTACTACAGTTGATAGGCATATATATATATATATAGTCACACGAACTATACCTATACATATATGTACATATGCACAAAAGCAACGCCGCAATTATTAGAATCTCACAAATCCTCTCTTACCTTATTTTCATTCATTATGATTATGCGCTTTAATTACTTTACACAAAAAGAAAGAAATTTACAAAAAACCAAAATAGAATTGCAACTGCCCCATTTGATTCGATTTGATTTGATGATATAAGAGCTGCTGCACTAATTGGCATGAAACTTACATAAAATGTGGTGAAAATTGTCCACATATTTGCTTTAGGGGTCAACTGCTATGAATTTGGTTTGCTTTGGAAATGTCATTTTCAATTTTGAGTTGAGTTTCATAAGGCAAAAATATTAAGTGCAATCGCCATATTGTTGTTGCTGTTGTTGTTGTTGTTGTTGTTTTCTAATGAATTCTAAATCGGGCGGCAAGTTGGAACTGTGACAGCAACTGCTACTGCGACGCTTATCAATGTTTTATACGAAAAAGGCCATTGGAAAAGGTTACTTTTTTATTTAGGATTTTTATAAATATGCATATATATATATATATATATATATGTATTTATATATATACGCTTGGAATGTTATTATTACCATATAAGCTAGAATATATATATTTGTTTTTATAAGAGTCGCTGCATGATTTAAGCTTTTGCAAAATTGCTCACTTTGAAATTCTCATAAAATAAACTTGGTTGAGAAAATATAATCTGGAAATATGGAATATGTAATACCATTCACAGCATGGTATATTCCTTTTGGCAGATGACATGTTTGGAAGTTCACTTTCACACATTGCTTAAAACTTAAACGTTCAAAAGCATAATTTGAGAGAGAGAGAAAGGACGCCTATTTGGGGCAATTCCACTAAATTTAACTAGGCAGAAGATGAAAACCAAAAAATATATATTGGACCGATCACCATGAAATTTTGACTAGATACTAATATCAGAGAGGGGAAGGGCATATATCGTTTTAAGGTCGTGGTATCGCCCCTTCATATAAGCGATAATGAAAATTTGTCATATCTTTCTGGTTATTAGATCGATCGCCATGAAATGTTAACTGAATACTAACCTCGAACAGGGGAAAGTCAAGAGCTATAAACCGCTTTTGAAAAATATCCGTGGCACCGCCCCTTTATATATATCTTTGCACCTATTAGGCCGATCGCCATGAAATGTTGACTGTATAATAACTTCAACAAGGGGCAGGTTTGAGATATATATTAGCTTGGAATATCGATATGTTGAGTTATCGATATATGTATATTTATGTATTCAGTTATCGAATAATGTTGACTGCATAATAACTTCAACAAGGAGCACGTTTGATATATATTAGTTTGGAGTATCGATATGTTGAGTTATCGATATATGTATATTTATGTATTCAGTTATCGAATACTGTTATTACTATATTGAGTTATCGATATGTGCGTAACTATATATTATATAACCTATTATATATATGTCTATCGATATATTTAGTAATCGATATTGAGTTATCAATATATGTATATTGACACAATGAGTTACTGATATATGCATATCGATATCTTTAGTTATACATCGATTGCGTTGTGTGTACATCGATATCTTGACTTATCGATAGACGATTATATATCGATATCGGTAAATAGCAATACATTTTATCGACGTTCCACCGCCATTCCAAAAGAATTTCTAGAATACCACAGAAACTTCTGGTGATTTGTACGGAAAGATAGCAACGAAACCACATTGCAGATTACTAGATCAACAGGAGGAGGCGTAGCTACGCACGCCCGGTTAGCTGGCGATATATAAATTAAAGATATAATAGCTGAGATGATTTTAAACCTTGTTAATAGTTGCCAAAAAGCATGTAATGATCAACTGAGCGTAGTCTCCGCCACCTCCACCAAGTATTTATCATATCTGCTTAATAGGGAACAACCAAATCAACGTTTACTCGTAAGTTCAGTGAACGCCGCATCATTAACATTATATTTTCTATCGGCTGATTTGAAATAGACAGAGGAATTAATTCTCTGCTTACTCTCAGCTCAAGCCATCAGTAAGGAGTTGTCAATTCCGCATTGCCGAACGCTCAATTGGGATGGTGGGAAATGTGGGAAATGCTGGGGAAGGCGAAGGGGCATAATCTTCTCCTGGTACATTGCTAAATTATCATATCATCTGACACGCTAGCAAGCATTCGTTTTTGCATTTGCCTTGAAGGGAATGTTTGCTACGAAGACGCGCACATTGATGAAACGGAGAGAAGCAAAAACGAAAGTACGCTTCGGACCACAAAAGAGAGAAGCAGAGAATTCTTTTGCAAGCGGGCATAATTCCCTCTTTCATGATTAGTAGCTATATTTTGTTATATTTCTCATATATTTTATTTAACTAGATACAAAAAAAAGAACACTTGCGTATGCTTAGCCTCCATTTCAGACAGTCTTATGGATCAGCTTCTTGCGTATGGATTCATCTAATGGTGGGATTGCCTCTCGTGGTATCAAGAACGTGGATAAGTTGAACAGATCCAGAAATACCTTATAGCGATCGCTGTAAATAAGTGAGGAGATGGTGAGAGATCAATATCCACCGCTGTCAATCAATTGCACCTCAGACACCTCAGACTTACCTGAGCGTGGAGCGCAGATATTGATAGCCGGATGAGCCACCAGTGCCCAGCTGTTGGGATCCAATCATGCGTTGCACCATTATGACATGATTGTCTGCAGCGAAAGTTAGAGATTGCTCAATGAAAGTGGTAGGGTAGGAAATATGTACTTACAGCGCCACTTGGTGATCAGCGAGTCGATGTCCATGAGCAGCGTCAACAGCTGATGGGGCTGACTGAAGCGCGGCTCATCGCGATAGAATGTGATCATGATGGCGCCCTGAAGGGCACGATGGCTAAAGCGCCGATCGCCGCGCTTAACCAGCGCATCATGCACAGCCGGATCAAAGATGGAGCGATAGACTTCACGCCGCTTTTCAATGTCCATTAGACGATAGTTTTTGGCTCGCTCAACGGGCTCCAGCATGGCATCCTGCACCTGGGCGGCCAGAAACTGATCAACGCTATGCTGAAATTTGCTCCAGAAATTGAAACCATGCTCTTCCAGGCCCGGTGTGCGCTCTAGCCAACGCTGTACCAGTTCCAGCAGCGAGGGCTCATGCTCCGAACTGCGAATGGCATTCAGAGCATCCGAATCGTTGCCAAAGACATCCGAGTACTTTTGATTATATTTCACACGCTGCTCGCTGAGGACGCCCAGCTTATTCTCGATCAGGCGAAACTGGAGCGATTGAAAGCCAGAGGCGGGAGCCAGATACTTGCGGAAATCCATAAAGTCGAGGGGTGTCATTGTTTCCAATATGGGCACCTGATCGACCAGCAGCTGTACACGTATGTTATACATATAAAAATATAATAATGAGTGAGCTGGATAGATTGCAGAAGGGTCGAAAGAGTGATCTAAGAGATCGTTGAAGAAGAGCTTCAAGAACGCCATAAGTTTTGGCAAATGTCTTTCAACGAACATCGAAAGATTTCTGCAAGATTTGCATATTTGCAAGATCTTTAAGGGATCTCTGAACAGAGATCATAGAAGTAAGAGTTTAACAACATAAAAAGTTGAATGGAAGAAGATTTCTAAAGATCCTTGCCTCAAAAATAGATCAATGAAAGCTGAGCAAAAGATCGTAAGCGAACGATTAACGAAGGTGTTCTTACTATATATAACCTTACCTTCAATATAAGCACAACGCGATTGAGCCGCTTTACAATTTCCAAAGTCTTGGTCTCATCGATGACCTCTTCATCGAGCATAACACGTATGGAGTCAAATTCAAAGATGATTTGCTTGAACCACAGCTCATAGGCTAAGCAATAGAAAGTGATAGTGATAGTTGATAGTTGATAGAAAAAACACAAACAGATTGGATTCTTATCTCCAAGCTTGGACACTCTTACATACCCTGATGCGTAATTATAAACAGATGCTCATCATGAACGGGTCGTCTATCCTCCTGGGAGAGCATACACTGGGCATCCAACAGCTTATTCAGCATTAGATACTCGCCATAGACCTTGCCCACCTCATTGGACAACGGTATGGCAGTGTCATCATGGTCATTGCTGGCAAGGTGCAAGGTTGCTTTTGAGTAATTTCTGAAATTTCTGGCAATGGCCCATGTCTTACCCATTTCCTGCAAAGGGGCAGCTCATCTTCGGACTGGCACTGGAACTGGAACTCTGTGTATGGCCTCTATGTTGCTTCAAAGTACGAGCACGTCGAGCGGCTGACGCTGGCTCTGGCAAACTGAATGAAAACGAAACGCAACCCAGCCAACGTGGTGAGATAGAGCGATAAGAGATCAGTTTCAAGCGCGCCCCTCCCCCCCCCCCCATGCCACTTCACCACCACTGCAGTCTCCACTCTCTGCTGGCCAGCCTTCTTACATGGCTGCCTCTTTTGGAGGAAGATGAAGACAAGCACATGGCAGAGCTGCTGCATGAACTACTTATCTCTTAAGTCGACCTTGCTCACATCAACCCTGTCCCCCAGATCGAGTGGAGCTGCGTTTCAATAGAGTAACGATAGTATCGTTGCAACAAGGTGACAGTTTTGAGATTTTAATAGATCATTTTTGAAAGCTTTGTTTGAGCGCTGAAGCCTTAAGATGATGATGGATCTATATAATTGTTATCAAATATTGGCTCCAGACCACCAGAACTGGGCTTAGCTTAGTTTGTCTGTTCTTTGTTCTTCATCTGCCTATATACTTAGGGTAAGCGTGCGCTTGGGCACGACTGCGCTGTTGTGCCAATCTATTTCTTGGTTTTTTTGCCTGTCAACTTGTTGAGAGCCAACTTCCCATTTTGGTATATATATTGAGCATTGAGCATTGAGCGCATGTTCCAGTGATAAGCTCCAAGTGGCCTGAAATGCCCCCCACATTGTAGAGGCAAAGGGTCGAGCAAAGCTCTGCCACACAGTCAGAGTCCAAAGGCTTTTAGAAAGTATAAATTGAACTTCTGACTTCCGACTTCTGTTTGCTGCTCTTAAAATTCCTTTTTTTATGTATTTGGGCTCACTTCTGTGTCAGTGGTTTTGTCACTCCACTCCACTTTGTCACTCCACAAGCCACTCCAAAGCCAAATCACCTCCGAAATACATTGTTGACTACGGCTTATGGTGTTGGTGTTGGCATGTCAGGGATGTCAATATCAACATCTTGTCAAGTCTTTTGCTTCAAGATGATCCTAAGTGCGGGTTAACGGTGAGAGTTGCTATGTCTAACTCTCTTGACGTCTAATTAGTGACGCGATATTCCTACTGTCCCTATCTACTATCGTAGTCATTTGAAGACTTTCCCATTTCATATATAGATCTTAGGCTGAAAACAGAGTGATGTAGATGCAGCTGAAGATGAAAAGCACTGGAGAAGACGCATCCGAAGATCGTCTTCATCTTCGTCTGCTCTATTTGTAGCCGCCTTAGGGCAAATCTGTTGCTGATTGGAAACATTTAAAGTAACGATTAAGTCCGATATCATAGTTGCCTTTGCCATGTTGACTTTAATTTTAATTTAGCAAATTCTGATACAAAAGAACTGTCATTAGTTCTAGTTGCGGTGTCCATAATTGCAGCCAGGATGCGTAGCAAGATTAACAAGGGCCTGACCATGTATGCGCGGCCGGACAAAATTTACTGTCCTCGCTGGCGATGGCGGTACATTCGGCGGCTACGATTGGGATTATCAGGGTTTCTGGGCCGAAGTGGAACCCAGGCGTACCTATACGCAGGCCGTCGAACTTGGGGTTGTCGACGTCGAACCTGTGGAGCGCCCGGTACTACCGGGATTAGACGTTGCGGTTGCCGAATTCGCAGCCGTAGTATATACATGACCGGTCGAGCTCGGACTTGTTGTGCCCGGCGCTGTACAATCCAGGGCAGTGGAGGTCGAAATCGGGTTGCATCCGTCTCAGTTGGCTCAAGGAAGGATGATGTCCGTGACATTTTGACTGGGTAAGACTGGTGAAGGATGAAAGATATTCTTCTCCGTTGTGTTTTAAGACTTACCTATTTCAATAGGAAATTTTACGATTGTATATGAGTTCCAATATTTTAGTTGTGCCTTTCCGAATAGCTTGAATGTGGACTGTGAATGGATAACGTGTGACTGAAGAAGCAAATGCTTAGTGATGAATGTGAGTTGCTAAAGGAAATATTTGCTTGGGTTACTTCGATGTGAAGGAAAATTCGGTTTGTATTGAAATCGCATTTGATTTGATTTGGATGAAAAACAAAGAAATTATGCTGCTAAGGGCTCAGAATTGGTTATGTGGGAACTGTATGGTGTAGTGACCCGATCTGGATAGATCTCGAACCTAAGCAGCATGCAAATATAAGAAGCATTTGGCAGTCTTCTGGCTTTTAAGACTGCTGGGATCTTTGTGTTGAAGCAGACGGATAGACGGCCAGATGGACATGATTATATGGTTAATATGCCATCACACTTTTTGGGATTGGGTAAAAAAAAACGGAAATCAACTCTTATTTTCTGATAATTCAAATTTGATTTCCAACTTCCTTTCTTTTTTCTTCCCTTTCATACTGAAGCTCAAATGCCACAAAAACTGCACCAATTAAACTGAAATTGAATATAGAAAGATGTTTTTGTTTTTATTTTGTTTAAAATGTTTTATTTTTGAGTCGTTGGCTCAGTCATATTTTTGAAATTTGTTTATATACTCATGCTCATACTTTCATTTGAATTCATTTGGGTTTTGTTGCTTATCAGCTCGTTACTTAATATTTTTCGTCAATTTCTTTGTTATTTTTCCATTTGCTTTTGACCATATACTATATACTGTATATATATATATATGTGTATATGTGTGTGTGGTATATATATGCTTGTATCTGTTAATTGTTTATGACTTACTTAAATGAAATGCTTCCACATTTCCACTATGATCTTCCTCTTTTGCCATTTGTGTTTTTCGTTATTGTTTTACAGAAATCATGAATATGCAGTTTTGTTTGGCTTAAAAAAAAGGGTTAGTTTTAGCTGATATTTACCGTACAGTAAACACAAATGTTGGTTGGTTGTTTGGAAATTCATTTAGTTACTTTTTCTTCTCTTGTTTTCATTCTTTATTCCTTATTTTTTTATGCAATTTGCAATTGTTTTGTTTGATTTTGTTTACATATAAATATTTTTGTGGCGGTTATCTCTCTCCCTCTCTCTCTCTCTCTCTCTCTCGTTCTAATGGCATTTATGTATTACATAAATAACTAGCGCATATGTGTGTGTGTGTGCAAACATATGCATATGTATTTGTATATATAATTTATCATTCTATATAATATATATATATATATTTATGTAGATAAGATGCAAATCGCGATGCCTGTGCTTGTTCTTTTGTTTTGTTTTTTCAATTCCCAAAAAAGAAAATGTTGAAACGATGAAATTAATAATAATAATTTGCCAACTTTCTGGTTTGGCGCCTAAAAGTATGCTTGTTTTTTTGTTAAAACGTTTCCTATACATATATATATATATATGTATGTGTAACTAACTGTAACTTGCATGCATATAGGAGCCATACAAATGACTAAGAGTGTTCGTTAGGCTACAGTTGCTGCTGCTACTGCTGCTGCTGTTGCTGTTGTCGTCTCTTTCTAACTGGCTAAAACTAACTACTATCTCGCTCTGGCCTTGCTAGGCGAGGGCGAGCTCTCACTGCTTTGCGTTGTTCCTGTTTTAAGATATATTTATATATATATAGTTTATTGCATTTGACTTTATATATATATATATATATATATGTATGTATGTATGTATGTATATACTACATAATTATAGACATAAACACAATATTCTTCCCTTTTGAATTGAAATATATATATCTATTTTCGTGATGTTTATGTGTGTGTTTTTTTCGGGGCGCATAATTTGTGTACTCTAACATTTTGCTCGCCAAATTCCTTGGGATATTTTACATATACACATATGTGTGTGTGTATCTATGGCAAGTGTCAGGCAAATCTCTAGAGATTTTAAGAAATGAAAGTGTAAAGCAAAGATGGGGAACTTTTAAAAAGTGTAGGAATAAAAGAAATGCTTTAGTTCGGCTCAATAACGTCGTTTCTGCGTACGCTGATATGAATTTTTGTGACAGTATGTGTGTGCCCATCCCTAGTGTAAACAATTCATATTCATATTTTTCATTCAGAATAAGAGGAAAACAATCAAGGGCTACTAGACTCATCCACATTGAAATCCCTCAGCAATAACTAGGCGAAATTTTAAACAACTCATTTCGCCCTCCCAAATTAACAAATGCATCTGGTCACTCTGAATTTGAATGATTCATCTTCCTATCCAATCTACAAAGATCTTATTGATTTTATAAACAACGCACTGGCCAAGCCATCTTAGCTAGTTCAACAATACTTTTGAATTGATTCCCTACAAATTTATTTAATTAAATCTCCAGAGATTTCTATAACATCTTCCCTTCATGTGGTCTTGTCTATATGCATATATATATATATTTACTTAATTTGTTTTGCTTGTATCTATGTATATATGTATCTTTAGATATATCAATTTATATCTTATACCTGCTTTGAAGTTCAATGTTTCCAATGTTTGACCAAAACACAGCTTTTGGCACTGTTACTTAGTTATCTAAGAACATCTATATATATATATATATATACATACATATGTAAATATATTAGATGTCATGTATAGATGTGCATAATCTAAATTTGATCGATAATGAAACCCAAACAAACTGTGCAGCTCGCAATGAACATATAGATACATTCTGCAAAAGAAAAGATTCTAGAATTTCAAATGCTTAGCTTAAGAACTTTTCTCTGAGTGTAATATGCTCCCTACCACTTGGCTTAGGCAAAGGTCATGACTTAAGTGTTGAGAGTTCATAGCTTTGGTAAATGTACTTATAAGTTTAACAATATAGATTTAGTTTTTATAGTTAGCTTTAACAATTTCTTAAAAAAAATTCAATTCAATTTTTTAAATTATGGCTTAAGGTTTTTTGTTTTTAACTTTATTTTTTTTGTTATAAATGTGAAAGAGAAAGAGTATAAAATGTTTTTCTCCTAGCCATCGATATAACTACCAAACAATGCGACCAACGTCTTAAAAATATTTCTGCTAAATAGACAAAAAGTTTTGTTTATAAGCAAAATTAACAATAAAAATTTTAAATAATTTTTTTTCAATAAATTTCTTTGAACAAATTGTTATAGAAAAGTATATAAAAATAGAAATAACAAGTAAGAACGCTATAGTCGATATTCCGACCATAAGAAATTTGTACTCAGCACTCGAAAGTATGCAACACTTTTTGACTTTTGCTCTTATGGAGGGGCTCTCATACAAAATGTGTTTTTTTTTTAAGTTTTCTTCTACAATTTTTATCCAATCGTAATGAATTTTTATAAATCTGTAGATTTTGAGCTTATGCATATACAAGCCGAGTTTCGAGTAAATGTCTTAAAATTTGTGGGAGATATAAGGTTTTTATCGGTTTTACGGGGGTGATCCGATGCCCCAAAAGGGGAGTCTGCTTACCAAATTTGGTGACCCTAGCTTTTATAGTCTCCAAGCTCTAGGTGCTTATGTAGATAAGGTTTTTATCGATTTACGGGGGTTGGAGGGGGCCACGAGGGTAGTCTACATACCAAATTTGGTGACTCTAGCTCTTATAGTCTCCCAGATCTGGGTGTTGATACGGACGGACAGAGGAACATGGCCGAGTCGATCTGGCCTGTTGATGCTGATCAAGAATATATATACTTTATGGGGTCGGAGACGCTTCCTTTTGCACTTGTTTGCTCTACTAAAGTACGATTATAAATATAAATAAAAATTTCTATATATTTTTAACAAATTTTGTTGCAAATTACTTAAAAATAAATGTTAATTACTTTAGATTGTTTTTTGATTGTTAACAATTACAAAATGTAAATCAAATTGCTTTGCTTTGCTCAACGAAATGAACGCTCCACACATAACATTTGCCACTCCAACCAAACCAAGTTCTTTTTGGTCAAAAAAGGAAACAAAACTAAAAAAAAAAGTAAATCCTTTAAAAAGAAAATATTGTGATATTTATTTTTATTTTGTATAGAAAAAAAATAGTTCTTAAATGCATAATTAATAATTAAATAAACTAACACATAAAATAATGCTATAGATGAGCCCGAATATATATATTTATATACATAACTAGATGATATTTACTTGCTGAATCAAACAAATTTTCATATGTATATATATATATATATATATATATGTATATATAATTGTAATTTATATAATTTAGCTTATTAATGTTGCTTGGTTTTTTGTTTTTGTGTATGTTAATTTAGCAACAAATTGCACTACTTTAAAATGTTTAATTAAAATGTTAGACATAATTTAATTTTACTTTAGCATAAATCAAATGCACTTTCATTGAGCAAATATATAATATATATATATATTTTTTTTTTTGTGAGTAAAATATTTCCAAAACAAAACTGGAAAACAAAATGAAATTTCAATGTTGTCTAATATTAATTTTTGTTTTATTTTTTGCATAACATTTTCAACTTAGTTATTTTCGATTCAATTTGTTGTTGCATTTGTTTTAGCACCCAGCTTGTAAGTAAAAAAATTCTTAAAATTCACACTGCCAAATTATTTGTTATTCAACACTGTCCACGCACAGGCCAAGCCACATAAGCCACGTGGCTGAAATTGGTACAATAATTGTCACTAAAAAGCCATAATTACGCTTTGGAGGGGATCGTAACTAGCAAATGTCAGCAGCTGAAACTGTGGCCATGCTATGGCTTGCAATGGAAAGCCGCAGGTTCGATTCCCGGCTAGTTTTTCTACGTTTTTCACAAATATTTCTTAGCATTTTGCTTCAAATAAATTCATATCTTTTGGTAATATTTTGGTTTAAATTTGTTAAATCTTTGCTTTGCTTTGCTTTGCTTTGCTTCATAAACAAAATTCTATCGGCTACAACTTAGGGATAATCTCAATTGTTATATATAATATTATTCATTTATTTTACTTATGTTTTCATACTCTCCTCTCCTTCGTCTTCTTTTGAATATTTTCTTGTGGTATTTTGTTTTCTTTTGACTTGGAAATAACTTAGTGTTTTTTTTAGCTTAGTTTTTTTTCTGATGTTTAATATATAGATTCATATGCGTTAGTTTAAGTACGAGTATTTATGTGACATTTGTTTGACAGAGTTGTATTTGGTTCACTTTCGCTTTCACTTTCGTTTCAGTGTTGGTAAACGCATACAAATAATTTACATATGTATCTCAATCTCAAAAGAGGTGAAGCATGCTTGCTTGCTTTGGGTTTAATCTAACAAATCACACACACAGACATAGACACATATAGATATAGACACTCACACAAACACAAACACAAACACAAACATAGACACAACACACATGCACACGCACACGCACACAACAGATGATGTAAACACGCTCGCAAGGATCAACACAACGGTTAGGTCAACTGAACAACGGCAACATATGGTGTAAGGTAGATAAACTCAGCGCAGGGTTTTTTTCGTGGGCAACTAAGGTAGCTGGACTAAGCTAAGCTGGATCTGCCTGGGAGCCGGAGCAGGCGCTGCTGAATGGAGATGGTTGGTGGATGGTGGGCATTCATCTGCCGCAACCACCGCCAACGCCACCTCCGCCCAAATGCACTGAAGTCGCTGACAACTCGACGCGTTGACACTGGCGGCGCTCAACAATGACCGCCGCGGGCAGCGACTATTCCAGCCCGGGTCATACATTCATCGCATAGTAAACAGATCCCTGAGCTTGGGCGGCGGCGGCAGCGGCAGCGGCAGCGGCAGCTCCACCCGCGGCTTGTTGTTGCTGTTGGGCTTGCTGTTGCTGCTGTGCGGCTGCTGCTGCTGCTGCTGCGGCCCCAGTGGGCGACACCATGGCATTGCAATCGCTATGCGAGACAGCAGCGGCTCCTTCGGGTACACCACGTTCACTGAAGCCCGGCATGCCAGGCATACCCCCCATGCCGCCGTCGCCCGCAAACTGATAATGCAAACGCTGCTGCTGTTGCTGTTGTTGTTGTTGCTGCTGCTGCTGCTGATGCTGGGCAGCCGCATGAGGATGCTGGGCATAATGGGCGGCATGGCCACGACCGCTGACCACATGCAACTGCATGCCGGGCAGGGCATAGCCAATTGGCACACGAATCGTCTGTTGGGTTACCTGTGGACAAACAAGAGTTGGTAATAAGAGTTGGTCCTTAGCTTAAGTAACGAATTGATCCTAAATATCCTAGTTTCAGATGAGGATTAGCTAAATTTGTAGGCAATGTCACTAACCTGCTGATACTCGAGTATATTCTGGCGCTGGATGTGCGCCAACTTGGGATCCACGCTGCTGCTGGTGGCAAACTGGGAATAGGTCTCCGCATTGTACGGTATCAGCACCATGGTCTGATGATAGTTACGCAACGGCGGCGGTGACTCTGGACGACGAGTGGGACTGCGGGCGAAGTGACTGCTATAGCTGCTGTGCTTGCTCTGCTCAATGGCCGTTGCCGTCACACTCTGACAGTTCTGGGTGGCGGCATAGAGTAGTGACGCCTCATCGGCGGGTCCCTGTTGCTGCTGGATCATGGTCTGCCGGAACATGGCGCCGGCGGGCAGGGTCTGGTAATAGGTCTGCTGTATGGCCGCCGCCGCGGCTGCATCCACAGGAAAACGCTGCTGCTCACCGGTTTCGCTGTAGAAGCTCCAGGTGCGCTGCTCTGTCTTCTGCTGGGCAATGGTGTTCGCCTGTAGAGCCGCGGCCATTTGTTGCTGCAGTTGCGCCTGTGCCTGTGCCTGTGCCTGAGCCTGAGCTTGGTGAGCGGCAGCCTGTTGGGCAGCCTGTTGTTGCTGTTGCTGTTGCTGCTGTTGGGGCACATTCTGTGGCGAGGGATTCTGATTCTGGACAAGCTGCTTGGCGGTGTTGGGCATGGCATAACTTTTCACGGCTTGCGGCACCGGCTGGCTATTGACCACCGTTGGTATCGAGGCGCTGAGCTGCTCCTGCATCTGGGCAAGAATCTCGTTTGTAGAGCTGAACTTTGGCTTAATTCCACGCACCGATGGACGCTTGTTGAAACCATAGTCGTTCTGCTCGTCATCGTCGCTGCTGGCCTGCGACTGCTCTGCGCCCGTGTACCGCTTCTTGAGCTGCTCGGTCCGCTTGGCCTCCGCCTGGGCAAAGGCGGCCAGTTCATCCTGTTGGCCAACCTCCTGGCCGGGTGTGCCAGCAATCACATCGGGGGCCACCTTTCTGGCCTCCTCAGCTCCTGCGCCGGCGCCGGCACCTGGTCCCAATCCACCCACAGCGGCCAAGCCGGCCAGTCCCTGGGCAGCCATGGCGGCCGCATGTTGGGCTGCAGCTGCCGAAGCCGGATCCCCAGCAGCGGCAGCACCCAAGAGCTGGCCCATATTGAAGTCGGCGGCTGCAGCGGCGGCCGCATAGTGGGCGGCATGCCCATGGCCATGCTGGTGAGCTGCCGCAGCGGCGGCCAACGTGTAGTAAGAGGAAATATCGTCCTTGTTGCCGGCTACGCAGGCGGTGAGCGGTGCCAGCGTGGAGAGGAACTGCCGCTTGGGCTCCGCCTGGCGTGGCGGCGTACGATGAATCTGGGTGTGCACCACGGGCACCTGTATGCCCATACCCAGATCTGGGGCCGCCGGGCAGCGGCATTCCTGCAATTGCCAAACGAAAATCAGCTCAGATTTGGATGATCTAGAAGCTCTGTGCTCTGATACTTGCCTGTGGTATAATGACAATAGGGTTCTCCTCCAGCTCCACAATCTTCTCCTGCTTCTTGTCGCGATTGAAGATGTCGGCTATCTTTTTGTAAGCCGACGAACCGCTCGACGAGCTGGACACGGAGCTGCTGGGTGAAAAGCTCTTCTCGCCATTCATAAACTTTTGCCCCTGGCCAAGAAGATTTTGGCCATTGAGATTTGGGTTGGGATTCTCCTCGCCAGCTGGACTGTCTCGCTGAGCCAGATCAACGGAGCCAGAGCCACGCTCGCTGGCATCCTGATCCTCGTCAAGGCCGCGCGACAGTGACAGCTCCTCGGCCAGATCCTCGTCAATGTCGCAGGTTAGCTGCTTAATGCGCTCCTCCAGGGATATATCCGACTTGACGGCCTTTTTCCTATGGAGAAGAATCACTGTAAAAGCTGGAACTGGACTCCACAGAGTGGCAATTGCTTACTTGATGAGCGAACGCCTGAGGATGTTGCGCTCCATGCTGCGACGCAGCGTATCCGAGTCGCCACAGCTACCTGGCAGATGGGTGACCAGACAACCAGCTCGCTTCGACTCATCGAAGGCCCGCAGTGCCTCCGAGGTCAGCACCGGAGCCTGATGCGCCGATACACTGGGAAAGAGCTGACGCACCGCCGAATTGGGCCGCAACGCATTATTGAATAAAGTCGAGTGTTTCTTGATAGGAATCAGCTCGTTGATCTGATTCTCGCTGTCATCCATTTCGCCGGCCAGTGACTGACCGTCGCTATCGCCACCGCCACCAGCCTGATCTTCAGTGACAAAGCGCACCGATCGCTTCGTAGTGCCACTCTCATCCTCCGAGGTGGTGTTGTTCTGATCATCCGATTGCTGCAAGACACACATTTCTTGTTGAAGATTAGCTGACCCATGATCCCATCCTGGCCCAAAGCTAACCTGCGATATTGAGTCCTGTTTCCAGAGCTTGCCGCCCTTCAGTATGCCGCTGATCTGTGTGGGCGATGTCTCCTTGGGCGGTATGGGCGGTGGCTTCTGATCGTCGTATTGCTCTGTGGATGCGGCGGCTGCTGCAGCGGCGGCAGCAGCTGCTGCTGCTGCTGCTGCGGCTGCTGCTGTGGCACTTGCTTTGGCCGGCAGTGCGGGTGGCAGCATCTCGGCACCCGCTCCAGGCGGAGTGCCGCCAGAAGTGGTGGCCACATCCTCGTGTGCTTCCCGTATTATGCGCCGCTCGGTTACTGTGGTCATAGTGGTAATAGTTTCAACAACAAATCGTTTATTCTTAGGTGTACTACTTGTAGAGGTGGCTGGAACTGAGACGGTACTGTTACCGGAACCAGAACCAGAACCAGAACCGGAACCGGAACTAGAGCCGCGCCCAAAGACGGTGCTGGCCTTGCTACTGGCCGTGTCCTTCCTAACTTTGACCGCTACTCGTACACAGACATACAAGCAAACAAACAACATCATGTGTCATATTCACAGACGAGCGGCATACAAAGTGTTATACAAAAGAGAGAAATAGGTAGAAAACGATAGTGGTCGAGAGCACGATTCGATTTGTTGCGATTATAGCGAGATTTGCGAATGAATTTTAATGGAAAATGCAAAACAATTTCTTTGTATAACAGTTTTAGAAAATTTGTATGGCAGTTGTATGACAATTGTATAAATTGTATAAAATTTGTATGTCAGTTGTATTAGAATTTTAAAAAATTTCTTTGTATAACAGTTGTAGAAATGTTGTATAACAGTTGTATGACAATTGTAAAATTGCTTTCGAATTTTGTTAATTATTTAGAGTTACAGCTGTATTAAAATATTTGTACATGTATAACAGTTGTATAACAGCTGTCTTACATTCTACATACAATTGCACGCTTTCAAATCTGTATGATGTTCATGAAATACTCTGAATGAAATCGACAAATATTGAAGCTCTTTTGACTTTTGATCTTATCTCTCTCTCTCTCTCTCTCTCTGAGAGAACGACTGAGAGAGAGTGAGAGCCGGATTAAACGGTTTAATGATGTACACTCGACAAATGTTTGCAGTTTGTTTGTGCTTTTCGTGCATATGCTTTGCTGGCTAATGACTAGGACGACTTTGGGTGGCTCAGATATTGTGGTGCGGAGTATGGGTGTGGCGTAATGGTATTGCTAGCTTTGGTAAGGGTCGGCTAGGGGTACTGTGGCTGTTTTGAACTTTACCTGCTGCCGCAGCGGGCTTATACTGCGATTGGAGTACATATTTGGGCCGCTCTTCGCCAGCGATGATCTCCTTTTGGGTAATACGACGCTCCGGCGAACTGGTGTGTATGGGCAGTAGGGCCACAGCCGGAACACCCAATGGTGTTAGCTCTTCTTGGCATTGTGGGGAACTGCATTCTGTGGGCAAGTGAAACAAAGACAATGTTCAAGATAAATATTAACCTTGTGATCAAATTTAGAATTCACAAAGCACTTGCGATCCGACTCAAAGGACCACAAGCCAGAAATTTCAACTCGCCCTTCCGGCTTATGAAGCAAACAAAAGCAAGACACGAGGTGATTCTTGGACTGAGTTTGTGGCTAACGCTGGAGTCTACTAAAGTTCTCCCAGATTGCACTTCTTCTGAATCCCAAAAACAGATATTTTGAACCCTCAGAAACACTAAATTACTCAAGTTTACCACCCTTCTTAGTGGCAAATGTGGATCCATAACACATTTGAAGGCTATTGCGAGTTCCAATAAACCAAATCTGCCCTACCTAACTGCTTAATCGTTTAGAATTTTTGGGAATAAACATGATTATGATGAATTGAGGGCTAAGATTTTATGTCTAGCCCATCCGCCTGCCTGTTGATAGTATAGCGGAAGCGCGCTTGAAGGATCCACACCGGGACTGGGCTGGGCTTGGCTTGATTTGGTTAGGTTTGACTGCAGCTGAAGCTGTTCTGGAGCTGGGCTCGGCTCGCCTAGGCTTGGCTTGGGCCTGGGCTTGTCGCATCGCATTCGCGGTTCGTTAGGCCTAACAATTAATAAAGACCAACGAAGCCAACCAGCCAACCAGCCATCCAAGCAGCCAACTAACCATCTTTCCCCTACTCCCCCCGACTCCAACTGTCGCCGTCAGCCCTCCCTCGTTAGCTATCGTTTGTTCCGTTTTGCTTGTCGCTTGACAATCAATAAAGCATGACCAACATTAATGCAAATGTATGCGTTTCCACTTTAACCTCTCCTCCCTCTCTCCCCTCCCCTTCCCCACCTCACCATTAAATGTAAAGCCATACGCGATATCATTATTTTAAATATCCTTTTTAGGGGTTAAACACAAATAAACAAAAGCAAAAACAAAAACAATAACAACAATTACGAGGGCTGCAAAGGGGAGAGAGCGGAGGCATGTTTACCCATTTAATAAAGTTGCCATAAATCAATCAATAAATAGACTCTCAATGATTTCTTTGAAGAATCGGGTAGAGGGTAAAGGGGCCTGTTGCGGACGCGAAAATCAAACGAAAATTTAGAAATATTTATGACCAAAGTTGATGGCGACCAAAAACTTGGTGGACTCATTCCCATTCCCATTGCCATTGCCATTGCCATTGCTGTTAGTCAATCAATAAAAGTGCTGAAATAACGTTTCCTAATGGACCCTTGGCTTGGCAAAATGAAGGTCATTCAGGATTATAGGATTATGGGTGGTATTTAGCGAGACGACTAGAAAAGGCTGAAGTAAAGCAAGGCAAATCTATATAATATTGATAACATTGCGTTATGCTAATCTATACTTAATACTTCCTCTGTCTCTGAAGGTTATGTAACAAGCTAAATGGGCTTTAAAATGGCCCTTGAAAGGAATATATTCTATAACATTTGTCGGTGATATGGCCATGAAACATTTTGCAAAAGCTTTGCCCCGCAGAAGATTAGACCTAAATGAATCCGAGAAATGACAAGTACTAAACAATTGTTCAATTGCATATTGAGTAAACTGCAGAGCAATGTGCTGCCAGATGGTAGAATACGGTATCGATTACGGGTTTAGCATTTGGCAGCTTCATTGACTGGGTCAAGAGGGACAGAAAAGGAGGAGCACTAAGGGGGAACACAGAAAGAGAATTAAAAGAAGAAAAGGGGAAAAGACACAAAGAAAAATGTGAGCAGGCGAATAGAGGGAGATGCTGGAAGATAGATAAAGATATAGAAAGATGAGAAGAAGAAAAGGAAGGGAAAAAGAGAGAAGGGAAATAAGAAGAAAAATGACAGAGAAGTTAGAAAAATAGAAGATGATGGAGAATACTGAGAGCAGAGAGACGATCGACCATCAAGACAGAAAGACTGAAGGCTAACGCCAGAGTGCACGCGGTGTGGAAGCTCTAGAGTATATGAATTCTCTCTAACGTGAGAGAGTGAGAGAGCTTTGTGGCGTTGACTATGTATTGTCAGCAAGATACAAGACATACTCACTTGCTTACACACGCATGATCGCTTATTTCAGTCCTGATTTCATGAGAGATCATTGTATTCATATAACACTATAACACTACACTTCACCAACTTTACCAAATGACACTCCAAGCACAAGTTCATAACAGTGTCAGCTTAAAGCTTGGCCATCCCCTTGCCATTGCCCTTGCCATGACCAAGCACTTAGACCGACTTTCAGCCATATTTGATGAATTTAATTAACCAGAAAATTAGAAGTTGGTTGGTTATATATATATATATATACTATATAGTGTACACAGGAGGCGACAAAAACAAAATGGCTTCCAATTTAAAAGTACACACAAATGTAGCCAGCAGCTCCTCTAGCACAACGGGCTAAGGTCTCCAGTCGGAGCTCTGCTGACTGTTAACTGTTGGCTGGGCAAATATTTGTATAAATAATTCATAATTAGATTACACAAAGGCAAGCGAAAACATTTGAAAAGATCTCTCCCCACGGGTTGCCTGCCCGCTAATTGCATTCAAACTTAAGCCAAAAAAAAAAGGAGAGGTGAAACCAGAGCTAGAGCCCGAAGCCAGAACTAAACAGAATCTGCACAGGAAAAAAAAAGAAAACCGAAATAAATTCAAACCGAAAAGTGTCGATGTTATTTTGAAATTTCAAGTACTAATCCCGGATAGAAGGTTGAATCAAGTACGGAGCAGGATTGAATTGTGAATCTAAACACGAAACTTGTCAAATCAAGTTATGCTCCTAAGTGCTCGTTGCGGAACAATCGCTTATATGGGAGCTATATCATATAACTGTCCAATCTGGATGAAACTCGAAGTTAACCAGCGTGCAGACCAATAGGCGTCTGGTAAAGATTTGAGCTCTGTAGCCTTTACGACTTCTGAGAGCCAAAAGTTCGTGTTTAGGCTTGAAATTGAATCCTGTTCAAGATTAGACCAGAGTTTTTCTTTGAGTGTAAACACCCAAAGTCAGCAGCAGCAACCAGACAACTCGCCATAATTCAGGCGAGTCATTCATTTTTATTTACCTGCTTCCTGTAGCTGCTTGGCGGCACATTCGGCGCACTCGGCACATTCCGTGCAGACGCCCTGCAGGTCCTCGTCAGCTTGTTGGCCTCCATGATGCTGTTGATGTTGTTGTTGTTGTTGTTGTTGCTGCTGTTGGTGTTGCTGCTGCTGCTGCTGTTGTTGTTGCTGCTGCTGTTGCTGCTGCTGTTGTTGCTGCTGTTGTTGCTGCTGCTGCTGGTGTGCACTGCCAACGGGTGGGGGTGGCGGTGGTATTTGACTGTTGCTATTACGTGCCGCCAACATGGCCGCCCGTTGCTGTTGGAGCCGCTGAATCACCTGCAGCTGCTGCAAATGCTGGGCCCCAAATATGTGGCCACTGAGTGCACCGCCCAGCGTATTCTTCAAGCTGCTATCCTTGTAACCATCGGGCGGACTGAGAGCCGCATCGTCCACAAAGTCTATTGGTGGCTGGAATTTGGGGCTCTGTGAATGTGGGGAGATAAAGAGATTTGCCAAAGCAAACACATGTTAATTTGTCAAGTGAGGCCGCAAAATTAAGCTAATTATGTGAATGGCTGCCTCAGTCTGTACATGTGTGTGTGTGTGTGTGTGTGTGTGTGTCAGTAGATGTGTATGTGTAAGTAGATGATAAATGTTTTGTCCCAATTCTATGTGTTGTTCATTAAGCTACAGTTACCTCATGGTATAACTTCTTCTAGTGGTAAAAGCAGACCAAGCAGACTATTTAGGATATTTTAGACTATCAACGAGAGGTTGAAAGCATCGTAGTCATGATAAGTCCTGTTGGTTCAAAATTTCTAGAGACGAATCTTTCTAGCTCCAATTCGAACTTTGGCTGAAGACGTGTTTTGTCACAAGACGCATCTCGAATTGCGTGAGATCAATTTCGGCACAGCTTTTCTAAGAACTATTGTGTATATATGCAACCTCTCATTGCATAAGAGAGAGAGTCCCCGCACATCCTGGCACTCCTGCATTGGTTAAGTCCCTCTTCTTCCACTATGTTACCGGATATTCCACATGCATTCACAATTACAATTACAAAAAGAAAATGAAATTACATTGCCAAAAACACGCAACCTGCCTTTCAGCCTTTAGAGTCGTCGCCATGTCTGGGCCAAGAGTTGCTGCCTCTGGCAAAGCAATCAAGTTTGCCAAGAGTCCTTTGTAAGTTGACTGCGAACACAAGACATAGAAGAACAAGAAACAACCTGGACCAAGTCCGCCCGCAGGAAGAGCCCATAATTCATACCAACAAAAAAGAAAAACCAAAAAAACCAAACGAGAACTTTTGCATATAAAAATGTAACAATTCGCCCTGGGTTGAGGCTGCGTTATGCAATGCGTTTTGTAAACTTGTTACATACACTAAATGCATATTAAACTCTTCAGAAACAGGCACATATTCACAAACACACATTGGCTCTCAAACAGGGACACAAGCATGCATAGACATAGACAGGGACATGCTTGAGCAGGGCCAAGTCAAGTGGATTGGGCGTCGGCTGCCCACTCAACCGAGCCCTCTCAGACAGGCTGGCAGGCCGAAGATTACACTCTGAAAAACTCTGATGGTCTAAGATTTAGAATGTCTTGATAATGTCTTGATGTTCTTTTAGTTAATGGCTGAACGAATGAGATTACGACGTAGGCGAACTAAGAGTCTGTTTTGAAAAATTCCACCTATAGCTAAGCCAAACTCTTGCTTTGGTTCGTAGATATGCTTCTATAAGCTGGAATGCTTGCATTGATGTACGTGTGGCATTGTGCTTTGGTTCGTGCATAACTATATAGTATTTGATTAGAAGTGGCATTATGGCTTAGGTCGTGGCTTGGCTTCTTTAAGCATTAACAATTATATCGATCTGCATGTGGCATTTGGCTTCTCCACGCTTCTCCACGCTTCGGTAAGCTCTAATGTTTGCATAGATGTGCATGTGGCATTTTGATTTGGCTCGTACATGGGCTTCTCTACGCGTTAATGTTCACATCAGCGTTTTGGTTTAGTTTTGCTGAATTTCTAAGATTTACTGCATATTTTTTCCAAGTGCAAAACTGAGGCTAAGATAAGCAAAAATGCGGCGCACTCAAGTGACGCTCGTGTGGCAGCAAATTGAAATTTAAACGCAGCTTGAGGGCCGCTCACAATCGATACGAGTGCGAGCTGCAAAAGCTGTAAAAGGAGGTGAGTGAGGCTGGCAATAGCAATAGCAGTAACTGTAACTGAAACTTCCCTAATGTCCTTAACACATAAAACGCGTACATCATGATAACGCATACTTCAAGGCACAATTTCATAAAACAATATATCTCACACAGACACACACAAAGACGGAGACGGAGACGGAAACAGAGGCGGCAACATTGTTGCTGCAGTTTCCAGTTACTGCGTTACAGTTACTGGCAAAAGGAAAAGCATTTTGTGTAAAAGTTTTTAAGTGATTTATACACACTTGCCAATAGAAAGGACACCACAACGACACGAACACAACAAAACTACCGCCCACATATAACATCTTGTGTGTTGCAATTGCCTATGTGTGAGTGAGTGAGTGAGTGAGGCAGGTTTGGGAAGCGGCAACTTGACTTCTGCTTGCATGCCACTAAAGGCAGCGAGAGGAGAATCAGAAGGACGACTACACAATTCTAAGTGACCATACATTAGGGATGTGGCTTTTGTTATTCCTTTCTTTCTTTATTTCTTTCTTTCTTTCTTTCTTTTTTGAGTGCACAAAATCGTTCATTTAGTGATTTAAAAAGTTATTTAGTTGTTTTGGAGTTAAAATCTCACATCAATGTTATAGCAAATGCTCAGAGAAAGATTTCGAGTCTCCTAAGCAAAAATGCTACATTGACTTGCACACGGCAAGTTTGAGTCTCCCCTTTGATGGAAACGAGAAGCTGCAAGTAATAAAATATGAACTTAGATATGAGAATATTTTATATGGACATCGGAACTGGAATCAACTAAAGCAAGACTTCCATTTCATGGCTCTCAAATCAATATAAATGTGCCTTGTTGCGATGAGCAGTCGTATGATATCAATAAAGAAAGACTGAAGTAGGTTTTGTTAATCTAGCTTAAACTCTAAGAAACAAGAAACAACTACATGGATAAATTGGCTAATCTTTAAAAGTCTTTGAGAGAAGATCGAATGGTTAATCTAATAGAAGGTCTATCTACCTCTTCTATAGAGTTCAAATTGTTTACTTACACGCGGTTCTACGACAGCTTTTGGATACAAAAGTTCCATATAGACCGCGGCAGGGAACATGAAGACTTCTCCAAGAGATCCTAAAGTTTCCCTTGAAATAATGACAGCTATAAGATATACATAGCTTCCCGTTCTTGGTCAAATTTGATCAGCGGAAGAGGTAGATCCGTTTTGTATGAAAAACAGGAAAGTTATCCAACAGTCGGTGTTTATAAACAACCCCTAGTTTATATCAATTACATTATTTACTTTTATATTGTTTGCATTGTTCATATGAAGCAGAACTGGGTTGAATTCGATTGAAAAACAGAAAAGCTTCCATTACTAAGAGACATTGTGAAATAGTCGGTTGTCTGACAGCTATGTATGATATAGACATCCAATCCAGATAAATCAAACATAAATACCAATATCTTGTAGATATTAGAAGCATCTAAGTAGCCTTTAAGACTTCTGAGACCTCGCGGTAGCAACACAGAGACTCATATTGGGAGCCTCATCAATCTGATGAAGAATATATATAGAATAACTTTACATAGCCATAAGGAGGTTGACTTTGTTTTTAACCAATTTACAAATAGAGTTGACATAACCGCCACTGTTAGTGCACAGCCCAAACAATAAAAACTAGGAAGCTGAAAATGTCCCTAAAATTCGATTTCATGGCTAAAGTAAACACTACAAAGCCGCTTCATTAACTTAATAAAGTCACCATAAAGTATATATATATCTGATCAGAATCAATAGTTGATTCGATTTACTTATGCCAGTCGTTCATCTAACCGATTGATCGTCTACATCTTATAGACTCTAACAGCTCACATCACATTTCAAGGTTTCGCCTGTTTAAAGATTTATTTGATATTTATTTGATAATCTTATATAATTAAAGCCTTCATCTAGGCCCTTAAGCCATCGCTGCACTGTTTCAAGTGGAACTATTATGAAGCGTCTGCTCTCTGGTTGAACTAATGTGAACATCTACCTACTATAGCTCTATGTCTGGCAAGTCTGATTGCCTACTTTGCTGCTGTGTCGTCTAATGCTACAACTGCAGACAACACACACGCACACACACACACACATCATCACTCCCCAGTAAGCCGCTTATAGTTCAAGTACCTACAATATCTACCCCACCACTATATCCGTCCCCCCATTCTGTCAACCCGTTGTTGTGTTAGCACTAAATGATAGCTCACCTGTGGCGTTCGTCCATCGCCTGTGGCATCGGCTGCATTAACCGTATAGTTGCATTGGCAACCCTCCTCGCAACAGAGACGCACCAGCTCATGTTCGCCGCAGGTGCATGGCTCCTCATCTTCCTCATCGTAGGCGCAATCCTCGCGTATCAATATAATATAATCGGCTTCGAAAAACTCATTGCGCGTCTCATCGAAAACAACACGATTCTTACGCACGGGCGGCGGACGATTTGGTTTCTTTAATAGACCGCGTAGCTGACCATTGACCTCACGCATGATGTAGCCGTTGGTGGCACTGGTTATGGGAGATGATGAGCAAGCGTGATTCAGTGATTCAGTTGCTGCTGTATAATGGTAAGCTGGAACCTGTGCTGCTGATTGGATTAGGCACTCATGACACTGACAGACGCTATCGTTGCTATTGTCACTATCGTAGTGCTCCTGCTCCTGCTCCTGCTCCTGTTGCTGTTGCTCGTTGAAGAACTCCGCTAACAGTTCGTCGTAACACTGAAAGCCGCGTATGTGCTGCTTATTGAAAGTGTTGCTGTTGCTGTTGCTGTTGCAGTTGGTTTTGTTATTGTAATTGTGATTTATATCCAACAACTGCAATTGATGTGCCGCCTTTAGATATTCACCAAAACGTTGCACATCAAACTCACTAAGTGTTGCCACAAAATTGACAGTGGCAAGGTCCTTGCTAGTGGATATATTGCCTAGTCCTAGGCCTATGCCTTCAGTAGATGCCTTGAATGTTGGAACAAAGGCGCTTCTATTAGTTGTTGTCGTTGTCTCCTCACTGTCTGTTTCAATTTCAATCACCACCTGGTCGTTGGATACTGCTCCTTGCTCCGATTGCCTGACACCTTCGCTGGCGCTCTCTATGCGCAGCCGCTCTATGGCCACGGGCGAGCTCGGCTCTTCGGTATTCGTTTGGCTGTTGTTCGTATTCAGCAACTCATCATCTGCTTGTGCTCGATGTTCAGCTGTTTGTCGTCTCCTTTCGCTGGCTAAGGCGAAGGTTTTTTCGTTTTCATTTGGCAATTGCTTGACTTGAATACAATTTACATTTAATTGAATTGCACTTAGCCTTAGCTGCTGCTGCTCCTCCGATTTGCAGGGGACCTCCTCTGGCTCCTTCTCTTGCTGCTTTTGCTCGTTTTCTATGTCTGATGTTGTTGCTGTTACTGTTGTAGTTGCTTGAATTATTTTATTGTCCTGTATGCAGGTGGGGGGTGGCACTAATGACTGCTGCAGGGGTAGTTTCTTTATTATGCTTACTGTTTGTTCAACTGTCGACGTGCTGGTATTTAGTTGTGGTTGCTCTTGCTGTTGTTGTTGCTGTTGTTGCTGTCTCAAGGATGCCCTTACACAATCAATGTTGTTGTTGCTGCTCACGCGTCCCTGAAAATTGTATTGCAAACGTTTCAAACGTTGGCTAGCCACAAAATCATCACCTAAATCGTTCTCAAAATCAATCAGATCGTAATCATTACAGCTTGTTTCTGTGCTTGTTGGGTTGTCGTTGCTATTCTCCTTAATCGCAATCAGAGATAATGACTCGCTTAGGCATTCGCAATCAATAAGCTTATAGTTTGTTAGCTCGTCACTCGTTACTTTGGTGTCGCTCTCATTATCATTGCTATCACTCTGTACTTTCGAGTTGCAATTTACTGTTGCTGTTGCTGTTGCTTTCTGATCTACAATATCGATTGATATAAGCTGCTGCTGGCACTCGTTATTTATGGTACTCGCTGCTGCAGTTACAATATGTTGTTGTGTTTGCTTAGACTGTTGCTGTTGCTGTTGTTGTTGTTGTTGCTTGTTATCATTTGCTGTACCCTTAACGATGTTGTTGATGCTGTTAATGATGATGTTGCTGTTGCACACGTTACTCGTTGCTGGCCTTAGTCGTTGCTCGTGTTGCAGCTGTTGGTTGCCTACGATTGCTGCTGTTGCCTCTTCTTCTTCTGCTATTGATGCTGCTGCTGCTGCTTTGTTGTCTGTGCCGTTTTTCACGTAATCCACGTAACCATCAACAACAACAACAGGCACGCTGGCTGGCAGGCGGGCATTATCAACGCCAGCAACATTATAAGCAGGCACAATAGGTACAATAGCGGTTATAGGGGCTGCTGCCAAAGGGGCTACAGGGGTGGCAACTGAGACTGGGACTGAGGTTGGGGCTGGGTCGGGGTCTGGGGCTGAGGCTGACGCTGACACTGAGTGTACACTGTGGGGCTCTTCGTTTGAATATGGCAATGGCAATGGCGTCGCAGCCGCCTGCTCCTCCAGCTGCTGAGGTTGCTGTGGAGCTGGCTTTTGTTCTTTTAAAATTGCTGCTGATTTTGCTGTTGTTGTTGTTATTACTGAAGCACTATGCACATTTTCACAGTTAGAAAAAAAATTGCTTGGCACGCGAGCAGACAAAGCGTTTTGCACAAATTTTTCTCTACGCCACGCGTCGCCGTCGAAGTCGTTGTCGTCAGCAGCTACGATTTTGGCCAATTGCTGCTGCTCTGGATGCTGCTCCTGCTCCCGATGCTGTTCTTGTTGTTGGTTTTGATGGTTTTGCTGAAGTTTACTGCCTACTTGGCTTTCAATTTCTACAGAGTTTTCACCAAAATTTATTAATGATTTTTCAATGGATAAACTTTTATGTTGGCCAGAATTTTTGAGCTGCTGCTGCTGCTGCTGGTGGTGCTGGTGCTGCTGCTCAGCTGCGCTTGCTGCGACGACTGCTGCTGCTGTTACTACTAGGTTGGCTTTGGAAAGCTTACTGCCAATTGTAGGTATTGAGCAGGCGCTGCTCCCATTGTTGTTGTTGCTATTGTTGCTGCTGGCTGTCACATTGGGTGGTTGTTGGCCATGGCTCTGCTTTTCGCCTGCGTTTGCGCTGACGCTCAGGCTCACACTCACGCTCTCACGCTCGACTTGCGCGCGCTCACATTTCGTGTCCACTTCCGCTTCAGAGTTGCTGCTGTCGCTGATGTTGCTGTTGTAGTTGCTGCTGTTGTTGTTGTTGTTTTCAATGTATTCAGCACGCGCACGCGCCTGTGTTTGCATGTTGTTCAATTTGCTGTCTGGTTGAATTGTCGCTGGCTGGTTGCCTGCCTCTTGTCCGCTGCCCCGCCCCACTTTAGCCAGCGTCCTCGATTGTGGCTGCCACGCACAATGCGCCTCGTATTGCACGCCAGCAACATCTCCATCGCCAGTTCGTGAGCTGCGTGACTCGCATGACAAATCAACATCATCGGCAGTGGCAATAGCATCGCCAACATCAGCAGTTACAATATTTAAACCTAGTCCACCGTTACTCATGTTGCCCGCCCCAATTGCTGCTGCTGCAGTAGATGTTGCTGTTGCTCTTGCTGTTGGTGTTGATATTGCTGTTGCTGTTGCCTTTGCTGCTCCTGTTTCTGTAGCATTATTGCGGCCATTATTATTATTACCGTTCTTATTGTTGTTGTTAATAATGCAGTTGTTGTTGTTGCTCTTATAATTTGCATTTTCATTGTGTTTGCTTAGTGTTTTGTTTGCCATTGTCGCCGTCATCATTTTGCTCCGTTTCGTGGCAGCCACAACGCCATCTTCACATTGCTCTTGCTGATGCTGATGCTGATGCTGCCGCTGTCTTTCCCGCTCCAGCACGCCTTGTCCATTTGCCAGTGCCAACGTCAACATATCGACAATGAGCATAGTAGCTGTACCACCACCGCCTTGGATCCACGCAATCTGGATCTAGCCTGGTCACTGCCAATGGTTTGTGGTGTTGGCATTCAATCTGCGGATTAGATGCAGAGTAGGTTATTAGTACGGGGTAATGGCAAACATTATTGCACTAGATTTGTAAATTAATCAGCTTTCTGATGTAGAACACATACATACAATTATAACAATCAAAATTGTAGTGTCTAAAGTAGGCTAAGATAGCAAGCTCGAGGTCAAGTGAGTGAGGAAACGCCGACATGGTGAGAAGCGGCTCTAGTTTGGTTGTCCGTTTAACTTCAACATAAACATTGTGCTTTAACCGATTTCCTCACTCACTTGACCTCGAGCTTACAAATAAAAAAGTCGCTAAAACAAACCACAAAATATCGTATATATATATATGATATAAGTTTAAGTTTCAAATTGAATAAACACTCCATAAAATAAAATTTGCTGGCAACCGAAAATATTTTCTATACTTCAGATTTATAACATACTTCTAAATACTTCTATATCTTCTATATCTTCTATATCTTCTATATCTTCTTTAGCTTCTATATCTTCTATATCTTCTATATCTTCTATATCTTCTATATCTTCTATATCTTCTATATCTTCTATATTTTCTATATCTTCTATATCTTCTATATCTTCTATATCTTCTATATCTTCTATATCTTCTATATCTTCTATGTCTTCTATATCTTCTATATCTTCTATATCTTCTATATCTTCTATATCTTCTATATCTTCTATATCTTCTATATCTTCTATATCTTCTATATCTTCTTTAGCTTCTATATCTTCTATATCTTCTATATCTTCTATATCTTCTATATCTTCTATATCTTCTATATCTTCTATATCTTCTATATTTTCTATATCTCTATATCTTCTATATCTTCTATATCTTCTATATCTTCTATATCTTCTATATCTTCTATGTCTTCTATATCTTCTATATCTTCTATATCTTCTATATCTTCTATATCTTCTATATCTTCTATATCTTCTATATCTTCTATATCTTCTATGTCTTCTATATCTTCTATATCTTCTACATCTTCTACATCTTCTACATCATCTATATCTTCTATATCTTCTATATCTTCTATATCTTCTATATCTTCTATATCTTCTATATCTTCTATATCTTCTATATCTTCTATATCTTCTATATCTTCTATATCTTCTATATCTTCTATATCTTCTATATCTTCTATATCTTCTATATCTTCTATATCTTCTATATCTTCTACGTCTTCTATATCTTCTATATCTTCTATATCTTCTATATCTTCTATATCTTCTATATCTTCTATATCTTCTATATCTTCTATATCTTCTATATCTTCTATATCTTCTACATCTTCTATATCTTCTATATCTTCTATATCTTCTATATCCTTCTATATCCTCGATAAAACTCATTTTTATACCATTCAAAAAATGGTATATTAATTATGTAATGAAGCTTGCAACGCATTGAAGGAAGCGTTTCCGACCATATAAAGTATATATATTCTTGATCAGCATGACAAGGGGAATTGATATTACCATGTCCGTCTGTCCGACTGTCCGTCTGTTTCACCACAAAGATCTCATCTTGCTTATCTTGCCTGCACGCTGGTTCGAGTTCGAGTTTTATCCAGGTCGGACAGCTATATCACATACCTCCCATATAACCGATTGTTCCGTAATGAAAACTTCGGCAAGCCGAAGCTAGTCTTCCTCTCTTATTACTTTATATATCAGTTAGTCACAAATTTTCACGACCTTTTGTTCATTTATAAATTTATCGAGAACTTCATTAACTTGGTGAAAATCTCAGCTACTCGGCAAAGCATGGTTCACCTCTGGCATCGCTGTAGAAATGCTTAAGAGCGCATAAAAAATACATTCATAGTTGCAAGTTATGAATAGGTCTGTCACAGACATCACAGACTTTACGTTTTCCACCTCTACTTTCTTTTGAAGATTGAAAATATGCCACTTAGGCTGACCTTTTCTGTCATTTGATCTTATTAGAGCTGCACCTTGTGCTTCCAGGTTACGGTGTGAGACTTCTTGTTTAAGTGGCAACAAGCGCAGCAGGCTCACATTCTCTTTATACATTGCTTAAGCTGCTACCAGTTTTTTGTTTTCTCAAAGAATCAGCTGATATTGACAATCATTCTCAGTAATCCCTGGTGGTGATCCCAAAGCTGGGACCATAATGTTAACAACAACGGTTTGTTCTTACTATTCACATACATATATGCGCCCTATTGGATGTGCTAAAGTAGAATAAAAACTATCAATGAGCTCGGAACTCAAATTTTCCAGCTTTAACTGGAATTTTTCAGGACCTGTAAAACTGCAGAGATCGTTGACTACATTTCGTAAGCTTACAAGCCTGATATTTTGCAACTTTACGCGCCTTTGTTTGAAACCAAGACATAGAAAAACCCGAAGCCGAAGTATATATAGGATAGGATATGGTTGGATATGTGGGAGTTTTTCTTATCGGAAGTTCCCACAAATGTGCCACAAACAACAGGTTCTCACAGTTTTGTAGTTTTTCCAACTTTTCACGTGTTCTATCGTCGACAACCAGTTGAATTTTTCACTTTACACCTATTTTACATATGCGATACTTTGACTTTTTGCATAAATTACACATTTTTTTTTTACCTGTGCGCAGGAGAAACAAATTTGACACAAAGCGTTTGAGAAATTTTACGCGCGACTTGTTGTTGTTTCTGTTATCGTGGCCCCTGCACTTGCTGCTGCTGCTGTTGGCATTAAAAACAGGTGCGCGATGGTCAGCGAAGCGCATCCTGTGTACAGGACAAACAATAAACACACACACACACGCACTCAAGCACAGTTACAGATGCAGATACAGTGGTGAGGGGGTTGCAACTACTCTTGTTGGTTCTCGTTCTCGTTCTCGTTACGCGCGAATGCAGAAGCAGAAACCAAGAATACACCACCAAAACACACACGCACAAAAACAAAAACAAAAAGCAAACAAAATTTGAACGTAAATGCGAGAAAAGTTCAAAATTGTCGAGTTACACCGATCGACGTAATGTAAGAATTGGAATTGGGCGAGCGACGGCTGTTCAATACGCACGTCCGAACGCGTTTCGTGGCGGAAGTTGACTGAACAAACGCGACTCCAAGTCGAGACTCAGACTCGAGGCGCATGCGCAAAAAACTCAGCCAACCACCACCCGACGGACCATGTTGACAGCGAAGAC
The DNA here is from genome assembly GCA_037043425.1 of Hirtodrosophila duncani. Lineage (NCBI taxonomy): Eukaryota > Metazoa > Arthropoda > Insecta > Diptera > Drosophilidae > Hirtodrosophila > Hirtodrosophila duncani. The sequence continues at coordinate 6,534,301 of JBAMBM010000704.1, forward strand.
GGTGACGAAGACGAAGACAAAGCGGTAGATACAAAGAAGGTGAGGTGAGGTGGTGGTGCTAGCTAGTAGCTACTCACTGTGGTAGCTGATTGTCTGGCTGGCTGGCTGGCTTTCTTGTAACCCAAGTCCAAGACGAGACACATTAATGACAGACAGGGCTTGGGCCTGGGCCTGGGCCTCAACCGCTTTCTCAGTTAGTGTCTAAATTGTGGGCTTGCCTATATGATTGTGGCTATAAGTACACACAGGAAAATGATCATGTAAATTAGTCTAAGTACTCACAAACTTGATCACTGTCTAATGAACCCGATCACTGAACAGTTGTTAGTGAAGGGAATGATCACTGATCATGAGACCTAAATTTAGTGATCCTGATTATTCAGACAGACAGACGGACTGACAGATACGGCTAGATTGACTCGGCTTGTCATGCTGATGAAGAATAGATATGATGATCTTATGATCTAGGAAAAGCTGCTTTCTGCCATAGGTTAGCCAGTTTGATCAAGTGTTATCGAAACATGTCAGCACACTGATCCTACTCATACTCCTATAACTGTAACTGTAACTGTAACTAACTATTACAAACTATATGTAATTTTGTACTGTGTAGTTACAGCTCCAGCTCCAGCTCAAAAGATCGCATGCTAAATGACCAGAGCCAAGCATCAGCTGTGTCTGGGATGCGTGCGTGTTGTTGGGTCAGCGACAATTATGCCTTCTCCTAGACCTGAGCATTATATTATGATCATGCTCTTACTCGCCCAGCTAGTTAATACTCGCACTTACTTACAATTCTTTATGTATTTCTAGTTCTTGCCACTGTGATTGTCTGTGCGAATAGGAAGTTGGATGTTCTATCTTGAAGATACTTATAAAAAATACATTATGATTTTCTTCTTCTTCTTTTTGTAGTTGGCATGACACTTGCATTTGCGATAATGTTAATGGGAAGAAAGTATTAAGATTAAGCTAATGCATAAATATCAGCTTGAAAGAGTATATAGATTTAGATACTTTTGAGATAAAAAGTCAGATAAATGTGAGATAAATGTTATAAAGATGAAACAAGTATTACATTCTTGAATGAAATGTCGAGGAAAATGGTTGATCCTAAAATAAAAAACAAGAACTTTACTTTTCACTCCTGATTAATTGGGAATCAAGAAGAAGGAATCAATATATATATGATTCTGAAATTCTTAAGCCTTAGCAGATTTGTTTTTAAGTAGAAGTCTGACATAAAGAATTCCAAAACTTAGAGTAAATTGTAGATCTTAAGCTAAGCTAAGATCATCCACAAAGTAATTCTCAATGACTGTGGATCAACCTACAGGCCAAATCCTAAGAGCTAGATGGCTGATATTTTCACAAAAGTTCGATTTTATGATCTAAGTTAATACTAAGATGCCTTTTTGCAATATTCCATCTGCAAGTAGGTCAAAATCCAGGTGAAATTCCTATGTAAATGACTCAACCATCAAAAAGCAGTCTCAGGCATAGACAAACACACACATATGTCGAGGAATGTGTTCGCAAGCCATGGAAGAAAACGATGGTAGAAGAAAGAGAGAGAGATAGCGGAAGTGCGGCTTTTATAGTCGAAAAGGAAAAGAAGTACCAAAATATGAAACACCGTCAACGCCGGATAAAGTTGCTATTATAATATGAAAACATCTATGCAATTATAATACAAATCTAGCCACCCTAAACATTCATAACAAAAATAAAAAGGATCCAAAATAGCCTAATTAATGCAGCTATTTTCATCATTCTGCTGTCTGGTTTCATTTTCCCAACTGTTCAGCTCAAATCTTTACATATATCAACAGTTTCAGCAGACGCTTTGGTTTGAGCCTCAAAAACGCTTTCAAAAATAATGAATCTTATAGCCATTGAACTTTTTCTCTATCTTTTGTAGACATGTTAACATATTCATTTCACCAGAACTTCAAAAGATTTCCATGACATTGTCCAATATGAATAAGGATTCGATCAGTAGATGTGGAGACCTAAAGGACTGATAGCATTCGCTTACAGAACAAAAACGTTTTCCAAATTAAGGTTCATTCTGAATGGGGTCGGGTATATGGCAGCTATTGCTAGATTTTACTGATCTTGATGATTTTGATATGCTGCATAAAGAAGCTTAAAACCTGAGCGAATAGTTCGCATAGAAACAGATGCTGATCAAGAATAGATCTGTGTATCTCATGGGGTCGCAGATTGTTCCTTGGCAAAAGTTATACTATCTGTTCGTGAACTGATTCGTTTAGAGTTTGCTGTATGCATTGAAAATGCAACATTTGTATACAACATTATAGTGTTTACCATTATAGTTATAGTGTTAATCTACATACCGATTTATTAATCATTTGTCTAGGCATTTGAAGGTGCATTTAAAGTTATTTATACCTTTTCCCACCGCATGTTTAACCCTCAAAAACATTGACCCTCAGCTAAGCACATAGTCAGCAGTGGCAGCAACAATAACAACAATAACAACAAGAAGAAATTGTGAGCATTTATAGTGCCAAGTCATGCCAAGTACGCATTGTTGGGGGCCTCCATAACTGCGCCCAGCCACGCCATCGCCATCGCCATCGTCATAGCCATCCATCTGCTTGAAATCTTTGCCTTGAACTCCTGCTCGATGTACAATTTTCGCACATACGTTTCAATTGCATTAATATAAAAATATGTATAAATTCATACACATACACATACACACACACACACATACATACATATGCATACATTTCACTCATCGTTTTGATGAAAAATGCAAACGTAGCATAAAAATGAAAATTAGCTAAATTATAAGCCATTTGCCAAAGCGCCCAAATAAGGCAATTTAATGGAACAGCTGACTTTGGCATGCCAATTGTTATACGTGCAAGATATATCTATCTACATACATACATACATACCATATAGGAGGGTAAAGTTTTATGTGTGCCTATGCCTGTGCCTGAGAGAATCCAACACCAACAACATGAGCCATACTAAAAACCTAAAACCGATCTTTAATGTTGCCATTGTGTGCTAAACAGCCCCCTCTTAGATTCAGTCTCAGTCTCAGATTCAGATTCAGATTCAGTCTCGAGTCTTTTTCTTGAAGCACCACCAGCAGCAACAGCACCAGCACCACCACCACTCTTGCTTTAGTATGCGTCGGCGGTGGCAATTTCTCACGCTCTGCGTTCCATTGTTCCCACAATTTTCCATTCATTTCAGTTTGCTCAGTTGTGTTCCTACTTTGTAATAAGTTTTGCCCGGAAAAAAAAGAAGAGGCAACCGGCAGGCAGCCTCTAGGCGGCTCAAGAGACGTCAGAGTCTCTGACTCTGTCTTGGGTTTGTCATTTTTGCCCACTGGCTGTCGTCGATGTCTCGTTCGTTGGCGAACAACCGTCGCCGTCATCATGGCAGACACCGCCATCATACATCTATATACATGATTATGTTTTACATAAGGTTTGCTTTTATATATAACTAGAAGCAGTAAATGGTAGTGAGATTCTGAGGGATCTCTCACAAGAATTACCATTGCAATGGTATTAATTAGGTGTTACTGAAATTCTCTTAGCTGAAATGAGCAGATTTCTGCCAATCAAATAATGCTTATAATAATATCTGTAAGTGAAAGAAGCGATCGCTTTATCAACCTTCCATTCGAACATGCCACTCTTCATCCCAGAATCGTTATCTATTAGCAAAGTATGAACGAGGAATAATATGCCGCTCCAAAGGCTTTGGTATCGGCTTCAATTTGCTTCTCTTAAATTGCATATTTCAGTATTTGGGCTCACTTCTGTGTCAGTGGTCTTGCTGATTGAGGTGATTGTTGCATTCAGAGTGAGAAAGAAGCCACTCCAAAGCCAGATCACCTCCGAAATACATTGTTGACTAGGGCTTATGAGGTGTTGGCATGTCAGGGGTGTCAATATCAGCATCTTGTCAAATCTTTTGCTTCAAGATGATCCTAAGTGCTGGTTAACGGTGAGAGTTGCTATGTCTAACTCTCTTGACGTCTGACTAGTAACGCGATATTCCTACTGTCCCTATCTACTATCGTAGTCATTTGAGGACTTTTCCATTTCATATATAGATCTTAGGCTGAAAATAGAGTGATGTAGATGCAGCTGAAGATGAAAAGCACTGGAGAAGACGCATCCGAAGATCGTCTTCAGCTTCGTCTGCTCTATTTGTAGCCGCCTTAGGGCAAATCTGTTGCTGATTAGAAACATTTAAAGTAACGATTAAGTCCGATATCATAGTTGCCGTTGCCATGTTGACTTTAATTTTAATTTAGCAAATTCTGATACAAAAGAACTGTCATTAGTTCTAGTTGCGGTGTCCATAATTGTAGCCAGGATGCGTAGCAAGATTAACAAGGGCCTGATCACGTAAGCGCGGCCGGACAAAATTTACTGTCCTCGCTGGCGACGGCGGTACATTCGGCGGCTACGATTGGGATTATTAGGGTTTCTGGTCCATACATTTGGCCGAAGTGGAACCCAGACGTACCTATACGCAGGCCGTCGAACTCGGGGTTGTCGACGTCGAACCTGTGGAGCGCCGGGTACTCTCGGGATTAGACGTTGCGGTTGTCGAATTCGCCGTAGTAGATAAATGACCGGTCGAAGTCGGGCTTGTGGTGCCCGGCGCTGTACAATCCGGGGCCGTGGAAATGGAAATCGGGTTGCATCCGTCTCAGGTGGCTCAATGGGTGATGAAGACCGTAACATTTTGACTGTGTAAGACTGGTGAAGGATAAAAGATATTCTTTTCCGTTGTGTTTTAAAACTTACCTATTTAAATGAGAAATTTTGCGATTGTATATGTGTTCTAATATTTTAGTTGTGTCTCTCCGAATAGTTTGAATGTAGTGAATGAAAGTGGGATAACGTGTGACTGAAGACGCAAATGCTTAGTGACGAATGTGAGTTGCTAAAGGAAATATTTGCTTGGGTTACTTCGATGTGAAGGAAAATTCGGTTTGTATCCAATTCGAATTTCGTTTGATTTGGATGAAAAACAAGGAAATTATGCAGCTAAGCGTTCACTATTGGTTATGTGGGAGCTGTATGATATAGTGACCCGATCTGGCTAGATCTCGAAATGGAATCTCACTTAGCTGTTTCAAAGCTAGGGAGCTGATAGCCTCTCCCTTGGCATGGGATATATAAGCTTCAGCTAACAAAAGTAAGCTTTTCCTTCTTGTACAATTTCACAATCTACAATCCAGAATTCTCGGAAATTTACAAGCTTCATCATCTCACTTTAGAGACAACAAGAATCATTTGGTATTGCATTTGCTAAGATTCTGCCATTGCCAAGCAGACACTTGTAACCATGATTACATAACAACTGACCAACATGAGGCACTTCCTAAACATGTTCAACAATTGTACAAACTGTCTAAATTTCGCTGAATTTTCTTCGTTTTTTTTGGTTTTTTTTTGGCGCACTTCAAAGCAACTAAAAATGTTCTTTTTAATTCGCTTTAAATTTATGCCATAAACTTGACATGTCAACAGAAATTTAGTTGTAAAAATTGTCATTAGAAGGAAATCGTTTACAACGCTGTGTTTGTTCGTGATGTGCTCCTGCCCCTGCCCCCTGTCTTCATATAATATCAACACTCTGTTTGGGTCCCCTATCCAAGTCTCAGTCCCTAACCCAACCCATATCAAAGCCTATGTATGTATATCGTCGCATCAACTTTATATCATTGTTTTTGTCATTTTGCTTTACTAACTTCTTCGTTGTATCAAATTCACCTAACTGCGTTTTAATTGTGTGTGTGTGTGTGTGTGTCTTCGGAGAGAGGGGGGAGAGGCGTTAAATTAAAGAAACTGAAATGGAGTGTCATTTATATGGTGGCATTGTAACTCAATTTATGGCCGTAGAGTGAAGTGAGACCTCCTAAGGGCCTTGCCTTTGTTACAAACCGGAAAAGTCATGGTGTTTACCCGAATGTGGTGTGTATGTATGTGTGTTCGTTCGTATCTTTATCGTTTCTCTCAACTTGACAATGCTTCCTGGCAAAAGGCATAATATGTACTCGCGATTTGTCTGGATTTGATATAATCGTGACAGCAACAAACTATTACAATAGCGAACAGTCAAATTGTCTCAGTAACCAAGCCAACATTTTCGAATGCATATTGAAACAGGAAAGGAGGGATAGCTTCTGCTTGTGGAAGCTCATATACCACTCATCTACAGTGAATACAAGGGATACAAGACAAATTTGTTTCAATTTGGATGAAAAACAGAAAATGGTAGCTAAATTATATAGGTGTGCCATCTTGTTCAGATCAGACCAGCGGACGTACGTGGGGTCTCCTCAAATGGATACAACCTGAAATTGGTTTGATTTGGAAACAGAAAAGTTATATCGCTTATATCGGTTGCCCTTGTCAATGTGATCAAGAATATATTAAGAAATATCAAGAATATATACTTTATATAGTCTGAAAGGCTTCCTTTTATGCGTTGCAAACTGTCGAAAGCTGCATTTTTTTTTAAGAATTTTTAAAATCAGTCAATCAATCATGAACTACAGTCTACACAAACGACACAAGACACCTACACTAAAACGCCACACAACCATCAGAGAGATACTTGAAAACAATACAAGATCGCACCAACCTCGCTTCCTTTTCGTATACCAGATGTCAGGTTAGGAAGAAACAAAGTATTTAGTTGACATTACTCAGGCTGTAACTAAACGTAGGCGACCTCTTTTTATGGTTACCACATGTGCAGGTCGTACATATACGGTTTCCATTACCACACGTATACATTAGCCATAAGTCACCCCTAGACCTGAAGAACACAAATTGTAGAAAAGCAGACGTTTGAGGAATACAAATTTGGTATCGTTTTAGCTCTCAAACATTTTGGTCCACGCGAGAATGTCAAGACGAGTTTTACAGAAAAACTAAAGAGAATTATTATATATATTTATTATTCATACCAGATAACTGCAGCGATGAACAACTATTAGTAAACTACTGGTGTATGCGGTGTTTCTGGCGGTGAGTATTGCCGTAGTTTGAGTGCCAACAAAAGCAAGGATGGTTCTGCTTCTGCCATAGGTGTCTGATCGCCATTGGCACCCACAACCAAACCAAACAAGACTCTTTTACTTATCACGCTCACTGCTTATCATAGTAACACGAGAGAGCGTTCTCTAACTCTACACTAATAGACTGAACTGAGTAGCTGCATATTTAATAGTGGAAGTCACCACCGCAACTAGTGCGATCAACTAGATCGGCACTCTTTCAGTACTCGGATCCATACCAGAGACCTGCAAAATTACACTTTTCTCAATAGTTCAGATAACGACAACATTAGCAACATTAGACAGCACGAAAACTCAATAAAGGTGGTCGCGCGGGAGAGGCGGGATGTAAGTAAAGAGGACCGTTTCTGCTCCTCCTTAACTCACTTTGCATTTTAGGGCTTCGACTGTATACTAATATCGGCCAGGGGAATTCCAAGGGCTTGTCATATCTTCTAACCTTTTAGACCGAAAGACGAATGTATGTGAATAGTAAGAGCGAAATGTATTCAAGCCTACCAAACCCAAGCACGCAATGGTGTATAATTATATATAGTAGCCTGAGGAACACGAAATACAAAAACTGCTGAATTTCAAAAGCGCGATCGACCCTAGAAAGCTTGGGAATCTAACCACAACTTATTTCATGCATATGTACATATCTATATTTATATGATAATTTATATAAATTTGTAATTCAGCACGAATTGAGTAAATTGAGTTCGAAAACCTGAGCCAGAGTTTAGAAATTTTCGATCTCTGATAATTAGAAACTCTGCATGCTTACAGCAAAGCTATTATATCCCCAATTTCCCAAAGGCAAGATCACGTCTTCTCATTGAAATGTCTCCACAGAAAGTGTATTTTTAGCACCCCTTGTCTAACTAAGGACATATATAACAAAAAATTCGTCTGATAACTATTTTAAGACAATTCCATGTAATTTCCATTGTCCTGAAAGGCAGCAGGCAGGCAGGCAGGACCGCAAGTGGTCCATAAATAATAATGGCAACGAAAAGGGACCACAAGCGGGTTGCAGTGCGCTGCGGCGCCTAAAAGGCGGCAGCAACCGCCAGCGCCGAGTTATTGGCCAGGTGATTGGGACTATTACGAGATGCTTGGTTATGAGCACAAGTCGCGTTTGCATTCACACAGACTGCAATCGCTCTGCGCGAATGTGTGCGACTGATGCCATTCGTGGAATCCATATGGAAGGCCATCGTCAGATGGGGCACCCGCAGCCGTAACCAAACAAGGCAAGAGCTGACGATGCTTCCGTCGCCGCATTGGACTCACGTGGCTACGGTGCGTGACTTGAGCGGCAGAAATTCACACAGCCACACACACACACACACATACACACGCACACACACTGAGTCAGAGGCGAAATGTTCGCTGCGAGTTCTCAATGCGAATCCAAAGCCTCAATAGCTAACGCCACACCAGCCACCGCCTCACCACCCACCAGTACAATGGGCAAACACGCTGCCCCACAGGCGACCAGCCAACAGTAGCAGCAGCCGGAGCCGGCACCCGACAGTAGCAGCAGCTTCTAACGCTGCTTTGGTTATGCGTGCTTTTTGTTAACCCATTGCTGGTAATGATGGGTTAAAAACACACACTCTCTGCGCTAAGATAAAGTTGAAGAATGCTTGAACTATATCTAGTGTAGCTATCCTTTGCTTCAGGTGAATGGAAATTGAGATGATCATGAAGAAGAAACTCAAATAATGCTTATAATATATAGTCGAAGTTTAGTTACCCAAAGTTGAGATTCATATTCTACAACCAGAAGACAAATATTTGAAAATTTGAGAAATTATTGTTTGACTTAGGTCCATTTTCACATCTTCCTGTTAATTCATCTAACACTTCAAATGCAATTTCATTTCTACAAGTTCACTTTAGTCCTTGTCTTAAATGTCAGCTCAATAACCTTTATACGCTATTATAGAACCTTTCTACAACTGGCATTTCATTTCAACTGACAAGATACAGGCACCAGTGTGACCAGATTTAAAAACGAAACATAATCTATATGCCAGGTTATAGGTTATAGCTATATTTTTATACAGTAAAGAGCTTGTTCTCGTAGAGCTTCTTGGAGAAAAAGGACCACGTCGTTGCGAACAAGAAGTACTCACGTCGTAACCTGGAAGCAGAAACAGTAGGTATAAGCGCCTGAGGGACATATTTAGTGATCCTCTATATAACAAATTCGTAACTATTATGCATTTCTACTTAACTCGTTGTTAAACAGGGGGTATTTAGCGAGTAGCGAGTAGAAGAGTCTCTTACAGAGTAGGTGAGACCCATACAAGTTTAATAGCACATGAGCAAAACCTACCTTGAACTTGTGAAAACGAAGTAGAACTTGAAATCTACATAAACTTGAGGTTAGATTGTTATTCAGAAAATGTAAAAGCTACACATAGATCTTGTAGATTACCTAAAATGATCCTCAGACGTCAGAAGAGTTGAACTTAGGGAAAGCTTGTTCAAACTTATGAAAAGTTTGTAAGCCCATGGGAAAGCTTTACAATTGCCATTAACCCATTAAGGGTTAACAAAGGCCAATAAACGCAAAATAAAAAGCAAGAGCGATATGTATGCCAAAACGACGAGAGGCGAACGATGAATGCCGAATGAAAGAAGAACAAAACAAAACGCAATATGCACGTTATTGCTGCGGCTGCCGTCTAATGCCTGCGAGTGTGTGAGTGTATCTGTGTCTCTGTTTTGTATCTGTTTCTGAAATGTGCAAAGCTTGGCACATTGGCGCTGCATTGGGCTTTGCGAATCGACATCGACGGACTCTCTCAGTACAAACACTGACACTCAGCACAGAGTTAGTATTCGGGCGAGTTTTCAACAAGTAGGTTGAGAATTGAAACACAAACTCTTGACGGAACTGAGCCAAATACTTGCTAAGATATCAATTTTTTTGAAGTGTCTCCGGCAGTAAAATAAATATTAATTGCAATTATTTTATCCAGCCGAAAGTGAAGTAAATAAAACAAGAAATCTTTTAACAAATCCATAAAATATATCAAAAATTTATACCACATAAACTTCGCTACAAAAATATCATTTGATTTGAGAGACGAGACAATATTTGTGTTGAGAGCGTCCGTCACGTTGTTGCAATACAAATTGAGACTGATTGTGAGAGAATCGCGTTTGATTATCAAGACAAAAACAATAAAAACAAGCTTACATAAATAATAATGCCGTTTCTTTTGTTATTTGTGTGCGGCCATGTGACGTGTTTTGCATCTACAAAATGACAGAGAGTGAAAAGAGCGAAAGTAAAACATGAGCGGCGGCGGCGCAGCAAGCCTAGAATTTTGCTGCTGCTGATCGGCCGGCTAGAACGTTGTTGCATGGAACCAACGCTAACAACAACAACAACAACAACAACAACAATAGCAACAAATTTGCGCATAAATAATACAAAATACATATATATATATATATGCATAGTTGAGTTAGTGATTGAGAGTGTAAAATTTGAATTTGTGCTGGATTGTCTGTCTGCTCTCGCAGCCTTATTTATATTTCGACTCCCACAAAACAACAACAAGGAGAATCTTAACTTTCGGCTAGCTGAAACTAACATACCCTTGGTCAAAATACGACAGCTTTGTGTAACTAAATCTATATATATTCCGATTCTCTATCCAACACTGTGATTGTTCATAGGTAACTGGTTAGTTGAGCGTGAATAAGCAGGGGATTCCTACTACGCCATTGCTTACGTTTAGGCCGCCCTCAAGAAGAAGAACAAAAAGCATCTCGCTGAATATGCCCGCTACTCGTAGAGTACATCCGTATGAACAGCTAGATCTTGGAGAATTTCTTCTTTCTAATTCATTAAGGATGAATTTCATGCAATTTCTGGAGCAAATTGTTTCAAATCAACTGAACTTGCAATCGAGTGGCCTGACGGTTACTTATAGTTGTTTATACTCTAGTAGTGTCAACGAGTGCATATGTATGTAACAGGCAAAAGGAAGCGTTTCGATTTAGCGCTCAACTGAACCCCCTACCCCAAACGCAAGCCAAAATCGAATGGTCGGCAATAGTAATGTTGCCACAGTAGTGTTTCTGCCTCCCTTCCACGCATGCTTGAATGACCGAAATTTGATTGTGCTTGTTCAAATCCAATTCTATTTTTATACCATTTACAAAATGGTATATTAATTGTGTCAGGAAGTGTGCAACGCAAAGAAGGAAGCGTTTCCGACTAAATAAAGTATATATACATATATTCTTGATCAGCATGACAAGGGGAATCGATATAACTTTTCTGTTCTTCATTCAAATCACACCAAATTCGGTTTGCATCCATTTGAGGAAACCCTACGTCCGCTGGCTTCTTCTGATCAAGATAGGAGAAGTATACCATATAGCTTCCATATAACCGATTGTGCCGGAATGAACACTTAGTGGCATAACTTTTCTGTTTTTCTTCCAACTCAAACCAAATTCGGCTTACATCCATTTGAGGAGGTCCCCCGTCCATTGTCTTGTTGTGATCAAGATCGGACAACTATATTATATAGCTACCATAGAACCGATTGTGTCGGAATGAACATTTAGTAACATAACTTTTCTGTATTTCATCCAAATCAAACCAAATTCGGCCTACTTCCATTTGAAGAGGTCTTCCGTCTGTTGGATTGATATGGTTAAGATCAGATAACTATATCATATAGCTACCCTATAACCGATTGCTCCAGAATGAACACTTGGGATCATAACTTTTCTGTTTTTCATCCAAATCCAACTAAATTCGGTTTGTATCCCTTTAAGAAGGCCCCACGTATGTTGGCCAGTTCTCATCAAGATCAGACAACTATATCATATAGCTACCATATAAGCGATTGTTCCGGAATGAACACTTAGGAGCATAACTTTTCTGTTCATCCAAATCACACCAAATTCGGTCTACAACCATTTGAACAGGTCCCACGTCCGCTGGCTTGTTCTAATCAAGATCAGAGAAGTATATCATATAGTTACCATATAACCGATTGTTCCGGAATGACCACTTAAGAGCATACATTTTCCCTTGCATCCACTCCATCCAGATTTGAACTATACGATTGCAATGCTAATCGTATATAAGCTTCGGCAAGCCAAAGCTAGCTTTCCTTTCTTGTTTTGTTTTTTGTGTTAAAAAATGGGACAGAGGGCGTATAAGCAGCCGCTGATTGTTGGAATTTCGACTATTTCGTTCTTACTTGTTTTATCAAGTATTCGAAATCTCCATTTGGAATAAATTTCCCGGTTAAGTCTTCATATGACATCTCAGTTAGATAATCTATTAGCTTAATCAGCTCTTTGCCAGTTTCGATGATTATAATTAGTCCACGGACTAAAGACCAGGGAGGGGACAACATCGTTTACATAGTCTATTGATTTCAGTTGATATCGGTGAATCATTTATTATGTAAGCCTTATTGCATAACATTTGCCTCGCTTCCACAGGACTGCTGCCAGTCCCTAGCATCAGCTTATGCAATTGCAAGTGTGCAGCTGAGATCCTGATTTGCTTTGCAATACATATATGTAGTTTATGATGTACCACCACCTCTCCCACTCCCAATCTGTCTGGTTCACTGCTTCCTGTGTATGTGTGTGTTTGTGTTTGTGTTTGTGTTTGCTTTTGCGTTTGTGAAATTCAAAACTCTCTACATATTAAGATGCTTATAATGAATGTTAGACTCGACTCTCGGCCTGCGGCTGGGCCTGGTCTGGCCTGTTGCATTACGTAAACCCTTGGCTTGCACAACTAAAGCTTTGCCTTTCGCACAGTCAGCGATTTCCACAAAATACTTGTCACACTGTGCTCAGCAGCTGAGCAGGCAAGGATGCTGCAAGCAAGCACTTCTCTGCCATGGCATGACCACGTCACGCTTATCTACCCACTTAGGATGATTAAGTGCTTTATGAGCAGCGAGTGCAATGACGTGAAGATGCACATGAACCCCCCTCCCCAGAGTACCAGATACCACACTTACATAATCCCTTGCTGAATCTCAATTAGCTTATATCTATTAATCTCCATGTGACAATGGGCGGCCGCCACTCAATTATAATGCCAATGACGTAGCCATTACGTATACGTTGCGTGGGCTTAAACAACATTCAAAGGGGTTGACGTAGTGTGAAACACACAATTGCTGCCAAACATGGCTCTAAGACAATGAAGGACAATAAAGAAAGATCTAACTACGTCATGAAGAAGCTAATATACGATTCACATTGTAAACATGTACATACTATATAGTCGGTTACATGATATAGAAACCCTGCAATGACTGCATTCACTTTCAACTGATTCAGTGCTGTTGAAATCCTACAATATTCATTCGGAGTGACTCGGCGTGAAAACAAGGAAAGTGTGGAACGCTCTGTGGATTGTATGAGTCTTAGTGAGAACGCTCTTCGCTGGCGTAGTTAGTGTCTGATGAAAGCGAAAGCGAGCGGTGACATGAGAGAATGAGATCTTTCTAAGGCCCACCAACACATGGGCATAGTTTCCCTACCTAGTTCAATTGGAATTGGACTTCGAAGACAATTTTTAACAATATTTATGATTACTCTCCCCGGCAAATATAATGCCGATGATGTGGACGTTCGAGTTTTAGGCTATGACAATATTAAAAATTATCCGAACTTAAGTTTTAACTGTGATTTTGTAATTCTCGAACAAGTGAGAAGACCTAGGCCATGCGGCCATTGCATACTTTTAGGCAACTCTCAAAAGATCAAAAAGCATCCTGCTGTTTTTATCAATCAAAAGAAAACCCAACAAACTATTTTGTCTTTCTTTTAAATTTATTATATCATTCACAAAATGGTATATTAATTTGGTTAAGAAGTTTGCAACGCCGAAGCCGAAGTTTGCCTTCATTTTTCTATATTTTTAACTCTTAAATGTTATTTTCTTCCTTTTACCCTAAAGAACAAAGCTAGTTAAGGCGTCCAAAAAGTAAACAGGCAAGAATACCTTGCCACATAAGCCACGCATCCTTGCTTATACCACCACATTGAAGAGAAGTGAAACATTATGGAGGGCGAATCCACGGAGTCCACACACAACACCAAGGTGTCCGATTCAGCATACTCAAATAGCTGCAGCAACAGCCAATCTCAGCGCAGGTGGGTTTCATCGCCATAATCACAGCATGGAACGCAGTTAACCTCATGCTCTTCTTACAGCGGCAGCTCCAAGTCCCGACTGAGCGGCAGTCATTCGTCGGGCAGCAGTGGCTATGGCGGCAAACCGTCGACCCAGGCCAGCAGCAGTGATATGATCATCAAGCGGAACAAGGAGAAGTCGCGCAAGAAGAAGAAGGTCAAATGCACTGTGCAGGCAACGGCGGTCACCTCAATGGAGGGGACTGAGGAGCAGCTTCAGCTGCCATCATCCCGACCTAACAGCAGGAACTGCGAACAACAGCTCAAGGAGCTGCAGGATGGCCAGCAATTGGGCCTGGGGTTAAGCGAGAGTCCACCGGCCAGCTGCGAGAAGCAACTCAGCGAGCGAGAGCAGATTCAGATTAAGGCGGAGAAAAGTGAGAGCGCCAACAAGAAAGCAGAGCAGGTTCAAGAATTTCCCACACCCTCGCCCCTGTCAGTGGCCACTCTCCCGGCTGGCAGTGGGGCCGGTCATGCTGGTGTCGGCGGCACCAGTGCCACTGGCAGCGCTACGGGCGGCGGCAGTAAATCCGAAAAGACCTACGAATCGGCCCCCGGCAAGTTGGAGACGGGCCTTACAGCCGGCTCCAAGCCACAGGAGCGCCAAAGGGAGGAGAGCTTCTGCTGTGTGATATCCATGCACGATGGCATTGTACTCTACACCACCCCCAGCATCACCGATGTGCTGGGCTTTCCACGGGACATGTGGCTGGGCCGTTCCTTCATTGACTTTGTGCATCTGAAGGATCGCGCCACTTTCGCCAGCCAAATAACTACTGGCATACCCATTGCTGAGTCCCACGGCAGCACGCCCAAGGATGCCAGGAGCACATTCTGCGTAATGTTGCGTCGCTATCGCGGCCTCAAAGCGGGCAGCTTTGGTGTGATTGGACGCGCCATTAACTATGAGCCCTTCCGTCTGGGATTAAGCTTCCGCGAGGCACCTGAGGAGGCACGTGCGGACAACAGCATGGTGACGAATAGCACTAACATGCTGCTCGTCATCTGTGCCACGCCCATCAAAAGCAGCTACAAAGGTGAGTGACAGCGGACCTAATTGGAATTCTTCTAATCATTTGATTTGTGTCTCTCCTCGTGGCAGTTCCCGACGAGATTCTGTTGCACAACAGTCCCAAATTTTCCATACGCCACACGGCCACTGGCATCATCACGCATGTGGATAATGCGGCAGTGAGTGCTCTCGGCTATCTGCCGCAAGATCTTATCGGTCGTTCCATTATGGAGTTTTACCATCACGAAGAGCTGACGATGATGAAGGACACATACGAAATGGTTATGAGGAAGGGCCAGACCGCTGGCACCTCCTTCTGCAGCAAACCGTACCGCTTTCTTGCACAAAATGGTTGCTATGTGCTGCTGGAAACGGAATGGACGAGCTTCGTGAATCCCTGGTCGCGTAAACTGGAGTTTGTGGTGGGCCACCATCGCGTCTGTCTGGGTAAGCGATAAATCGCAGTGGGCGAAAAGTTGGGACAAATCGTAGCGGAAAATGAGTCATTCGTATGTGTGGAAGTAGCTCATCTTGCCGATCGGCAGTTAGTCCGGCCTCTTAGTGCGCAATTGCTTTAGATGCACACGCATGAGAGGCAGATTCATGATCGGCCTCTAGTCTGGTCTCATTTGTTTCTGAATCTGCTCTTCTGTTTCGGGCTTCTAATGAAGAGCCCACCAACTGGGTTATGTGGGATCATATTAACCATCTTTAGTATTTTCCCGCACAGGTCCGAGGCTATGCAACGTATTTGAACCAGCACCGAGTACAAAATCAAGGATATCGGAGGAGGCTGTCAATCGGAATGCCAGGATCAAGAACGAAATTGTGAAACTGCTGGCGGAGACGGTGTCGCGGCCGTCGGACACCGTCAAGCAAGAGGTGTCCCGACGCTGTCAGGCATTGGCCAGTTTTATGGAAACGCTCATGGACGAGGTGACGCGGGCCGATCTCAAGCTGGAGCTGCCGCACGAGAACGAGCTGACCGTGTCGGAGCGTGATAGCGTGATGCTGGGCGAGATTTCGCCGCACCACGACTACTATGATAGTAAGAGTTCCACTGAGACGCCGCCGAGCTACAATCAGCTGAATTATAACGAGAACCTGCTGCGTTTTTTTAACAGCAAGCCCGTCACCGCTCCCGTGGAGCTGGATCCGCCCAAACTGGAGTCCTCCAATGTGAGCAGTGGACGCGACGATGCGCGTAGCACTCTTAGCCCCGTGCATGGGTTCGAGGGCAGTGGCGGCAGTGGCTCCTCGGGCAACTTTACCACCGCCAGTAATATACATATGAGCAGTGTGACCAACACGAGCAACGCCGGCACTGGCACCGGCACCGGCACAGGCACTGGCACGGGCACGGGCACCTCCGGCTCTGGCGGTGGACGCGGCAGCGGCGGTGGCTGCAGCAGCGCCCCACCCGTTACCCTTACCGAGTCGCTGCTGAACAAGCACAACGACGAGATGGAAAAGTTTATGCTCAAGAAGCATCGCGAGTCGCGCGGCCGCACCGGCGAGAAGAACAAGAAGCCTGGCAATGAGAAGATATTTGAGTATAGCGGCCCGGGCCATGGGCATGGCATAAAGCGCGGCGGCTCCCACTCCTGGGAGGGCGAGGCCAACAAGCCCAAGCAGCAGCTCACCCTCAACAGTATTGGCGGCGTGGGCGATCCTCATGCTCCTCCAGTCAATTCGCTGGCCAAGTGCCAGATGCTGCCAGGTGGCGGCGGCGTTGGCGGCCAATCTGGCAGCCAGTTTGCACAGACCGGTATCTCCTGCACCCCTAGTATCAATCTGTGGCCTCCCTTCTCCGTGGGCATCACAACGCCCGCACACACTACACACACGGCGGTGGCCCAAAGTAGCTTCTCGGCCCAACACGGTCTCTTTCCCACCTTCTACTACATACCCGCCTCGCTGGCTTCGGCCTCCTCCACACCCGCGCGAACCCACTCACATGCCCATCCCATGACTCACGGTGATACGCACAGTCATAGTCATAATCATAGCCGGGGCCACAGTCATGGAGGCCTCAAGAGCACCTCCGATCAGCCCAGCACATCGCAGCAGGCGGCGGCAGCCGTACCGGTGCAGTACATGGCAGGGGTTATGTATCCGCATCCGTCGCTCTTCTACACGCATCCGGCGGCAACGGCCATGATGTACCAGCCAATGTCCTTTCCCGGAGTGGCGAACGCCATGCAGCTGCCGGATCAGGCGGGCACATCGCAGCCCAGCTACAGCAAAACCGGCTACACGGTGGGTAATGGCCAACTGGCCATATTGAAGTTCGATCATTAATCGAACTTTGCTTGCAGGCTCAGCAGGTCAAGGTGGCTCCTCCGTCCTCGGTAAAGACGCTGGGCGCCTTTCATTCAATCACACCCGCCCATCTGCAAAGGCCATCGTCGCAGGCGACCTCCGTCAAGGCGGAGCCCGGCTCAAATATGGCGCCATCGGATACATCAAAAAAAGAGGTGCTTGACTCGCCCATTGCCTCCGTGATGGGCGACTATACATCTGACCACCAACCAAGCAAAGTGAGACCGTCCAGTTACCAAAGCCTCTCTTTTGACGTTGACATCGAATTATCCACACAGGCCCAGAGATATTCGGATAGCAATAGCAATAGCGATGACATGGACGGATCCAGTTTCTCCTCCTTCTACTCGTCGTTCATCAAGACCACCGACGAATCGGAGAGTCCGCCAGACAATGACAAGGAAGGCAAACATGTGAAGAAGGTAAGCTCAACTTAACATGGCCAAAAATTACCTGAAATTTGAGGTAAAGCGGACTATTCCTGTTGGCCTAAGCAACATTTTTCGTAAATATTAGTCCATGAAGTCCATGATTACCTAAAAAAATGTCCGTCTGTCCGTCTGTTCATTCAAATCATTTAGCTGCCATATCGTTTCAGAAGAGAAAAGGGAAGCAAGTTATTTCAAGCATTTCGAAAATAATCAACAATTTTAAAACCAAATTGTAAGCGCATTGGATCATCCCACACTCCTTTTCAATCATTCTTACTATACCAAATCAACAGAGAAACCAATCTGCATCGCATAGCCGAAAAGCGAGAAAGCACTGGAATAACAAAGGGACAACGCGATCATAATGCAAGAAACTGATCCCAGCGTTGCCAGAGCTTGCGGCTACGTGCCGCGTTCCGAGCTAGAGAGTATCCCAGGGTGCACATGGGACGCTAAAATTTTAGGAAATGTTAGTCGTATACCATTCACATTGTAAATATATACCCGATCTATATCAAAACTGGTCGGTGGGCGTGGGGCTACAGTGAATAAAAGGGATACAAACGATATAAGACAAATTTCTTTTCATTTGGATGAAAAACAGAATTAATAATAATAATAATTCATTCCGGAACAATCGGTTATATAGTAGCTATATGATATAGTTGTTAGATCTTGATCCGATCAAACCAGCGGACATGGGGCGCCCTCAAATGGATGCAACCCAAATTCGGTTTCATTTGGATGAAAAACAGAAGAGTTATGCTCCTAAGTGCTCATTCCGGGACAATCGCTTATATGGTAGCTATATGATATAGTCGTCCGATCTTGATCAGATCAGGGCAGTGGACGTGGGGCCTTCTCAAATGGATACAAATCGAATTTGATTCGATTTGGATGAAAAACAGAAAAGTTATACTCCTAAGTGCTCATTCCGGGACAATCGCTTATATGGTAGCTATATGATATAGTCGTCCGATCTTGATCAGATCAGGGCAGTGGACGTGGGGGCCTTCTCAAATGGATACAAACCGAATTTGATTCGATTTGGATGAAAAACAGAAAAGTTATGCTCCTAAGTGTTCGTTCCAGAAAAATCGGTTATATGGGAGCTATATGATATAGTGATCGGATCTGGATAAAACTCGAACTTAACCAGCGTGCAGACAAAGGAAGCATCTGGTAAGAATTTCAGCTCTGTAGCTTTTACGACTTCTGAGATCTTTGTGTTGAAACAGACGGACAGACGGACGGACGGACGGACGGACATGTCTATATCAATTTGCATTGTCAAGCTTCTTCTGTGCGTTGCAAACTTCCTGACAAAATCACAATTTCTTGTGAATGGTATAAATATATCCATTATTTCCAAAATTTCTCACATTCTCACCTCTCAGACTACTCTGCAGACAGTGTCAACAATTGTGGAACATCCGGAAGAGGACCAGACGCAGCACGGCGATGGATAGCCAGCTGAGGGCCACAGTGTTGCTGACCGACGACGTGCCCAGTTACTGTCAGGTGCACAGTGTAACCGATTCCATCAATAGCCACGGCCATCGCCACACCAGTAACTACAGCAACGCACTCGAAGAGGACCTGATCATTAGGTGCTACAAATAACTCCACTTTGACATGGCCAAATAAATACTAATTCTAATCCTTGCCTCTTTGTCATCCACATATTTCAGTAGCACAAAATCTCACAAACAATCGGAGTTGGAGAGATGCCCACGTTAACCATATACCTAACCACCTATGACTGTTTGACCTAAGCCAAAGCCCCCAACCCCCATCCACCCCCTAAAAAATACAATAAATATTTAAATAAAATCGCAGCAAACACGATCCATCAATGTATGCCCCAAGTTATTCGGTTTTATGACTAGTTTTTATTTATTTTAGACTTAGTTTTCAAAGAATTCATCATATGGTATGGTGTCCCAGAGATGTTGCAAGGCCGCACTGAAGGCGCGATCACAGCCCTCATTGAGCTTCGGTTGTATGTCCGCCGAAAGGGCAGCCCATTCGTCGTTCAATATCTTAAGTGTACTTTCCCGGAGCTCCACATTATTGTTGAACAGATTAGACATATTAAAGTGCCCGCTGAAAGAATATATACAGAGATTTAGTTAGCAAACTGAAGGTTAGAGTCACTAAAGAAAGTCGTTAGTTTAGAGCGTTTTGTTTCTGTGTTCACCGCAAACTGCCTTCATCAGTTACCTTTAGCACATATGACAACTGTTTGGTATTCATCATGGTACAATCATAGCACAATCCGCCTGAATCGAAAGCATAATTGTAAGCCCATGACTTAGCACTTTTATGTCAATCTCTTGGGCTTTGCAACCATAAACCTAAGCTGGTTCTTTACTCTCCCTTCAAATTGATTTCAGCAATGTCAAACGTTCAATTGGAATAAAGGGGCTGGTGGAAGAGGATACGATAGGTTGTTCTCCTCCTTTCTCTCTGTGTTTTTCGGTTATCGATTTCCTGGCAATACATTGTTTGTATGTTTGTTTGTGGGTCACCTTTGTATGTCAGAAACTCTGTTCGACCCGAAGTCCCCGAAGATATACTCAGTGTACAAATGGACTGAGTGACTGATCAGGCAGCAAGAGAGCACAGCAATTTCTTGAACTTTTATGGTTTTTCTAACAAAATCATTGAAGCACAACTCTTTGCGACTCACCAAATTGCCTCCCTTCACTATATATTTCTATCTTCTAACAGAAACTTACCTGCCAACTTTGGTCATCGATTTGTAGTCGGTAATCTTTAGATAGGTATGTCCATCCGCTCGCTTCTCAGGCTCCGCGCTGACCTTTGTCTTGGATTGTATTTTGTTCAGCATGATGACAACATCGCCTTTGCTGACAATGGGCAGAATCAGGACCTTGCCATTGACATCGTATTGGGCATGCACCTCCATTGATGGCGAGTTGAGCACCATTACGAGATTCAGAGGCTTGGTGAGATCCTTTTGGAAGCCCCTCACGCTCTTCACCACCACCGAGCTGGCAAAGTTGTGCAGCGTTGTGTTGAACATCACCAGCTTGAACTGCAGCGAGCTGCTCTGCTGCCCGCTAACTATGGTTATGGTGCCCAGCTCCAGTGGCTCCAGGCTAGCCACCTGGCGATCCGGTATGCCATACTTAAAGGTTTGTAGAAAGGTTTGCGCCTGCTCCACAAAACAAGGCTCATCATCCACACGGCAGCGCTTCAGCGGAGCAGCTGTTGGCGAAATTTACATATAAACAACGGACACTGCGAACAATCCACCAGATCACTCACGGAAACCATCACTAGAGACTACCCCACTTAGGTGGAGCAGCCAGACAACAGCTCCTAAATACTTGGTTACACTTGCGCCCAGCATTACGATCGATTCCTCCCCTAATCCGCGACTAATTTGCTCCGACTGCGTGCGGCGTGTATTTATGCGGCGTTGACGTTGCGTCTGGATTGGATACTGGATATATGGATTACGGGGGGGTTTGGGGTTGGATGAGTGCGCCTCATTGTCATTTATACAGTTTTACAGTTCAACTGAGCTGTTGAGTTATTTAATAAACCATGATTGGTTAATAAATCAATAAGTAATTGCAAATTATACTAACTAATAAGGTGTCGGTGTTGGCGGCGACAACGACGATGCTAGTTTTGTGAAACGAGTTTACCTTTTCCCCCTGAGATTATTCCCAACTTGTAATTGCATGTGTCTTATTAACACTGCACTGAGAACGAAACGGCAACCTCGTAATCTAAAGCTTATGTTCACGAAACAGGAACGCCCCGTTCTTGAAAATCTGCATAGACCGTTGTTATGGTCAAGAAATCAGATTAGCAACTAATTTAATGTTCTGAGCTGCAGACACTTTCAGCTTTAAAGGAGAAAGAAAAAAGATTTGTCTATGACTTAATGCTGACAATTTAGAACTTGGTACAACTTCAAATGAAATACAAAACTACAAAAAGATGCCATGAAGTTCTTCAATAAAACATTATTCGATGGATTATCAGTGGGCGGCAAGGCCCTATCCTACACTTTATGAAAGCATTTTGCTTCTTTTCCCCTGTTTTATTGTAAATAGTAAATTTTCCTAAGTGTACTCGATTAATTATGAGGACCCTGATATTAAAATCATACAATTAAAAAGTGGTCGCTGAGTTAATGTGTTTTTCCAGTCTGGAGATAAGGTTGTATATGAATATAGGATATGTATATGTATATATTGGCCTTATTAAACATTATTAAAAGCACTCATACACATCACTGACCTATTTGCAGCCAATTATGACGGGTTTTGGAACAAGTTTTTAATTTGTTTTGTATAAGTTTACAATTGAATTCATAATCTATATGATCTTGAAGCACAAAAAAAAGGGTGAGCGATTAAAGTGAAGTTCCTGAAATAGAAAGTGGGTAAGTATATTTATATATATATATATACTAACCAGTTGACCTGGCGTTGACAAGGTTCACTTTTTGTTTCTCTTTCAAATGTACTTCCCAAATGTACAGTGAAGTGTATATTGAATTTGTGTAGTTGTATGCAACAGGGCAACGTCCATACATTTGAGATCAGCAACAACAGCCGCGTTTTCTTTCTGTCCGTCTGTTCGTCTGTCTGTCCATATAAGCAACGACACGTGTATTAAGTTCAAAGATCAGAGCAGACGAACAAATATATATATATAAATAAATATGGGTAAATTAAGAAGCAGCAAAACGGAGACGCAAACACACGCTTATGCACACACACATATGCATACATACAGTGTCAAAAAGTCGGTTTATCTTCTATTGCTTACTAAGGTGCTTAACAAAAACCATGCGACACTCATTAAATTTGACTCAACATTCGCTAAATCGAGGATACTGACAAGACTAAGTTCATGATCGACAGGATTTTACTCGAAATTTGGGGTATTTTATGAAAATTACTAGAAAAATACTTACTGGAAACGATTATTTGTCGAAGAAAACGACAGGATTGACCATGCTTCAGGTCATAATATTATGAAACAAATATCCAAACTTATTGTTCGAACGCGATGTGTAATCTAAGTTTTCAATTGATACTACCAATTATGGTGAAAAGAGAAGATCTGGAGATATGTGGAGCCTTTAGAGCAAAGCCTTCCTTCATTTCAGGAAGAAAATCGCGAAAGGGTGAAGAAAATACGAGTCGACTAAGAAATTCCTATAAGTTAACCGGTGCTAACCGAAACCCCAAGATCTGAAGATATGTGGATATGTGGAGCCTTCTTTCATTTCAGGAAGAAAATCGTGAAAGTTAACCGGTGCTAACCGTTTACAGTTATTCGGGCAATTGCACTGCATATGCTGATTGGGCGCTCTGGAGATTCAACGTGAGCAACAACTTATGCAGTGAGGAAGAGCGAGACAACTCATCATTGTGCTGATGTAATTGTTCTGAAAAACAGTTGGGGAACACTTGGCAAGCTTAATTGTAAGTGACCATTATCCCATCTGCTGTTTGACGAAGTAAGAGAGGTTAAAACTAAAATATATAGGCGAAGATTTGTCTTCTCGCTGAAAATCAAGAATTTTGCCTGCATTGAACAGAGATTTTAAAATAAATTACAAAACTATAGACATTATCGTTTTGCCAAACAAATGTGCATCAATCGTCCCTATAAAGCTCTTTTGATCGAGGAAACCATATGCTATCACTATTATAGAGTACAAAATAATTCATAACTTTTCAAGTTTTGGGCCAATAAATTCACACTTTGTCAGCCAACGTAGGTCAATTCAATATTTGCATGCATTTGAGCCCACTCGTTGACAGCAAGTGTGCTTGCCCCCACACACACGTCAAGCTTGAGGGTGCCCCATGGTGAGCTCATAGACAAGGTACAAATGGCCTGTGTTTCTGTTGTTTGTTGTTGCTCTAATAAGGTGCTTGACATATTTATAGGACAGTCTGGAAAATGCATCTACTTACTTTTATGAAACAAGTTTACCTAGAATTAAACGAAGATACAGACAGACATACATACAGACATACATACAGACATACATACAGACATACATACAGACATACATACAGACATTCACCAGTTCATTCCTTTGATGGCATACCCAGAGAAGCTTCTTGTCTTGCTAGTTCCTAGGTCTCTGGTGTGGTGTGATGGATCCATGTTTCATCTACGAAAACGAAACGATGGAAAAACTCCTTCGCGGTGTGGTTGAAAGTCACCAAGCACACCTTTGAAGTAGCCATATGGTTGTGCTTATAGTCGAGTGTGGGCGGGACTCGGATTCTCCAACAGTTCAATATCATGGATCTTCTAGACAATTCCTGGTATGGCAACCAACCTGTCTTGGGCGACCCGAACGTTCAGCGTCTTTTGTGCGGGTAACGCCACAAGGGAACTCAGTAAATCACTGCTTGACTATTGAAAATTATGGAGCTATAAAGGTATTTATCAAGATTTTGCTTCACTTTTTTCCATATTCATCAAAATTCACTAAGTTGTTTGCTTCCCATTGCTCTTAAACCTAAGCTAAATGGCCCAGCTTGCCCAAACTTCTACAAGAGTAATACAATGATTCGGGAAATACAGAACGACCCTCGCACATACAGAGCATTACTCGGATCATTACCTTAAGGAGCAACACGGGTATTCTCCGAGTCCTACTTCAATTCGGACAGATCAAACAATTACGACTGCACATGAAGCAAAGAAATGTGATGAAGCAAAATCGTGTGATTATGATTAGAAGAAACAACTTAACCACGTTAAGAAGAAAGTAAAACGTAACCAACTAGGTGCAGCTGATAAGTAAGAAGTTTGGAGCAATCAAATATATGTAACAGAAACCTTAAACACTAAGGCCAATCCGAACAAAAGATGGCGGCCAGCATTAGTTTACTATTTTTGAGAATCAGTGAATGCAAATACATGTGTCTGGTGGCTTTGGCAATGGCAACGCTGCCAGATGTTGCAAACATTCGAAATACCAGTTGAGCAACAGTTATGTAGGCATTCCATTAAAGTTGGCAGCAATACGGCTATATGTGGGCTGTTGTTTGTGTGTGTGTGGGGGTGTATAATCGGAAGCCAATGCTAGCCTTCCTTCTTTGTTTTATCCGATTTGAACGCGTCGGTTTTGGAAGCCTCCATGTTTGCTAACCAAAGCTGATGCGGATCTTACCACTATATCATATAGCTACCATATAACCGACCGATTTTGAATCAAATTCTGTACGTGTCAGATTTTGACATCCTCCACGTCTGCTGACCGAAGTTTTTCCATCTTATTATAGAACTAATCTTTGCCCGGGTATGTACGCTTCGGTTACTTAAAGTTAGCCTTCCTCTCTGGATATCGTTCAAACATTCAAAGTCCATTTAAAAATGTAAACAACTTTATTCTATGTACATTTAACGAACATCGAGTCGGAAGTCGGTAGCAGCAAGGCGATGCCAATGGGGCGATGCAGGCAGATGCATAAGAAGTACGTCGTCGAAGTCATGAAGATGGCTCAGCGACAGACGGCTCAATTTGGATGCTTCCAATTCTCAGGCTTTGAGCTTGCTTGCGGCTCATGGTTTGGCCGGATCGTTGCTACTAAGATTTTTCAGCGATTGCTCAAACTCAACGGCGTCCACTTGCCGCTTGCCAGGATCATGTGGTGGGGGTCCTATCAAATTAACCACTTCATCATAATCTAAGGTTTCCTTCTCCAGCAGAGCTTCAGCCAACTAAATTAAGAGAGAAAGGGAGTTACGCGTTAGAGAGAGAAAGAAAGAGAGATAGAGAGAGCCACTGTTTGATGATGATGCTCACCTTTTCCAACTTATCGCGATGCTTGCTGAGTATGCCCTCCGTGGTCTTATACGCCTGAGCCACCACATGGCGCGCCTCATTGTCAATCATCGTCTCCATGGCCCGGGAGAAGGGCTTCTGACCGCCGCCGCCACCCGCCTCATCTGCATCCCTCACATACATGGGTCCCAAGGTCGTGTTCATGCCGAACTTTTTTATCTGCGAATAGGCTATCTTGGTCACCTTCTCCAGATCATTTTGGGCGCCAGTTGTGATCCGGTTAAAGATCAAATCTTCAGCCGCCCGTCCTCCCAAGGCCATGCACATCTTGTCAAAGAGCTCCTCCTTGCTGTACAGATGCTGTTCGCTGGGCGTGTATTGGGCAAAGCCCAAGGCCAGACTCGTGCGCGGCACAATGGTGACCTTTAGCAGGATGTCCGAGTTGGGCAGCATCCATCCAACCAGAGCATGCCCAGACTCATGATAGGCAATCACCTTCCGCTCAGCCAGAGACAGGGCATGCGAACGCTTCTCAGTGCCACCTGAGCGTTTGAAGAGGATTATGCTTAGGGATTTGATTTCATTTGGATGCAGTGGAATCTGGACTACGTACCCACTAAACGTTCCACGGCATACTCCAGATTCTTACTGTTGACCTCCGACTGGACGTTTCTAGCCGCATGGAGAGCCGCCTCATTGCACACATTGGCTATATCCGCGCCGGAGAAACCCGGCGTTAGGCGAGCCAATCTCTGGGAGTACGTACTGGCCTCCGCCTCCAGTTTCACCGACGATAAATGCTTCTCGAAAATTTCCTTTCGCTCCGCCAGCGTGGGCAAATCGATGAGTATGTGTCTATCAAAACGACCAGGACGGAGCAGGGCCTGGAAAGGAGAGACATTATGATCACTTCGGAGCTCACAGATGGTATGCGATGATGGCTTCACCTTGTCTAGAATATCCGCACGATTGGTGCTGGCCAGCATTAGCACCCCCTCCTTGGTGGCCATGCCGTCCATTTCGACCAGCAGCTGATTGAGCGTTTGCTCCGACTCGCCAGAGCTGCCCTGGCTCATGCTCTCGGTGCCCGAGCGTTGGCGTCCAATGGCATCGATCTCGTCTATGTAAATGATGCACGGTGCTCGCTTCTTGCCCTCCTTGAAGAGATCGCGGACGCGGGCGGCGCCCAGGCCGCCAATCATTTCAATGAACTCGGACCCGTTCATGCTAAGGAATGGCACTTGGGCCTCGGTGGCCACAGCCTTGGCCAGCAGTGTCTTGCCGCAGCCGGGCGGCCCCAGAAGCAGGGCGCCGCGTGGCACCTTTGCACCCAATCGCTGATACTTCTCCGGTTGCTTGAGGTAATCGACAAACTCCTTGACCTCTTGTTTGGCCTCGCTAAGACCGGCGACATCGCGAAACAGCACTCCACGTCCGCCATCGAAGGGATCCACGAGCGTAAATTTGGCGCGACCCATTTGGTTCTGCAATGGGAATAGAGGATGGTGATGGGGATTGCATGAATGTTTCTTAGGTTATTATGGACTTACAAATGAATCCATACTTAGTGGGCTCTTCATGCTCTTCATGCGCGTGGCTATGGACATGAGCACCGCGCAGAAGAGCAGCAGCATCAGAATGCGTCCCGTTGTGTCCGTCTGGCGGTCATAGGTCACCGGCACGCCGTCCGTAATGCCCAAACGCTTCTCAACCAGACGCAGTTTCTCCTCAAACTTGTTGGCATCGGCCACCGCCATATGAAAGATGGTGGAGGATACTTTGCGGCCCTTAATTATGGCGCCTTCGTGTAGGATAATGGTGACCATTTCCATATCGGGCCGTATAATCAATTCCTTAACCTCGCCCACGGCTAGCATATGATGGACAAACTCGTTCCAAGATACATAACGCGTAGAGCCCTGTGAAGGAGAAGAATATGACAACGATGTCCAAAACAAAACAGTGGGACACTCACTTCTGGCCGCTCCGTGCGCGGCGTAATCAGCAGCGATATGAAGGCCACAAACATATAGATGGTGAACAGCCAAAGCACAGCCTTAGTCAAAACCGAGCGCATCTTCTCATCATTCTCGTTGTTGTTTTTGTTGGGCTCCTCACCGGAACTGGAGCTGGGACTGGAGCTCGAGCTGGA
The DNA here is from genome assembly GCA_037043425.1 of Hirtodrosophila duncani. Taxonomy (NCBI): domain Eukaryota; kingdom Metazoa; phylum Arthropoda; class Insecta; order Diptera; family Drosophilidae; genus Hirtodrosophila; species Hirtodrosophila duncani. Next base: position 6,562,306 of record JBAMBM010000704.1, read on the forward strand.
ACCGGAGCTGGCACTGGAGCTCGAGCTGGAGCTGGAACTGGAGCTGGGATTGGAGCTACTCGAGCTAGAACTGGTTGGTGGCGTTTCGCTGCTAGAACTGGTTGGTGGCATTTCGCTGCTTGTCCGGCTGCTGCGGCTGGATGTGTCGTCTGGGCCAGCAGTTGGTGGTTTCTCAGAACTGGACTCGGTCGGCTTTTCGGGAGATGATGTGCTGGTGTCACTGCTGCCACTGCTACTGCTGCTGGTTGACTTGTTCGCCTTGTCCGCTTTGCCGGCGCCGACGCTCAGGCAACGCAGATGCATTTGCACCTCGCGTGGTGTCAGTTGCAGGGAGCGAGATATCACACCCACAATGGCTTTGTACTCCGCCTGTAGGAGCCGCACCTGCAAACATCGACTTGGTCATTGGCTGCTATAGCTGTACCCAATGCTTTCATACCTGTCGCCGGCTTAGCGGTAAGGTGCCAAATTGTCTCCTCAAAAGTAATCCACCGGTGCCGTTCAGCTCGCTGGCGGCGATTGTTGTTGTCGTTGCACATCCTACGTGCGCCTCCGCCTCTGCCTGCGCATAGCAGCGCGCCATTTGATGGGATCCACGTTGCAGGACATTTCTCACATGTCGCAGGCCTTTAAACATAATTCCCAGCCACTTTTCCCCCCTATCGAATACGTAACTTTCTGTTGTTCGCTTGAAATTCACATGCAACAAAATTGCGCTAGAGTTGCCAGACCGTCGCAAAACGGTGACAGCGCGATAGAGATATCAGCTGTAGCTATGATGTTGCTGTTTTTATTGTGGCAGCTGATATGGTTGTATTTATTTGATTTTTATAATTCTTTTATAAATCTATGTCATTTTAGAATTTTGATGAACACAATTACCTAGGTTTTGTGTACATAAGGACGATTAATCCTTGTGTATTGCCAGAAACTATCGATAACTGTGTGTCACTGTCACGAATATTGATACTGTTATCGCGGCCCCCAATGTCGTTGTCCATCAAAAATTTAAATTAACAACTTTTGAATGGCAAATTTTTTGTTTACTGTATTTGACGAATATTCGAAATTTCTATCTTAAATCGAAACGAAAACGCAGCTCATTTCGTTTGAGTATATAAAATTTATTACAGTATTATTATTATTGCTGTTGTTGGTTCCAATAAAATGTACATGTATATCATATATGATATCTTGGTTTGTTCAAAATGCAAAACAATTAAAAGTGCCTAGTCTTATTAAAAAAAAATTGTATAATATATATATATAAAATACATAAAAATAATAATAATAATGCTATACAAAAATTACTTCGTACTACACAGTTTTATAATGTCACTGAATTCCGTTTACTAAATTTGTTAAGTGTACCTCTGTTTCGTTGTTTACTTTTCCTTTTCTTTCTGTTTTTTTTTTGTTTTTGTTCATTAAATGGCCTTTGTTCGCGCTGCTGATTTCAATTAGTGACTATTCACGGAGCCATCAAATGGACCCATGCCATCCCCATAGTCCTGCATCTCATCGTCGATGCTGTCGTCGAAATCATCGCCCAAATCTTTTGACTCGGGGCACATTTGGCAGCGACTTTCGTTGATGCCATAATTAATGCACGTTGACCCCACACACTCACAGCAGCCATCGTGGAACCATCTGTTAAACCAAAGATCAAGATCGAGATCGTTTTGTATTGATCGTATTAATTATTGTGCTCCCAAAATTACACTCACCTGCAGCTACTGGCTCCAGTTGCCTGACAACTCTGGCGACATTTGTTCCACGACACACACTGATTCATGTATATAACTGTACAATTTACAGTTAAAGTATTATCCCGCTCCTTCAATGCCTCATCTAGGTTTTTGTCATTGGTTTCTATATATATATTAGAGGGAATTCTATGAATTACTTTTCGCTTGGGATTTCAAGCTCAGCTCTTACTCAAGTAATATTTAACTTCCTTTTCCAGTTTTGGCCCAGCCAAAACTGTATCGAAATCAACTTGAAATGTAAACACATCCCAATGGTATTCCATTTCGCTGTCATCGCCAGTGGTCAGCACATTGAATAGCTCAGGAACCCCATCAAAATCCTCAACGTGCGATTTTTTTGACAGCGAATTCCTTGTATCGTTCGGCTTGGGACAGAGTTCTGTAAGCAAAGAATAGCTTTAAACTTAGATTCAGATCAACAGTGAATGGCAAAGATCGATGTTTGATAGGTATGTGATATCAAAATACTAGAAAATTTGAGAGGATGAGGTACGCATTTCCAAGAGTATTCATGAATGAATACGTCTTAATCTAAGAGAAGGAACTGCTAGAAAATAAGCTTATAAAGTTTGAAAGTTTAACAAAATTGTTCTCTAAAGTGATTTCTAGTTTACATTTGGCCTGGTCACACTGGCCGAATTCACCAGCAAAACGGATCAGTAGTGTTTATTGAATCTGATCAATCAGTTGGAGTTGCCACAGCTTCTGTGGGCCGTACTGTGGTGTAAACATTTCGTGAAAAACCGTGTCAGCAAAATGTTCCGCTTTAAAAATAAACAAGCTAGCGCAACTAATGAATAATGTTTCGAATATGACGCACAAGTTCCGATCTTTGATCGCCTTATGGATGTGATAACTAAATAGTAGGTACATCATTTATTATGATACTTAATTATTTTGATAACATACAAATTTGAAGTGGAGATTGTAATGTGAGCAGCGATCAATAAATCATCAGAGAATGTGCGTTCTATGAGAACTGTGAGTGAGGCTCTGACAAAGCCTTCTTTTGTGTGTTTTAAAAACGGACGATTAAAGAATTAAAAAATTTAAATGAAAACAATATAAAACCCCGCCTGGTATTTGATTTAAATTTGGTTAGCAGGTTCAAGGTCAAAGAGAGTGAAAAAATAAATGTTTTTGCCGGCTTGAGGTCAATATCATTGGATATTTATTAAGCCAATATATATAATATATAACGTATGATCAAGCCACAGAATCAAGCTGAATAAATAATACAAAAAATGTTGATTCATCTTTCGACTGCTTCACAAATGTAAGTATTAGAAGTCCATCGGTTCCAGTTCACTGTATTGCATTACTTTAGATATTAAACAATTGATAAAGTTTCCATAAATTAGAGCTAACAGGCCACCATCTTCTTCACCCTTTCAACTCAAGAATCTTTTGTGAATTCTAAAGTGTTGGGAGCGCACCACAACAACTCCTATGCATTGGTGTAATATCTATTAGCTTGCTTAGATGTTTTTGCATATGTTTTATGTATCACTTTGACCTTGAGCCAGCTGGCTAACAATGTTATAAAACTAAGGTTTCTAAAAAATTGATCAAAATGTTCATATTTATTGTTTTAACAAATTTTGAATAGTGTTTTCTAATTATCATAACACGCAGAGCAGTTACGATCCTAAATTTTCATTCCGAAATAAGAGATTATATGGGAGCTATATGACATAGTTGTCCGATCTTGATCAGATCAGGCCAGCAGACGTGGGGCCTCCCTAAATAGATACAAACCGAGTTTGGTTTGATTTTGATGAAAATAAGAAAAGTTATGTTCCTAAGTATTCATTCCAGAAAAATCGGTTATATGGGAGCTCTATGATATAGTTGACCGATCTGGATGAATCTCGAATTTAACAAGCGTGCAGACAAAAAAAAACCGTCTGGTAAAAATTTCAGTTTTCTAGCTCTTAAGACTTCTAAATTTTTGGGGTATAAACAGACACGACTCCCCTTATCGTGCTGATCAAGAATATATATACTCTATATAGTCGAAAATGCTTCCTTCTATGCTTTGCAAACTTCCTGACAAAATTATTATACCATTTTTGGTATAAAACTATAGATGTTATAAGCACTTAACCTAGATCGTGTCAAGGCTTTGCGCTGTGTAGAAAATATATAGAACAATTCAGCAATGATTGCTAGTTTTTATAGCCTTGAAGAGGGTATTATAATTTAGTCGTGATATTTGTAATGCATAAAAGGAAGCATATCCGATCCCATAAAATAAATCAATATTATTCTTGATCAGCATGAAAAGCCGAGTCGATCTTTGTATCTGTTTCTATGCAAACTAGTCTCTCAGTTCTAACGATATCAAGTTGAAAATTTCACCAATAAAGGACAACTATATTATATAGCTCCCATGTTAGAGATCGATTCGAAATGGAACACAACTCACGATAGATGGCGCTAATGCATTTTATAAGATATATGCACATATATCTTCAATGGAGAAAAGGCCGTTACCCTCCTCCACAATTCAAAATTCATGATAAATTTGACTATAATATCGTTAGATATGGAAATAAACCTTTTCCCTCTCTGGACAAAGATTGCTAAGCCCTTCTACATATATCTAAGAGTTTGGCTTACAAATAGGAATCCAATGAAATAAACAAAAATCAGAAATCAATGCTTGATTCAAATCACATCAAAATCAGTTCCTGGAACTATGTGTGTGTACATATCATGCGTCCGATCATCAATGTTTACTCGCACCAAACCATGACCTGCCCACATATATATATGTAGTAGAAAATTGTAGGGGAGAGATAAGCTGTTAAGGGTTCGGGTTCGGTTTCAATTTCAAAGAGCGACTCCCGGCTCCACCGTCACATTTATCGATATCACTCCGATGACTAACTTAAGCACACATCGCAATAAAACTCTCACACATTAATATTTATTTACATATATGTGTTTGTAAATATATATATATGTACATGTCGCTCGTCAGACAATATCACATCACATCACCCACATCATCATCAACATCGTCATCATTCATCCAACACTTTGGCACCTTTTAACCCGTGTGCAAACACTTACCCACACAGCTGCAGCATTCCTCATAGTATTTCTTGCCAAGGCATTTGAGACACTCTTTGCAGCAGGAGCAATTCTTGAGCTCGCATTTACAGCTCTGGGTTAGCATGCATTTGGAGACAATGGCGGCACAGACAATTTCATTGCAGGATTCCACGGCACCATAGAAGCAAACAAATCCTAATACCATAAAGGCGCCAACTGTTAGCGAGCGCCAAATTTCCATGATGTGGCGTGGATCAATTGAAATTTGAATGGCAATTTGAAAGATATTTAGGGTTTTTAGGGTATGACTTTGGGATGTTGTGGGAACAGGAACAACAACAAGAATAACAACAACAACAGCACGCGACAGCAAGCAGCCTCTTAGCGATGTTAGCGACACAATAACAATGGCAAACCGTTGGGCATACTTTGATTGATTTGATAGATAGGTGGAGAGTTATACCATATTTATGGACGAGAGTACAACACACTCACAAATATATATATCAAATATATATATATATATATATATATACGAACGTCTACTGATCTTTGCAGTATTATATATATCAATAGCAGTTACAAAATATCAGTACAAGCACATTACACACACAAACAAAACAAACGAAAGCAAGCGATAATGTATTTTTTGTTGAAGTTATTTTTGTTAGAAATGAAGTAAGTTTTGTGTGTTGGTTTTGTGGAACTTCGCAGCGCAGCGTTTTCGAATTAATGCTACATCAAATACATTTTGCAAAGCAATGGCAAGCGCTCAGGCAGGCAACAAGAACAAGTTTTTGGAATGAGCTATGAATATTTACTAAATCATTGGAAACAAGCGCGTAACAACAACAACAAACGACACCACGACATACACTAACAAACAAACGATCGACAGCAGCGCTCAGGCGAAAGAGACAGATGCGAGCGAAAGACGGCGACAACGAGACGGCGTCAGCTAGCTTGTTTTTGTTATTGGCCGCAACAACGCAGCAGGGCATAACTGTCTTTTTTCACTCTTGCCAAGCCAGGCCAGCACCAGCCAGTGGTAGAGAAGGGGACGGGGGCTCAGTAGCAGCGGCACAGCATCAGAAAGATCTCAAACCTAAACCTGGCTAGATACAATACGCGAATTAAGCGCGCGCACACACACGCACAGCATACACACTCGCACACAAACACGCGCTTGGAGCTTTGAAAACGTAAACACGTTACGGCGCAGGGCGGGCCAGGGGCTATGGCTACTTTAGCACCCGTCAATTGAATGATGGAGGAGAGCACAACAAAGATCAATACATATGCATAGATATAGATCGGACCAAAGGTATATTCATAAGCTAGTGTTGTTGGTTTGCTCGTGGGTGAATGAACCAAAAGAACCTGAACTGAGCAAGTGAAATGTTGTTTTCTTAGTTCATTTTTCGGTCAGGTGTCGTTAATTTGCTAGTTACTGTTACTGGTCCTGGTCTTTGTCATTTTTCATTGCCGAGAAAGTAGGAATATGATCGATTTTAGCATCGTCATAACCAAAAATCTCAATAAAAATGAGTGTGTCAAAGGAAAATCTAGGGGCTTAGAGAAATTAATTAAATTAGATGCTGCTACATTTGAAACAGTTAACATATCTATATTTACCGCGCTTGTAATCTAGTAGGCATTGAAATTTTCCTGTAGTTCTGTAAAAAGCTATAAATTGAAGCGTTCACATACATGTCTAAATCTTAGAGTTTTCTGTGACACCTCAATATGAAAGATTTTTTTGTTTTCCCATATATATGACATATTTATGTTATATTTCCCTTTGTTCTTAGATATATTTATGTTTGTTTATGTTTGTAATTATAAGCGTGTTTTTTGTATAATTTTAAATAACGCAGGAAACATGTGTGCTTCTGTGAATTGTGCAGCTGACAAACAGACTTTGACTCACATAAATACGTAAAAGAACCAGCGAACATATGAGCAACATTACCCAACACTAGCCTATGCTGACAGCGTTTTCTCATCGTTGGTGTTGTTGTTAAGTAACGAAAGTGATTTGTGTAGTATAAAATCCGTCACTGTTACTTGTCACTTGTATTCTTAAGTATTTTTATAAGTAACGAGTCGCGGTCGTGACGGTACAATAACAAATATCAGAAATACACTTTAGCATGTTTATGTTTAGGAATTGTGCCGTGTTATTGGTGATCGGTTCTATATGTGCTTTTATCTATGGCATCATCAATGTGCACGTTGAGGTGGAGCCAAATGCCTGCCGGATGACTTACATGTTTGGCGAGCCCATGTTTGCGGTAACCATATACAATCCCCTTCCATTCCACAGTTAAGACTCGACATAATCCTAATCCTTTCGTGCTATTCGTTTTCCGCAGCGTGTACGCTTTGATGCTAACAAACAATATCCAAATTATGGACTCTACTACTACTATGAGGGGGTGCGGCATGCCGTGGACCCGCTCAAGAGACGCATGACCGGAGCGCCTGTTATCTTTGTGCCGGGCAATGCCGGCTCGTACAAGCAGGCGCGTTCGCTGGCCTCCGTGGCCTTGCGCAAGGCCCACTCGAATGAAGCAGGCATACATCTGGACTATTACACCATTGATTTTGACGAAGAGCTGTCGGCCCTCTACGGTGGCTATTTGTTTCAACAAAAGTTGTTCCTAAAGCACTGCATCCGCAAGGTTCTGACGCTGTATCCGCAACATAACAATGGGCCCACCATTGTGCTCATTGGTCACTCCATGGGTGGCAAACTGGCGCAGTCGGTGCTGACGGATCCGGAGATTGGACAACATATTAATACCATCATAAGCATATCCACGCCGCTGGACCAGCCCGTACTCAATTTGGATGCCCAATTGGCGCAATTCTATGACGAGACACAGAGAGTGCTCAGCCAGACGCGCACTGCCAGCCAGCCGACGTCGAGCACCAATGTGTGTCAAAGTGCCCATCAGAAGCCGGCGAGTGAGCAGCATCACATGTCCAGCAGGGCAAGCTCTGCGAGACTGGATAATGTGCTGCTCATATCAACGGGCGGCGGCAATCGAGATCTGCTGGTCCGCTCTGGCCTAACCACTTCGGTGTTCAATGATATACATGCTATGGTGAGTACCACAGCTCCTCCTTCGAACGCAAGAATTTCTTCTAACGCCCGTCCTTTGCAGACCTCAGCCATACCCCGGGTTAGTCTAAGCTGCGATCATCTATCCGCTGTCTGGTGCCTGCAATTCATGCAGGCCATCACCCGCTTCCTCTTCAGCATTAGCCAGGTGCGTGACGATCGCTCCATCATCTTCAATAGCAACAAGCAGCGCAATTTGCAGGCTGCCCTCACTCAATTCGTGGTAAGATACATTGCTCCATCTACTCAAGCATAATGATTGCCTCTACATCTACATCTACAGAAGCCAAGATCTCGCCACCAAGGTCTGCTGCACTTGCACACACGTGGCAAATGGAACGAGGAACGACGTCTTGTTATCAACAAGTACTTTGCCAATGGCCTCAAAGCCCACTACCACGATCTGATCAGCCTGCAGCGACAAGATCGCTATAAGGTAATATTGACCAAATGATCCTGGCCAGCCCATTGACTAATGCCATGTCTCATGACCTCCACAGAAGCTGGCAATTGAAGCGTTGAATGTGGACGACGATGAGGATTGGATCTTTGGCTGCGAGGCGCAGCATCACAACGAGACGGGTCAAGTCTATTGGTAAAATTTCCGTCAAATTCAAATGACAGCAGATTATGATATTCCTTCTCACCTGCAGCGAGAAAGCCACAGCGCTGACACATCTCATCCAGCGTCTGCCCAACGGTGACCAAGCAACGCGCAGCGTAGCCCTCCTTGATCTCCACAATCTGCGCAACACTTATCAGCAGTGGACGCATGTTCTGGTACGTCTACCGCCAGGCAGCCGACGCCTTGGCTACAATCTGGACACCTACGATCCCCGCGATCGCTATGTGGACATACGCACGCCCCGCTGGTACACCTTTGGCCAACTGTCGGCCATCAATGAGACGCTGCAGGGCACACTGCACTACAGGCTGCGCATAGACGGTCTATTCGATCCGTATCAGGGTTTGCGCGTCAACGTTGAACCGCTGCAGTGCCTCAAGCCGGAGTATCGTGTCACAGCCAGATTGTGTGTGCCCTGGGCTGAGGGCTTTGAGCGTTACCAGACACTGACGTAGGTTAATCCAGTGGCGATTCGATTCCATTGATTGTATTGGTCTGTTCTCCAATTGTTGCAGCGCTCCCAATCAGAAGCCAGGCTTGTATATCAATGTGCCCACGCTGAAGCCCAAGCATTATAATACCACAATAAATCCGGTCACGCTGGATCTTTACTTGGATCCCATTTGTCGATATCGCGTGAGGTAAGTACAGGGGATCGGTGTTCATCCTTGCCTTCATCCTCTCTCATTCTCCCCTTTATTTCTAACCTCTTATTCTTCCTTAGCTATGAATACTCCCAAGCGGATGCACTCTCACGTTTGGTTTTGGAGTTCTACGGCTGGTTGCCCGCTCATTTGGCCTGTGTCCTGCTCATTGTGCTCAAGAATCAGCTTAACAAGTTCGAAGCGCAGGGTAGCTTCAAGAGCCTTAAGCCCTATACAGGTTATCTGCAGTATACATCGCTGCTGGTGGTCACAGGTGGGTACCATTGCTCCTAATCAACTCACAATCTCTATTATCTACAATTCTCATCCTTCAGCTTGTCGTCTGCTGAAAAAGTTCATACTTAACCTACGCTTCCTGCCAGAACCAGAGCCCCTGGACTACAGCATCAATGTATCTGTAGTGATCCACAGTGCAGCCATTGCTCTATCCTTGGTGGCTTCATTGGGCGTGTGGCTGTCCTTGACGCTCTACGGCAATGCCTTCTATCGCGTGGCCTTGCGTCTCACACGCCTCTCGCAGGCCACCTCCAATATAATGCTCTCTATAATGACGCACTTACCCATCTCCTATGGCATACTCACCATTGGCGTGGCCTTTGGAGCCTGCAGCGGTGTGGCTTTGCTGTTGGCATTTGTGTTCTACTTTCTGATGCTGTCCAATGCCTACAAGGATTATCTGGAGGATTTTTTATGGCAGAAGGCGGCAAATCTGTTTCATCGAGCAACAGGCACAGGTCCAGAGGCTGAGCAGGAGCCCACAGAAACAGCTGCGTCAAACAGCGAAGATGATGAGGCGGAGACGGAAACGGAGGCAGTGCAACAACAAGAGCAGCAGCAGCAGAAGGTTGACCCTTGTGTGGGACTCCAAAACTTTCCATTTCACATCACGTTGCTGCTGCTGCTTCTGCTGCAAGTGGTGCTTAGTGGACCAGGCACATTGGCCTGGATACGTAGTCGTCGGTAAGTGTTTTGGTATTGGAGTTGGAGTTGGTCAAAAGTTGTTACCTCTAGTTCTATACGTAGCACAGAACTGTCCCTCTGCACCCTTAGATCTTTTAAACTATGTCTGGGCATAGAGATGTAGTCATACAGAACGAAGCCGAAAATTGGTTCACTAATATAACAAATGTTAATCTTTTTCCTTAAACAGGCATGGCATTTACTTGCCCGATCCCATGCTATATCCATGCAGCATTGTGCTGGGCTCCCTAAGTCTACTCCTGCAGCTTCGTGCACCACAAAAGTGGTAAGTGGAAGAGCACAAATGAACTCTAAAACCCCATCTCCAAATTAATCTCTAACTTATATCTGTTTTCAGCTATGGCTACGGGGTCATATCGATTGCTCTGTATTTGCTCGCTGGCATTGTGCTGCTCTATGGCCAGGCGGCGATCTATCGTCTAAATTTTGTGATCGCCGGCACCTTTGCCTTATTGGCTGGGCATCAGACTCTGTGTAGGATTTGGCAGCGCTTGCGACGAGACTGAAAACTGTTGAAACTGAAACTGATACCAAAAAACCAAAATAGGCAAACAGTCAGTTAATCTGACAAGGTGTGACTCTAGGGTTAGATACTTACAAACAACAATTTTTACTTGTGGTTGTGCATTACGTTAGTTCGTATGTTCTTTGTTTTCCTTTTATTTATATCGTTTTGTATATTTAGTTTAGTTTCCTTCTGTGTGGACAATACCAAACCTGTAGTCTAGAAAACGATTTGACCAAGACTTAAGGAAAGGAGATTTAAGTATAGTATTATTATATAAATTGAAAAGACAACCTCATCACCAGATACGAAAAAGAAACTAAATATGAACATGTTCAAAAAGTAAGGAGACTTCAGTAAGGAAACGTTGCTGTTTCGGCCCGCATAAGAAAATACCTCTAACCTTTTTATCGATCAAAAACAAACTAAGTATGCTATGTACTTGAAACTGTGATCAACACAACAAAAAATCGATAATAGAATTAATCGTACGTAACCCGCAAAGCTTGAAAAGTCACCCTACTTTTTGAACACACCTCGTATATGTCTGATATTGATATTATTCTCAGTGTATTGCGGGTTGTTATTGATGTCAAATTGTGGTGATATGTTATTGATCCGTTATTATTATGTTCCTCTTATTTCTGAGCGCCATTATTCTCTTGTCTTATTTCATCATTGGTCGTCAAGCAGATGCTCTCAGCTGCGCTCTCAGCCACATTGTAAGACGACTGGCTGAAAGAGAGAGTGGAAAGGAGGCAACTATTGAAAGGGCAAATTCTTTTTTATCAATTCTCTATAATTGGCTTTTTCTTATCTTAATTTTATTACTTTACCTCTCTCTCATGTTACTTTTGTAGACAACTTTATAGACAACAACAGTACTACATCTCATATTAATTTACCAATCCCCAACATATGTATAATTTTATGTTTTCGCATGCTTTTTGGTTGGGCGGGAAGTCCAAAACTCAAACGCTGTCGCATTTGCAGTCTCGGTCCCCCAAATGGGCGTTGTTCATTCCATTTAACGCCTTTTACTTGTACATGCATGACGACAGTTGGGGGGAAATCTTGCCACGAACACCAATTTAGAGAAAATGTGTGAAAATGTCCATAAAAGTCATATACATACATATATGATTATGCATTGTAAATTGTAAACTACACTAAACAGCAAACAATTTTGATATCATGATGACAAATAAGTTCATGTTTGCACAATGAACATTTTATGTAACTTTACCATTTGTTGATTATATGTTAAAAACTTTTAGTCATTTCAATTATAGTTAAAGTTTTATTAAAACAACTGATATATACATAAGTGTAGGTCTGGCTGGATGTGTATCTGTTTCTTATCTGTCTTTTATAGGCACCTAAGCTGCTGGATCAATCGCTATGCAATTGACAGTATGTTAATATCTATCAGAGAAAGGTTGTTGTTGTATACAATGTATGCCACAAAAGTTCTTACAGGCCACGGCTGCGGTGTTATAAAGGTGAGTAATGCCTCCAGGAAACAGCAGAGCAACGTACTGCTAGAAGAAACAATAAGCTGTCATGGCTTATTACAGCTTTATTGATTGGCAGCACAGAAAGAGCATGGAGCAGACGAAGGAAAAGTAGGGCAAAGGGGAAAAAACAGAATTCAAAAAGAGCAGCTTTCAGGGAGGTTAGATAAAGAGGACGGGAATGAGCATAGAGAAGGTGAGAGAGAAGTAAGGCACTACAAAAGCAATTCCCGACATCTGCCTAATGCCCTGCATTGAATTCAAGTCGAACTTATCATAGATCGATCACATTCCATACATAACCTTGTTGCACAGTGTAAAAACCAAACCATAGCGTGAATGAATACACATTTATACTCAACGATTGATCACTACGTTTTAGGTTGAGACATCAAATTGTGGTGCCTTCTTCGAAGCCTTAACTGCTGGGGGACCTCAAACCGGATCGATCCCGTGGTGGGTCCTGGGCGTTGACGTCGCATAGCCGCCACTGAAACACTCTCCGCAATGTTAATATGTACAATATTAATATGTAATTTGGTTTTAATGGCTTATCAGACGCATATGGCAAGTGTTGAATGTACGCGTTTGGAAATCTGGATCAGTTGGGTTTGGAATGTGGAAATCCACATAATGATGATTATGGCTGTGGTTTGGGTTCAAAAAACATGCAAACTGGGTAATGTTACATTCAATATATGTAGACGACGCCCAAGGGAGTTTTTTGCGACTGATTGCAATGGCCACACATGGACATATGGGATTATGAATGGCTGCCACAGATTTGGGCATTATTGGGCAGTGCCTGTTGCTGTTGCTGTTGCAGTCTGTTCCAATAGAGTGTGTTGCAACGCGTACACATATAGATATACTTATTTGTGTAATGCAAGCGAGGCTACCGTGAAAAATAATGGAGCGATAATATGAACAATGTTCAGATGATGGTTAAATGTGAATGAAAGAATCTAGCGAATAGTTGAACATGAATAGCTGAACCGAGTAAACGAGTAAAATTGAATAAGAATAACTGAGTAAGACCTAACTGAATGAATACAATGGAATAAGAAAGCTGATCAAAAGCAAAACTAGAAGGATGGCAACGGAATGAGACCAACTAAAGGAAATCATCTAAAGAAGAAGAACAACTGAGAAAGACATATTGAACGAGAAGACAACTCAATAAGAACAACTGAACAAGTACAAGAGAAAGACATATTGAACGAGAAGACAACTCAATAAGAACAACTGAAGAAGTAAAAGAATTAGTCAAACCTAAGATCTGAGGAACTAATTCATTAGTTTAGTTCAAGTATTATTTGTTTTGGTTCAAGGAACAACTGAATAAGAACAATTAAGCAAAATGAATGTATTGAAACTGAATGAAATGATTGATTCAGTTCAAGAATCTGTTCATTTAGTTGAAGAAATATCAGAATACGAATAATTGAATAAGATGAAGGAGTCAAATACTGAATGAATGTATTGAAACTGAATGAAATGATTGATTCAGTTCAAGAATCAATTCATTTAGTTGAAGAAATATCAGAATAAGAACAATTGAATAAGATGAAGGAGTCAAATACTGAATGAATGTATTGAAACTGAATGAAATGATAGATTCAGTTCAAGAATCAATTCATTTAGTTGAAGAAATATCAGAGAAAGATTAATTGAATACGATGAGGGGCTCAAACACTGAATGAATGTATTGATTTAGTTAAGCAATCCGGTGTTACTTCATGAAACAGCTGAATAAGATGAGGGACTCCAAAACTGAATAAATTTATTGCTTTAGTTCAAGACACATTTGAATAATGAATAATGAATAACTTTAACTGCAATTAGTTCTCTTTCTCAATGGAAATATATTTGTGATCTCTTGAAACTCATGAAAATCACTTCAATATCTCCAAATGCGATACTTAACGTAGTACAAAGTAGTAAAAATTTATATTGAAAACGCTGTTTCACCTCGATGTTGCAATTACAAACGGTGTCCCCCCATACTTGGAAGACGAATGTGTGATGACTTGGTATGGTCAGGCTCTTGTTAGGCAGATTGAGCTAAGACTTCTTGCCAAAGAGCCAGTGCTCCTGGCTAAGCCTTCAAGTTGAGCCTTAAGATTTGCAATCTCCAGTTCCATTTTCATTATCAAACAGAATTCCCAGAACTCCCATAGATTGGCATCATCATTATCAGCTTTCGTTCATTCCTATATGCGCAGTGTATGTTCTCCTATGAATTGGCCCTTCCTAATCAAGCCCTTCATAATTTCCTTTAAATTCATTAATAAGAATTTATATTTTATTATATTTTTTATTATTTTGCATAAAAAAAAAAACATTCATTAACAGTTCTTGAGATTATTTACAGTTAAAGCTTAGAGATAGAAGTATTCATACGAGTTATAGTAAGTCCTATGACTTTATATGGATGTGGTGCTCCATGGCCATTGATGAGGCTTAGGACCAATTGCTGGGCACAAACTGGACGGGCACAGGCACAGAACCCGCATTGGCCAGGAATGCTGGTGAAGGCAGCATATCGATGCTGCAAAACAAGGAGCAGTTGTTGAGAGGATTGAGGACTTTCTTATGGTTTTACTCACCGCATGGACTGGCTGAATTCTGGCTCTGCAGCGAGGGCTCGATAGAAACGCGGTTTGGGCGCCACATAGTTGGCCGATGCAAAGCTGCGTGGATTGGCAATGGGGAAGCGAATGGAGGAAGCACTTCGGGCGCCAGCTCGCACACCCGTTGGCCTGCTGGTGCGAGCACGTGGACGGGCACGGGCTTCAGCATCTGCAGAAGCAGCGGCAGCGGCAGCGGCACTAGCTCCAGCAGCACCAGCAGTAACAGAAGCTGCAGCAGCGGCACCTCCTCCTCCGGGTATTCCCAGACCCAGGCCGCCAAGTCCTGCCAGACCCAGGCCGCCAATTCCAGCTCCAGCCACAGGCACGGGCGTCTGCCACATGGCCGACAGTTGAATGGGCACCAGGGCGGGCAACGAGACAGTCACTGGGACACCAGGACGTGGTCCTGCTGGTTCTTCAGGAGCTGGGGCCTCCGGCTCCTCCTCTGGTTCCGGCTCGGGCTCCGGCTCCGGCTCTGGCTCTGGGGCAGGAGTAGTGGTAGGCTCTGGCTTTGGTGGCTCTGGCTTAGCTTCTACATCCTTCCAGGCAGCCAATAGGGCGAGCAGCTCATCCTTGCTTATACTGGGGCTGGGATGCGGTGCAACGGGAACACTACTCCAGCCACCAAAGCTGGGACCACTCCAGGCGCTAGGACCAAACAGCGAACGTTGGGCACGTGCCCCACTCGACGATGGATGTGCTTGCGGCTGCGCCTGAGAGTGCGGTGGATACAAATACTGAGCACTGGCCAGGCTCAGGCCCAGCAGGATGCTGAACAATGTCAGGCGATGGCGGTTGCAGCTCTTGGAGGAAGGCATGTTGACTTCAGCTTGGATGCGCGATGTTTGTCTGCGCGTTGCCTGGTGTCAGACCAATTTATATGCCAACGCAGCCAACAGCGATTCCATTCGAATAATTCAATACGCATTCGAATTGGGTTAGCCTGTCCTCAGAGGCCGGAAGTATCCAAGCCTGGCTTGGCCAGTTGGCATTGGCATTTGGTCAACTGGTTCAAATCGTTTGGCGCGCATGTTGGCATGCCTAGGAAGCCAATCCCCCGCCCCAGGAGCAGGCGGGCGGGCAGACAGATCTATTTAAGGCCACATTGCATCATAGTTACAGTCCCGCTTCCAAACGAGTTCCAGTTCCAGGCGGCTACAACTGTGTAGCACAGTGTATGGAGCGATGTGTGTGCGTGTGAATGTGCGTGTGAATGTGCGATGTGGTATCAATGTGTGGGTTGTGGTTGCAAGTGTGGTGTGGTTTAGCTTAGCCTAGTTGATGTTGATGTTGAGCACACTGCAGTCCCATGCCTTTTTATCCTCATGAAACTGTATGAGCACCAGCTCATAGGTAACAATGGTACCGGCGACCTGCAGCGGATCAGATCCAATTAATGTCACAGAGTGGCTAATCAATCATCGCTTGTGTCCAGACACACACACACACTTACCGTCAGAAAGAGCTTCCTGGTCACATTGAAGAATTTGAGGCCTGTGAGTGCAATCTCATCGTCCGCCAGCTCATTGGCAAAGCGCACCACCTCCTCATGGTAGCCAGCAGCCGGCACCAGACGCATTAGACACAGTGGCTCCCTTGACCTATCGCTCACCGAGGCGGCATACAGCAGCACGGCCACGGAGCGGCCCATCAGGAACAACATGGAAAAGTAAAAGTAGACGGCATGTGCAGCAGAAGGCATTTTGCTGAGAAAGTAGAATGGCAAGAAGCGATGAAAGCTTTAAGATTAAGATTTGAGTGTATGTTTGAGTGGATGGCCTTTACCCACTTGAGGCTTTTGAGCAGTTGTAGGCACACAAAGTACAAATTACTGCCAAAGGATATCAACATGATGCCCGACACGGCATTGTCCACACGGCTGATCAGCTCCACAATAGAACGATACTGGGAACGGGCATAGGTCCAATATACCTCAGGCATGGGCTAAAATTTGCAGCGTTTTATCCAAGCCAATTGGCTTTCAGTTGAAGCCAACTCACCCTGCGCACATGACGCCGAATGCTGGCTGTGAGGTGGGCCAACATTTCGGCGAGACCCAGACCAATGATCATGAGGAACATATCCATGTAGTTCCAGCCAAAGGTGAGCAGGATGTTGATGATCTTTCCCAGACAGCCGAGCCAGTTGGAATACGCGAACACATAGAAGAGCTGCGAGGCGGCTCTAAACAAATACGCTTCGATGGGATCCTGTCTGGCCGGGCAGTATTCAAAGTAAACATCTGATATGATGCTGAGCAAGTGTTCCACTGCAAAATCAAGCAAATTAATGGGAATATCAGCTGGAAAGCACAGGGACACGAAGTGGCTACTCAACTCAGTGATAGCGACATTAGCATCAGAGCAAGGCCTCGTATGCGTCTGGCCAGTTGGTGCCTTTGATGCCAACTTTTGTATCTGGGCTGATCACGCTCCACCTTGGCCCAGTGATGCATCAGCTTGGGCCACTCACGCGCCAGTTGAAGGAAATGCCAGGAGGCCCACAGTATACCCACATGGAAGACAATTGGTTCTACAAGACAATTGGAGTTTGAGTTTTGGAAGTGGAGCTGAAGCTGGACAAGCTGGACACACATACCCACACTGCGTACATCCAGGTTGTTGTGTATGGCCCTGTTGATGCACAGCAGCATGTCCACAAACGTGACCACCAGATACAGTACGGCATAAAGGTGACGCCAGCTGTGCCAGCTAAAGTACAAGCCCTGCACTGTCCTGGCACAAACTCCACACACCGGCATCAGGCCGAAGCATTGGGCCAACACCAGCACTGCAAGATGCCCAATAATCTCAATCCCAATCCGAAGCTGCATTAAATGAAGCGCTCACCTGGTGCTATAGCCTGATGGAAGCTGCCGTCCTGCAGGAAATGGCGTTGTGTACCACGTTGGTGATATGCTGGAAAATTAAAGCGATGGGAAATAAGGAAGTGGGGCTTATGTTTGACCTTTGAAAGTTAAGTTCGAGTTTTATTCAGATCGGACAACTATATCATATAGCTCCCATATGACCGATTTTTTCGGAATGAACACTTAGGAGCATAACTTTTCAGTTTTTCATCCAAATCAAACCAAATTTGGCTTGAGGAGGCCACAAGTCCACTGGCCTGATCTGATCAAGATCAAGGGATAGACAGAGGAATATCCTGTTTACACTTTCAAAACAGAAGTAACCAGTTGCCGATGCCATCACAAGTGACTAGTCAAAGACTAGAGCTAACAAATTCGATGAAATCAAGTTTGTTTCCAAAAATTTTCATCTCTCCCTCCCCTCCACTTACCACGCCAACGAGCATTGCGCTGTTGGAACTGCTTCAGCCAGCATTTGCTCCGTCGGCTCAGCTGATGCAACACCTTATCCATGTAGCGGCACCGCAATCGTTGTCCCAGTCTCATCCTGTTCGCAGTTGGTCAAACATTGCACTAATTTGGCCAGCCATAAACTGTGTATATCATTACCGTTAGTCTCGATTTGGCTAGCCAAATTGCATTTGCATTCGTTCACTTAATTTGGACGCATGCGGTCTAATGTATATTTGATTGCATGCGTTAGTTAATTGACCTGTTTTTGTTTATGGCACATGCAAAATGTTCGCGGAGATTAGGCGGCGTTATGAAAGTAGATAGGACAACGTCCAATAGGAAGAAATAAAAGCAGCAAATAGTATTTGAGCTAGTTGGAATTAGTTAATTAACGTGGAGCTTAATTATGGAGCAGCGGGGCGAAGAGTATAACCAGACTAACCAGACTAACTCTGAAGCTGCTGCAGTCAAGGAGCAAATGTGGGAAGGCCAGACGGCGCCACAATAAATATAATATTTTCAACGGCACGCGACATTCCACACTACGCACTTCCGCAAAATGAAAAGGAATTAGGAAACATAGCAAAGGATGGCTAGCTTCGGCTTGCCGAAGCTTATATACCATTCACATTGTAAATATATAAATGAAACATTTGTTCAATATATTCGTTTTTATACATCGCCATGGTCTTGTTTTCTTTCTCTGTTTGTGTGATCAGTAGTAGTTTGCATTCTTGAATACTTAAGAATCGTGAGGCTTCGTCTATTATAGTTAGAGATTTGTAATAAATTGTTTGAATTCCCTGTTTTACAACAGTATTTCGTCCCTGGTTGGTTTTATTTTAAAGCCCGTCTTGGATTTCGGTGTCTTATACCACGCTTATAGATCAATTCAAAGCCAACAATTCAAAGTCACCGCCAAATTACAAGACAAAGCAGCTGTTCATCAAAATCACTTTCAGCAACAGCAATGCAATGCTGCGGCTGCGTAGCAGCAGCACAATGTTAATGCAGATCGATAACAATCAGCATTGGCGATACTATCGCTTCAGGCCATAGCCCGATAAAGTAAAACGCAGCTTAGCAATCGATATCGGAGTAGCAGTAGCAATGCCTGCAGAAACAAAAACAACAAAGACCACTTAGCCACAGCCAGCTTGACACTCTCGCACACTCTGCCGCGCACTGTTAAAACAAAGTGATCCGAACCGCAGCTCCCGTGTACACAATTTTGTTTTTGTTGCTGGCGTTGGCAAAATACGACGACGATACTCTTGCTTACTACGACTACGACTTGTATATTATTTACCAATCATTTTTTTTTTTAACACAAAAATGCAAAACAATGAGTGAGAACAATGATTGTGTTCAGTAAAACGTGTTTTGGCAATTGTATAAATTATATATAGAGAGCGATCGAGTGTTATGTGCAAAACAAAATGCAATATAATTATATTTAGTAAATCTTTTACACTTTCAAACACAAATCAAGCGATCTCGGTTTAGGGTAAGTTCATAACTTGTATAATATTATTTGTTAATAATTTGAAACATTTGGTTGAGTCGGAGGAGAGCTATTGTTTGCGCTATTGTTATTTCTATTATGTACTTACTTACATACATACATATGGACATGTATTCATACGTGCTTTCGTATATGTATGTAAGACCCAGACCCTGGCTCTACATAGATAAAGAAACGGCTGTTTCTATTGCTGTTTGCCTGCTCCCTCCGGCTGCTGCTGCTGCTGCTGCTGTTTGAGCGCGCAATTGCAACGGCATTTGAAATACCAATTTTCACCCTCTGCATCTCTCATTAGCGATCTTAACATTAGGGTAGGAGGGGACAAGGGCGGCAGCTAATACACAAACACACTACATACACACAGAGCAGCAGCAGCAACAGAATGTTAAGCGACTTTATCGTATAACCAAAAGAAATTCACAAATTCCATGATATATTTGTTATATTATACTCTACACCATGATGGTATTATAAATTTGTCATGCAGCTTGTCATGCTCAAAGCAGGCAAGGAGATTTAAGTCGATTTAGCCATGCCATGCCTATTTCCTTTGTTTGGTTTGGGGGTGCAGAAAGCCTGTCCTTGTAGCCTTAGCTGTGTCGTCCAATTATTAGCTCTGCTATGGTTTTTCTCACAAACCAGTCAGCTCTAGTCCATCTGCTCAGGTCCTTTGCAGCAGTTCCCCAGAGCGGAATTGCGTGTGTGTGTCATTGATTTTGATTTTATAAATTTGATACAGATTGGATCACTAGGTATATCATATAGCTGCCATTTGATCACTTCAAGAACAACATTTCGTATGAAAACGAATATTATTTTTAGACGTAAGCGAAGCCACTTTATCAAATTTCCTAATTTAATACAAATCGGATCAGTAATGTCATATAGCTGTCAACTGCGTGAACAATCACGATCTGATCTGGGAGAATGGATAATTGAGAGATAGTTCAGTTGATGATGAAGGGGATGGATCACAGCTGCTTCACCAGACACTGATCGGAGGATCTCTATTGTTGTGGACAGAGAGAGAGCTTGAATTTGGCTTGAATAAAGGCGGTATTAATGACTCCAAGGTATCACAACTGGAAGATCAGAACAAAATCATCCATGAAGCCAAAAAGAGATCTTATTCAACCCAGTCCTCGAAGTAGCAACAATATCTAAACATAAATAAGATTCTATATAAATCTACAGCCAATAGATACATGTCAAAGTCAGGCAGGCAGCGTTAGCTGTAATTTACAACTTAGATAGATTTACATATACCATTTGTTATTCAAGCTCATCAGCATTCTCCATATGTGTCATTGTACCAGAAGCACAATAACTTACTGCTGCTGACTAATCGCAACAAAAGACCACAGTCAAAGCAGAAGCTAGAGGCCAGCATTAATACTTAAACTTATAAAAATAGGTTATATATATTATTAATTACACATTCAGGCATATTAATATATGTGGCTTAAACCAACCGGAACAGTGGAAATCAACACATATACTTGTATATATACTTGGGGGCTATTCAGCAAACACCACGTTCAGTGTTTTTTCCCCCTCTCAGTGTACACTAAAATGTATGATTAACCCAAACTTAAACTGCAGTTTTTTGCAGACAAAAGTCGTTTCCAAGTATTTGATGTATGATGATTCATCCCAAGCTGGCTGGGTTGATGTTTGAGCAGCAGCTACCAAAAGCAGAGGCAGAGCGGAGGCGACAATGAAACAAAACGATGAAATTGAAAAAGAGGCAAATTTCAAAAAAGAGCAGAAATGCAATATATTAATGGAGAATGAGTTGAGGCTTATTCATTCAAAATACTATATTGAAAATGAGAATGCAAATAAGATAGGCGTGGTTAGCTTGAAATTTGCTGAAGATTTGATACTCTACACAAATGCAGAACTATTTATATGGGAAAACTGTTTGTTATACAGATTTAATTAGTACTAAAATACTATGATTTTGTATTGCAGTTGGAAATTTGATAAACGTGGCTTCGCAATCAAGTTATTGCGGCTTTACATTTGGGAAAATAATATTAGTTTGAGGTCGTATGAGGATCAACCTGTATGAGCTGGCAATGGTATTTGTATGAAATTTTAAAATTTGATAAACACTTTTCTTGTGTTACTTCAAACTTATGCCGAAATTCCGCACAACTCAGCATTTATGACATATATTTATATATATTTTATATATTTATACCATTCACCTGCTTTAGTTGCGGAATGATTCAGTTTTACATTACACATTCAAGGCACTTGTAATCTGAACTTCGGCGTGGCATCTTGCGATCTTCTGAGATGGGAAAACGTTATATTTCGGCTACAGCTAATATATCCACGATCTCCCTAAACAAAGTCATTATTTAGAATGCCTCTAGATCAGAGTAGAAGGTGTGATGGCGTGATTTCGTAGTGTTGCACCTGAAAATTTCAATTTCTGATTACACGTGTAACTTAACACTGAGGCCTTGCGCTTTTCCAGCGGTTAATGAGGTGTCTTTTCCCTTGTTTTGAGTCTTCTTACACATAAAGCATTCAAAATTGTACAATATATGGTTGTGGAATGGTTAATTATACATTTTTCTATGATTTAAAGAAAAAAGTCGTAAAAATTTGACGAGTTTCTTCATATAAATATCCTTTCTGCATTAGTAAGCACCCGGAGTGTGTCGCTTTTCATGTTTTTTTCCATATTTAGACTCGTTACTTAAAAATATGAATATAAACTTTCGGTTCCTCTTCTGCAGAAGTGAAGCAGATGCTTCTTATATCTTCTTATATATTCTTATATTTGATTTTCATACAGATCGGTCGACTATATCACATAGCTCCGGAATAAACACTTATTAGCATAAGTTTCATCCAAGTGTCATCCAAATCTAACCAAATTTGGTGTGTATGCGTTTTAGGAGGAGCAGATCTTACAACTATATCATATAGCTCCTATATAGTAGAAAAACTCTTCCGATTTTCATCCAAATCAAACCAAATTCGGTCTAAACTTTCGCTGATAAAATTGTTCAAAATTATATCATGAATCTAATAAAGTCTAATATAATATAAGCTTCCACAAGCCTTCTTTTCTTGCTTTAAATAGAACTCCTAAGAGTATGCAATATAACTTTCATACCAAGTGGTTTCGTCTACCATTATTATTCAATCGCTTTGAAATTTGGCATTTTTTAACAAAAAATAGACCAACATTTTGCCTCTCAATTGCATTTAACATTTCAACATTTTGGTTGTGGGAAACTTTTCCCACTTTGTTGCTTTTATTTTCTTCAAAGATAAGGCGGCATATGTAAGTATGTTGATATGTAAATATGTATGATAAAACATAAATTCTTATGTGCTTAGCTGTGTACATATACAAATGTGACTTTGTCTTTCAGCTCTCTCCTCCCCCACCAAAAAATAAATAAGAAGAAAGGCAGGCTGCGTTCGGCTTGCCGAAGCTTATATACCATTCACATTGTATATATATATAACCGTGGGGCTACAGTGGATACAAGGGAAAGACTCGGTTATAAGGGAGCCATATGATATGGTTGTCCGAACTTGATCAGAACAGACCAGCGGACGTGGGACCTCCTGAAGTGGATACAAACCGAATTTAGTTTGATTTTGATGAAAAACAGAAAAATTATGCTCCTAAGTGTTCATTCCGGAACAATCGGTTATATGGGAGCTGCATGATATAGTTGTCCGATGTGGATGAAATTCGAACTTAAAACAGCGTGCAGACAAAAAAAGCTTCTGGTAGCTTTTCAGACTTCTGAGATCTTTGGCAGATGGACATGGTTATAATGTTTCCCCTTGTCATGCTTCCTTCTATGCGTTGCAAACTTTCTCACAAAATGAATATACCATCTTGTGAATGGTATAAAAATTAAAGAAAATACTTCCCCCTTGTTGCAGCTTATCTTCTAATATCAGGGCCAGAGCATTACCAAGTGAGGGTAGAACATTGCACAAACATTCAAGCAAACAAATGTCGTACAATACAATACAATGCATACATATGCGTACACTTAGAAAAATACTTAGTTGATGAGGCCACTTGGTTACAAAATTCCTACACATTACACCAGGCAGAGACAATTAACCCACGATCCAAACCAAAACGTCAGATATACATAAAGCATACCCGCAGATCGATGCCGAAATGCTTTCTGTCTTTGACAAAGCTTTAAAGGCACTGAAATTTAAAGGCGAAGAAATGTTTTTCCATACAAACATTGACCTATATTTCGACACACTTACAGGTTAACTCCCAGGCACAAATCCTTATATCCTTGTATATATAGATGACCTCTATGCAGTCTTTGACTTCAAATGTGAAACACTTGCAGTTGGCATTTGCTTAAGTTGCATCCTTAGTGAGCGCCTATGTCATTAGCTCTAACTTGTCTCCTACCTATTCCCATTTGACCTGGGAGTTCTTACTAATTCAGTTAGTTTTTCTCTGAGTGCAATATGTTTCATCACATTTAGTTTTCAATTTGTTGCTCCCCCTCAAACTGAGAGAACGGCAGGGAATGAAAGGAAAACAAACACACACATGTTGATCATCATGTATAAACGCGGCTGGCGCACGCCCCCGTCTTCGCCACGCTGCGCTTGCCTACAGTTCACCCCCTCATATGTACTTATGTATGACCAAAATCCAAACCAAGCCCGAATCAAAACTGATGAACCGAACCATGCCGTCCGTTCTGTTGTTCTGCTGCAGTTCTCGTTCCCAGAAGATGTGGCGGCGGCGGCATGTGGGAGCGGAGCTGCAGCAGCAGCAGCAGCAGCAACAACAGCACGCACCGCCATGGATCTGGCTGAGTTGTCCCCGGCACCGGAAATCGCGTTAAATGCGTAACAAGGCGCTTTTTAATGAAACCTATCCAAATAAAAAGCATTAAATAAATGAAATTGTGTGCATGCAAAACAGTTGCCGTTGCGCTCCACTACTTTATTCTTCATGGTGGTGTTGTTGTTGTTGTTGTTGTTATCTGCTGCTGCTGCTGCTGAAGCGAAATGTCAGTGAAAACAAACAAAGCTTAATTGAAATGAAAATTCCCCATTGGCCTGTATATATTTTTTTCGAGCTGCAACAACATTTATTATTTGTTATTTTTATGCTGAGCGACGCGTCGAAAAGTTCGGTTCAAACGAAAAGAAATCAACTTGGGACAGAGTTTAATTGGGTTGGTGCATTATATTGAAGTGGTATACCAAATATAGCTTGCCGTTCCCGTTTTCAATTTCGATGAAATCGTTTGTCAAAGTTCAAAATTCAAAGAAGAATCTGCAGTAAAATATGTTTTGATTTTGATTCGGATCAAATTCGACTAATAATGTTCATTCCGAATCGATTGGTTGTATGCGAGGTATATGATATAGTGGTACGATCCGGATCAACTTTGGTCAGCAGACGCCGGGAGTTCTTAAACTGACATGTACCAAATTAAGTTCAATTTGGTTAAAAAACAACCAAATTTGGTGTACTAAAAGTTTATTCCGAATCGGTGGCCTATATGGGAGCTATACGATATAGTGGTCCAATCTTGATGATTTTGACACATAAATATTTCAAGTTGATAGCTTTAAAACTGAAAGACTAGTTCTCATTGAAACAGAGGGACATGGCTATATCAACTCTCGGCTTGTCAGGCTGATCAGGCATATTCTTTAAGTGGTTGGAGATGCTTCTTTCTATGCGTTACATTCTGTTTTCATTCTGAGAGAATCGGTTATATGGGAGCTATATGATACAGTTGTTCGATCTAGAGGAAACGTGATCAGCGGATGAGTTGCCACCTCAAATGAATACAAATCGAACTTAGTTTCACACACGAAGGGACGGACATGGCTATATCGACTCGCCTTGTCGCGCTGATCATGAATATATATACTTTATCTAGTCGGAAACGCTTCCCTCTATGCATTGCAAACTGCCTGACCAAATGAATATACCATTTTGAGAATGGTTTTTCCATATTAATGTTTAAAAAATCAAACGAGTTTTATAACTGAAGGGAATTTCCTCTAACTAATTCATCCTTAAGTAATTTCATGCAATTTCCGGAACAAATGGAATGTTATGTTTCAAATCAACTTCCCTTGCAGTCGAGTGACCTTACGTTTGCTTATCGTTGTTCGTTGTTGGCTTTTTATACTCGTAATCTAGTAGAAAATGAGTATAGGCAAAAGGAAACGTCTTCCGACCTCATAAAGTATATATATTCTTGATCAGCATCAGCACAGAGTCAATTAAGCTATGTCCGCCTGTCCGTCCGTATGAACATCTAGATCTCGGACACCATAAGAGCTAGAGCTACCAAATATGGCATGTTTCAAGTGTTTCATACTTTTGAGTCTGTCGATTATTAAATATATATGCTGAGTAAGAGTATCTTATAGTCGGAATATCGACTATAGCTTTCTTAATTGTTTTCAATTTATTTTATTCTTAATTGAAATTTAAAAAGAAAATGTGCAATATAAGTAAGACCATTAAAATGTGAGCAGCTGATAAGGCGAGCTGAGTGTCGCAACGATAACATTTTACAAATTGAAAATTTTCAAGAAACGAAAACAGAAACACAAACAGGAAGCAGGTAGCCGTATTCAAAGGCCTTACAGGCTAAAGGCATGAAGATAAAATCGGAGCAAATTATGGGACCATCAATAAGGGTCAGAGTATATCTAGATACCCCGTATATGGCTGATATCTGGACATATATTTGACATCTATAAAAAAATGTGACGTTTCAGTTTCAAGGGTTCTCTTTATGACCTCGATTTTGATTCACTTGCAGATGGGAATGCTACAATATGCATTTATCTAAAAGTTTGCTACAACAGTTGCAGTATTCCTTGTATATAAGTACATATATAAAGATCGTAGCATAGGTTTTGATAGTTAATTTACTTATAAATGGTATGGAGTTACTGCAGCATTTCCTTACAAACTTCAACCGCGAGTTTCACTCAATGCAGATGAAATTTTCCAAGGCTGCTCATCTTTGCCATAAAATCTTCCTTGTGTTAACATAGCAGCCTCTTAGCTCTTATGTTATGGACTATGCGTTGTTCCCCAATCAATCATCCAGCTAGTAAGCAGAGTTTTTATACAAAAGTATCTGACGAAAGGGTGGAGTAGCTGCCCCTGAAACAAGTGAGAAAGCAGCCTTCCTTACGTTGTCCGTCGGATGTCTAATACATATGAGCTTAGCCGAAGAGCAATCAACCCTTTTCAGTCTCTACTGACCATAAAACGACCTGCTAAATGAAAAACATATATATAATAATGGTTTGTGTTTTACCAATATTACAGCATGGATATGGATGCCCCCACACAATCGATATACCCGCATTCCGCAACGCTCTTTGCTGCCATCTGTGCCTGTGTATTTGCAACCATCGGCGTGTTTGGTAAATAAACATAAACCTAGTTAATATAACTTTATATAAATCTAACAATATATATATATATATATAATCTTTAGGTAATCTCATAACGCTGCTGGCGCTGATCAAGAGTCCCACAATAAGAGAGCATGCAACGACCGCCTTTGTTATATCGCTGAGCATATCGGATTTGCTGTTTTGCTCCTTTAGCATGCCATTGACGGCTGTGCGATTCTTTCAGGAGGTGAGTGAGTAATGAGATGCTGCCATCCATCCAAAATTGCTACTTGACGCCAATGCAAAGTTAGAAACCTTGCTGGGATGAGTTTATGTTAGCAACTGATTTAATGTTCTGAGTGGCGGCATAGCAAAGAGTTTAACAAAGCAAAATGTGACTACAGGTTTGTGTGTTTGAAAATAAGAGATTGAAGAATGATCAGTACTATCAATCTGCCTCATCTATGATGTCTGCGAGAGACTGTTTATAAAAGAAAGAAGAAGAAGAAAGGCGAAGTTCTCGAAAACTAGTCTCAGTTTTAAAGCTATGGAGTTGACTTCTTTCTGCTGTAAGCTGTTTATATGTACAAATCGGACTACTATATCAAATAGCTCCCTTATAAGCGTCGGATTAGAGCTTTTAGGTCAGAAAAATTGGCTGTTTGTATCCAAATTGAACCCAATTTGGAAGGTGTCAGTCTTAGAAGCCTCCATGTATGCTGACCGGATTTCAGCTGAATCTGCAAGGGCAGGTAAGCTTCGGTTAGCCGTCCTTTCTTATTTTCGATTCAATTCAGTCAGATGATCGTAGTCTACCGGAGAAATTGTAATGGTTATTGTCATCATTATATATTCATTTAATTTTACACATTATTAATTTACAAATTTGGATAAAGCACCAACATTAAACATATCCTTTCTTGTCATCCGCAGAGCTGGACGTTTGGCACTGCGTTGTGCAAAATATTTCCCGTCATCTTTTATGGCAATGTGGCCGTCTCATTGCTCAGCATGGTGGGCATAACCTTAAATAGGTAAGGAGTAAAGGATGGATTAGGTCTTAACCTAACTGCTTACTTATTTGATGTTGTCCTTGCAGATACATACTCATTGCTTGCCATAGTAGATACTCACAGATCTACAAGCCTAACTTTATAACGCTGCAGCTGGTGTTCGTTTGGGGTGTATCCTTTCTATTGCTGGTGAGTCGACGGCAAGCCATGTCACCATGTCCATGTCCACTTATCATCATCAATTGCTTTACAGCTGCCGCCCATATTGGGCATTTGGGGCGAAATGGGTCTGGATGAGGCCACATTTTCATGCACCATTCTGAAGAAGAACGGCAAATCGATCAAGAAGACGCTGTTCCTCATTGGCTTCCTGCTGCCCTGCCTTGTGATCATCATCTCGTATTCCTGCATCTACATAACAGTGCTGCATCAGAAGCGAAAGATACGCAGCCATGATAACTTTCAAATTGGCGCCAGTGCGACGGGTGCCAAAGGCTCCTCGGCCGGCTCCTATGTGACCACCACAAGCACGAGAAAAGCGCGCGAGGACAACCGGCTGACGGTGATGATGGTCACGATATTTTCGTGCTTCCTTGTCTGCTTTCTGCCCCTGATGCTGGCCAATGTGGTAGACGATGAGCGCAAGACCTCATATCCCTGGCTGCATATCATTGCCTCGGTAATGGCCTGGGCCTCCAGCGTCATCAATCCGATTATCTATGCGGCCAGCAATCGTAACTACAGGTGAGCCCATCAACATTCCTAGCCAGATCGATGGATTAATTTCCCTTTTTTTGTAATCTTTAGGGTGGCCTACTACAAGATATTCGCCTTGCTGAAATTCTGGGGCGAACCGCTGTCACCGATGCCAAGTAGAAACTATCACCAAAGCAAAAACTCCAAGGAACTGTCGGTCGGTGTACGCAGCACGCCATTGTTTCACGCCGTTCAAAAGAACAGCATCAACCAAATGTGCCAAACGTATTCAGTATGACGTGACTCGAGATGACGATAGTCAAAAATCGATTAGATTCGAGTCGGGGAATCTATTCTATTAGCAATATGTAATTCATATTCATTAACGATCTACCTTTTAAATTATATATACGTATAATATGTATATGTATTCGATGAGTCAAATATATACAGATAAGGTATATAGAAATACCCTTAAGGGCATATTTGAATCTTGGCAGAAGCCGTAGATTTTCGAAGGGTGAATGTCCATGGGGTATGTTCATTCAGGGATACTGTAACATCTGTAAGTATTAGATTAAGATCTGTAGAAATAGAATCCATAGTAACGTCTGCCTGCCCTTACTTCTGACAATATCAACTGCTCAGCTAATGGAACGATTAACTTTAATATAGTCGATTTAAACTCTTAGCGCAGAGGTTCAAAGATATTGAATGTTGACCCAATGAAATGGATTGCTGCAATCCTCATTCTAGAATATCAAATACATTTTTGTAAAAAATAAAAGAATTCTATAAAATACTCTCCCCCCAGCATCAATAATAAACTGCCGGAGACGCGTCTGCCATGCCTGAAAACACTCCACTGAATGTCTCTTAAGAACGTTGTAACGTGCTTTTGGATGTTTCTACATGGATTCCCTCCCAATGCTTTCCTTTCAGTCGAGGAAACAAACAAAAGTCGTCACACGGAACCAAATTGGGACTGTAAGAAGGTTGAGGCACTAGAACATCGCACCATGTTACACAGTCGGGGCACGTCTTTCTACTCAGACTGCTCGGATCAAACTGGTGACCGGCTGCGTTGAAAGGGCAGACTTTCCACTAAATATTCCGTCACGTTTTATCCTGTTACTACGGATTGTCGCATTGCTTACATAATGGACCCTGTCTGTGTCCCTGCTGCCTGCTGGTTGAGTCATTTACATAAGAACTTTGACTTCGTCTTTGATCCATTTGCATTTGAAATATTGCCAAACAGTTTCTTAGTGTGTGAAAATTTTAGCTGTCCAGATCTTATGGTTTGGCCGGTGTATTGATGCCTATTCAGTCGGGGCAGTTTCTTTTCGAACTTACGTTCTAGGGAACGGAAACTATCAACCCAAGAAACGCCGGCCAAGACAGTGAATATCTATGCTCGACATAGTCCAGAATTGTTGCGGAGCTCTAAAAATTGTCAAGAACTTGTATTTTACTTTAGACTAAAGAAGTTTTTCCATGATAGGTTTTCATTCTCAAGCAATTGGTTATATGGGAAATATATTATCTTACTATATCGAACTGCTGACTGATTCGAATTCAAATTGTAAGCTACTGAAACGGATTTATACCCAATTATCTTTCTAATAGAAAACAAAGTTTCCTACACTAAACTGTTTATTCTGAAAAAATCGGTTCTATAGATAGCTTATCCAGATCCGATCGCCTGAAAATACTCACAAAACAAGTTTGATTTGGATGTAAATCAAGAGTTTCCCCAAAGAGTTTATACTGAAACAGTCGGCTCTCTATGGCATTGTTGTCCAAAGCGGATGACCCGACTCCGGAACACACAATGTGTTTATATAGGAAGAATTTGGTAATTTGGTAATGGTTCATCTCTAGCTTTTAAGAATTTTGCGATGTTGAAGACGTTCAGACCTATCTAAAACCGTGGACAGCTATTGCTGACGTTTAACGGTCTTCTGGTGTCTCGTACTATGGACACTTACTGTATTTAGACAGTGTGTGCTCCACCACCACATAGACAAAATCATATTCATTAGACTCCGTACTCGCCACTTTCAACTACAAAATATTCGTGGGTGGATGGCCAATTA
Source organism: Hirtodrosophila duncani (assembly GCA_037043425.1). Taxonomy (NCBI): domain Eukaryota; kingdom Metazoa; phylum Arthropoda; class Insecta; order Diptera; family Drosophilidae; genus Hirtodrosophila; species Hirtodrosophila duncani. The sequence continues at coordinate 6,593,247 of JBAMBM010000704.1, forward strand.
CAAAGGATAAGCTCCGTATAAACCACTCCGCTATATAACTTTACTTTGTAGTTGTTCACACGCGTTTCGTTCAACTTCACACAACAAGAACCATGTGTTGTCGGCCAATAGTTCGTTCCACCATTCAATAAGAAGCAAACGTGCAAAGGATATCACATTAAAAAAAAGGTTTTATTTCTTTCTTTGTAGCCGTAGGGGGACAACTCTTAACGCGCGCGCGCACACTAATTACAACAGCAACAACACCAGTTGTAAAGGTGGTGGTGATGGAGGTTGAATGATTCGCTTTATGCCTTGACGGCATATTTGCGCTGAGGGAAGATGGAACGCTTGCGGATTTCCTTGAGCGTCTTGCGGTTGGCGTCGCGCGGCGACAGAGCCTTGCGCATGGCGCGAGTCTTCTTTTTGCGCAGATCCAGGGGCTTGTATTTCTTGTTCTTGAACACCTTGCGCAGATTCTCCTTCTGCTTCTGATGCATCACAATGTAGACGCGGGCGATGGCCTTGCGGACAACGCGACTGCAAATTAAACAAAACAATGTTAGTTTTCTTGCTGCCGCTGCCGGGATATGGCGAACTCAATGTACTTACATCTTGGACAGCTTGGATGGTGCTCCTCCGGTGACCTTGGCCACACGCAAGTTGAGCAGCTCATTCTTGAGCTCATCCAATTGCTTGGTGAGCTCCTTCTTGTCTTTGGTTCTCAACTCGGAGCACTTAACCTTACCCTATATATGTGAGAGCGGGCGGAAAAAAAGTAAAAATAACATTGAGATAATATCTTCAACAGCAAGTATGCACTATTTGCATTATATTTCACTAATTTATTTGTCATTTAGTGCACGGATCACATTTATTTTAGTAAATTAGATTTCGCAAAAAACTACCAACCATTTTTCTCGCTGGTCACGTCAAAAAAGAAAGAAGGAACAAGAACTAGTTGATGTTATTGATTGCACGCGCTGAGCATTGAACCAGTTCATTGATTCGATATGCCAGTTAATCGAAATCCTCTGGCGATAGTTCAGTATATTTATCTTCAATAAAAGCAGCTAAATAAATACATATTTAGTTGAGAGCTAAATTATGACTTTTATTAAACGTTTCAAACTGAAATTAAGTGCAATTTGCAAAATAGTCAAAGTAGTTCAAAATACCAAATCGATATTCGATTGCAGTGCTATAAAAATTACACTGACAGCTCGCGAGCGTTGCCAGATGTAAGAGCCAGTGCCTGAAATGTAAACAAACCAGCTGGGGTGGCAACACTAGTTCCAGGCAATTTATCCACTGCCTACACGGAAATTGTTTAAACTACAATCATAGCTAAAGAATTTGTGGTGAAACTTGAAGAGGAGCAATACAAATAACAAGCTAAAAACACATATAAAACAGAAAATGGCTGACAGAGCTATCAAGCTCCTTATCATAGGCGAAAGTGGTGTTGGCAAATCCAGGCAAGGAATTTGGGCTATTATTTATGTTTTAAACTGCTGCGTATTTTTAACTCACACACAAGCACTAGTGCTTATTGGTGTATGTGTGCTATTTGTGTTGTTTTGCACTTGATTCTAAAGTTTACATCATTTCCCTTCCCCCCCACCACTACTACTGTAGTCTGATACGTCGCTTTGTTGAGAATAAATTCGACGAGAACCATGACGTCACAATTGGTATGGACTTTAAAAGCAAGGTGATGAACGTGGATGGCATTGACTACAAAGTGGCACTCTGGGACACAGCTGGTGCCGAACGGTTTCGCAGCCTAACGCCCAGTTTCTATCGCAAGGCATTAGGCGCCATTCTGGTCTACGATATTACCAGTCGCGAGTCCCTGGTCAAACTGGAGGCCTGGCTGGCCGAGCTGGATAGCTATAGTGATAATCCCAACATAGCCATCATTGTGGTGGGCAACAAAATTGATCGAGAGCGTGTTGTCGACCGCGAGGAAGGACGCAAATTTGCACGCAAACATCGGGCCCTGTTCATTGAGACATCGGCCAAGTGTGATCAGTTTGTCAGCGATGTGTTCAAGGATGTCGTGGAGAAGGTTAGTTAAGTCTCCGCAGAAGGACAATTCAATGTTAATACTTGTAAATATTTTCAGATTGTGTCATCTGAATATTTTGGCAATGGCAACGGTTCCAGTGGCATGGACATTGCCAATGGCCAAGCAGTCGACCCAAATGCATCCACGTGTTACTGTTGATCGTTCCCGTTTGTCCTGGCTAGATGGCCTTCATCAACCTCTGATTATTATGGTTTTTACTTTGGGTCGAAAATTAATTAGCGCGTATTTATTTAAAAGTCTTACAGATATCATTAGCTTAAACGAATTAAATCTACTTCTAAACCTTCTAAATCAATGCATGAAAAACATGAAAGTAAATCCTCCACTTGGTTATTACGGATCAGCCTTGAGCCCAACTATCTTTTCTTGGTAAGCGCTATTAACTGTAATGCAATCGTTGTAATTAACTGTAAATATATAGAAATGAGAAAGAAATTCTGGCTAGATGCAAAGTTCAAGCTTCATATTAGTAAGACCTTTTTGTGTCCCTTGATTCGCCTTCAAATGTGACCATCTAATTTGGGGGCTTCGGTTTAAAGGATTACTCCTTTTCCACTGTTTCCTGTTGGTGCCAGTCGCCTTTGCCTCAGCTTAATCCTTTCTCAGAAGCATATGATTATGTGAGCTATGATGTCAAACCAGCTCTCTAAACATCAACAGCAAGTTCGACTTTGTCTCAGTCGCAATTCTGCTCTCTCACATCAATCACAACAAAGAAATACACTCCCCAGCCCTCTCCTTAGTTCACCTCTTTGAATTCTCCTTCTCTGTGAGTCATCTCACAGCTGCGCTGTTTTGCTTAACAGACGAATAACTGTAAACACTGTAAATCAAGAAAAAGGAATGAAACCCAAAAGGAAGAGAGAAACACACAGCGAATGACGTCATCACACTGAAAATTATATTAAGATTGGACATATTCCCATCATTGTCTTTCACACAAGTTCAAGCTTATGGCGTTGATGAGCACTAAGAGGGCCCTTTTGAAAATTCGAACTATCGATCTATTCATCAGTCTATTGGTTATATATACATATCTTATTCTATATATATAACTTCCATCGAATAGCCACAACATTATCGAAACTGTTTAGAATCGTTTTAATAAAGAATATTATTTAGTGATCATCCATCTACAATATAGATTCTACATATTTGTCACGCCTTGAGGCCTGTTCATCCATCTTACTTAAAACGAAGTTTCCAAATTTAGACCTTGATTTAATCGAAATTCTATCAAAAAAGCCTAGAGAAACTGCAACTGCATGTGCAAGAAAGAGAAGAGACGAAAAAGTAAGCATTAGAGGAGCACAGAAAATGTATACATTAGAACACCAAAGTTTTTGGGAATATCTATGATCTATGATATTGTAGTTGAGTAAATTTAAACAGATAAATCTACGAGAGAGCCAATTATTGAGCAGTTTATTAAACATTTGATTCGCTTTGTTTCTTACAGTTATGCTCTCGTTCTCTCAGAACTGGGCAAAGACGGCAAACAATTTCTGGGGCAAAAGCAATCTGCTTACGACTGTGTTGTTAGAGTTGCCACCTCTTTGTTTTGTTTGTTTAGCAATACAATCCAAATTCTACATTCTACGAAACGAGGGCTGTCAGTGTATTGCTGTACTTCTCTCTTGCATGTACTGCTCTCGTATGATACAAAAATTAATTTGCCTTCTTCATTTTCTTGACGCTTTCAATAACTACAAATCTACAAACAGCCGAATGCGTTCGGCCCCCGGAGCTGTGGGTGATGAGACCAATTGAAACGCAAACAACTTTAGTTATATTTTTTTTTTTTGGATTTTCTCTTAATGTTTTATTTTAAATGAAGACAAGTTTATATGCTATTTTGTTTTTATTTTTATTTGAGTTAAAAAAAAGACGCATTGTTTATTTCCTTGGAGAATCATCTTTCACCAAAATTTCATTGTAAACGAAAGAAAGAAAAAAACAAAACATTCAAAGAAAATGTGAGAAGTCCAGTCCAATTTTTACACATTTTATATATATTATGATATTACTTTATAGATGAATATTAGTTGCAGTAACTTTACGGTTGTGCTCTTCTAGGTGTGTGTGTGTGTGTGTGTGTGTATGCGTGTGTATTTACATTTTCGATGAATTGTTGAAAACAGAAAGAAAAACAAAAAACAATAAAGGAACTTTGGACAGAAATTGTATTGAAAGAGCATTCATTTCATGTTGTTGTTATTATCGATCTTCTTCTTCTTCTGCTAGTTTATCGTTCTCTCCGTTCCTTTTTCCATTCTGGCGCAGATCTCATCATCCAATCCTTCCGTATGTAATATATGTACACAAAAATCTTGCAATTCCGTCGTTTAGGTAGAAGTTACTAGTAAGCATTATCATAAAAGGTAAACTTAAGATCTAGCGATGTTTCTGCTGTTTGTGTTGGTCAGAGAGAGGGGGGCGACTGAATACCCTCCACTTCTGCTCCTCCGCCTGCTCATATTTATTTGCCCGCAATGCCACTCTTTTTGGCATCCAGCTCGTATATAAGCAGACGCCACATTTTTACCACAAAGACCTCGGCCTCCTCGTCCAGCACCTTGAGAGACACAGGATGGATAGAAAATAAATTAGTTGAGGAGGGGGGACACATCTTTATTAGAGGACTGCATGACCTCCACTCCTAATTCAAATCTCAAGAACAAATGAATGACTTTCACTTTGTTTCATCTTTATACCCTTCTAGGCGGTATTATAATTTTGTCACGATATTTGTAACGCATAGAAGAGGAAGCTTAAGGTATGTACATTCTTGATCAGCATGACAAGCCGAGTCGATATAGCCATGTCCGTCTGTCCGTCCGTATGAACACCTAGATCTCGGAAACTACAAGGCCTAGAGAGACCAAATTTGGTATGTAGACTCCACTCTCCTTGTGGGGCGTCAGATCAAGTTTGTATTAAAATTTTGCCTCGCCTCAACCTAGATCCAGATTGATCTAGATCGGATCACTATATCATGTAGCTCCCATATAACCACACAATTCGGTATGAACTCTTAGTTTTTTCTTTTAGGCAAAGTGAACTCAAACTCATTCGAATTCATTCGGCTTCGCATTTGACTTCACTCAATTCATTTTGACGTAATTTTGAGCGCATTCATGCAGACATCTGACATCTGACCTCTTCCACCTATACACACTTCCTTCGATTCACTCACCATTTGGATATCCTCGAGTAGGCTATCGGGCGGACTGCCGGCCAATACTTTGGAACATATAAAGTCAACTAACGTTGGCTCCGGCTCACCGATATATTCGATGATTTTCTTATTAATCCATGGACGTATTTTGCGTTCCATTAGACCGCTGTCAATCTCATTGCGGTCGAGCTTATAATTAAAAAGCTCCTCCTTTTGCGTGGGTATCCTGTCAATAATGCTTTTTATATGCCGGCGTTTCTCATCATGCACCTTAGCACCATTCTCATCCTTTTTGGTGTTTGTCGCGGCAGCATCTGCGCTTGCCGCAGATGCAGCTGCATCATTCTTACCCTGTTTGCTGCCGACGGCGCCACTGTTGGGCTGCTTGCCGCTGCTGCTGCTCTTGCCGCCGCCGCCATTCCCGCTGCCGGAGGATGTTGAACCAGAGCTGCCTCCACCACCACCACCAGCGGCACCACTTGCTCCTCCGCCGGCATTGGCTATCTTTTGGCTAACGGCAGCGGCGGCAGCTGTGGCCGCTGATACAGCGGAACTCTGGCGATCCGCAACAGTTCCACTGGACGCCTGGCCAGCGCCCGAAGGTGAACTATTGCCCATATTGTCATCGTAATCTGTAAGATTAGAGAGGAGGATACACAGTTAGAAACCAAAATGTATTCCTTAAATTTAGGAAGGACAAATGGTCCGTTTCCTTAGGCTTAGGCTGGGTAATTTTTTCCATTTCGTTCATAAATGATATATTCTTGAAACTCACCCAGCGGCACCAGCTTGCGCTTTTTGGGATTGATGTTCTCGTCGTTGTCATCGTCGTTGACAAACACGCCGGTCACTTCGATCTTCTTCTTCTTGAGATTATTGCCCAATGTGAGCGAGATGAGCGGCATGGTTATTGGCGGCGTGGCGGACGTGTGTGTCAGATCACTGCCGCCGGCTCCCGCCAGGCTTCCATCCCTGGCCGCATGCGAGGAGAGCGAGTCGCGGGACTCGCTGCTGTGTCGGCTCAAGCTGTTCTGATGATGGGATTTGTCATTGTTGTTGTTGTTCTTGGTGGCGGCATAGCCACCGCTGATATTGGAGGCCGTATCGGCCATTGAGCCATGATCATCATTGGATATGGAGTCTTCAGAGTTCATGAGGGCCGCCGTCTGCCTGTTGTTCAGCTGCGGCTCGCCGAAGCGTTCCTGGCGCAGATTAGTGTCGCCATCCACGTTGGCAGGCTGCTCCTGCTCGTCACGATTACGTTGGGTGGCTGTTGCAGCGGCCTCCAGGTTTACATTGATGAGTATGCGTGGCTCGTAGAGTTTTTCGATTTCGCGGCGCGCCTTCTCGTACTCCTGGGAGGGATTCTCGAATTCGCCGCTAAAGATTTTGCTCTTCAGCTCGGCCAGTTCGTCAGCCTCCTTTTCGCGATCCTTGGAATCGGCGTCTGCCTCGCGGACACGCTCCGCCAGCCGCTGCTGCAGTTCGCGACCCTTATAGTACAACCCATCGTCGCGATCATCATCGTAATCCTCGACAAACTCTTTCAGACGCTTGGCATCCTTTTCGCGCTCCTCCTGGCGCAGCACCTCCTTGAGACGATACTGGAAAGAGGATTGAGAGAAGATTGATATGCTAGTTGTGGGATTGCTGGGATTTCTTGCTTACCTTCTCGTTCTCCTTGGCCTTGCGCTTCTCGCGCGTCTCCCAGTTGGTGAGACGCTCCTGGTAGGCCGCCTCCTTTTCGCGCGCCTTCTTCTCGGCCTTCTTTCGATCACGCATCTCTTCTTCCATTTCCTTTTCACGACGCATATCGCGCACTGGCTTCAGCAGCTTCTCCTCGCGCTCTCGTTCCCGTTCCCTATCCCGTTCGCGCTCACGCTCCCGCATCTCCAGCCGTTCCCGTTCCCGCACCTCCCTTTCGCGTTCACGTACCTCTAAACGCTCGCGCTCACGTTCACGCTCGTTGCGCTCACGATCCCGCTCCCGATCGTTGCGCTCCCGATCCCGTTCACGCTCCCTTTCGCGTTCCTTGTCCCGAAGTTCACGCAGCTCACGATCTCGCTCCTTGCTACGCGATACGGAGCGCCGGCGTCGGCTATCCTTGGTGTCGGCATGACGCTCTTTGCGCACGGGCGACAATTCGATGGCCACCTGGGACTCCTTGCGTATGCGTCCGGAGCTGCCTGTTGTCTCCACATTCTTGACGTCGAGATCGACAACTTCGCGAGCTTCGGTTGAGGCGGCGGCGGTGGGTTTGCTGCTGCTGGTGGCTGTGTTGGCTGTGGTACTGCTGCTGTTGGTGGCGCTGCTGCTGCTGGCCTTGCGCTCCTCGCGCTGCTTTTTGCGTTCCCTCTCGCGTTCGCGCTCTTTCTCTTTGCTGGCCTGCTTCTCCTTTTCCTTCTCCTTCTCGAGCTCCTTGCGATGCTCATCTTCCTCGGCACGCATGCGAAACTTGCCAATCTCGCTGCTGATGAGATTGCGCTTCTCCTCCTCGAGGGCATTATCGTTCAGCACTTTGATCTTGATATCATCCTCGCGACGCGCCTTCTTATTGCGATTGTTGGCGCCGTAAAGGTCACCGCGAGTAGTGCCATCGAAACCCTCGAACTCGTGCTTATGCTCCTCAAGCAGATCATGCATCTGACTAATGGCCACCTCGTCCTCAGTCTTTTCGTCCACCGCGTTGGTGCCCTCGCTATTCTTGCTCTCCTTTTCTTTGTAGTCCTCGATAAGTACTTTGTTCTTGGCATCCACCTTGGCCACCAGCTTCTTGCCATCCATCTCCATCTCGCTTAGCAGGCGCACAGCGCGCATTGCAGCAATGGGACCACTGCAAATTAGAGAAGAGAGAGTGACAAGTTAGAGACGTCGTCGCTGTGTTGCCTGTGGGGCAGAGGCAGCCTTACTCGAATTCACAGAAACCAAATGTGGATACACGCTTCCAATTGATGACCAAGCCGCAGGTAGCCAGGATGCGCTTGAGCAGAGTCTCCGGCACACGTTCGCTTATGTTGCCCACGAAGACGGTGATGATAGGACCACGGAATTGGGGCTGTGGCTCTGGCGGACGATGGTAAACTGTGGGCTGTGAGCTTATTGTCGCCGAGTTGCGAAAACTGCGCGGCGGATTCGGCATAGGCTGCATCATCTAAACGTTGGGTGGTATTCAAATTATTGGCCAATATAGAGATTCCTTAAATACTTACATGGGGCGGCGGTGCAGTCATATAGGGCGGTATTGGGGCACGCGGTGGATACGACATCTTAGACGCCGCGCTGTTTGCGCGTGTATGTGTGCGGCACGGGTATTGTTGTTATTCCTAGAAATTGTACTTTAAAAAACCACAACTTCGTATATAGCGTGCGAATTAAAGCCGACAAAATACACACACACTCGCACCCGATTTGTGGTGTGGACGCACACACACTCATACAAACAAACACACACACAGGCACGAGCAAACGCCACACAAATCAAGGGAGATTGAATGTGAATGAGAACTAGGAATCAGCGTAGTGTTTTCACAAATTACTTTTCATAAACACAACTCAAACTAGCAGTTGCGTGCCAATTGCCGATTTGTCTATGGAAATTACAATATCCAACATACGCATGCAAAAAAAACTGCACTTTACTTTTTCACAACTCTGCGGCCGCTAGTTGATGTTATATCGATGTTTCTAGATGTATCGATGTCGTCTAGATAGAAAGTTGATGTTATGTCGATGTCTGACAATACGATATTTATTTCAGCCGCCACAGGGACAACTAATTGAAGTTATATCGATGTTTCTTAATAGTCACGTCATTTTGCCGATAAAACCCAAAGGCAGAACATTTTTATACTCGTAGTATAGTAGAGTAATCGAGTATATTGTATGTGTGCAAAATGCATGTAAAGGGAAAGGAACCGTTTCCGACCCCATAAATATTCTTGATCAGGATCAACTGCCGAGTCTATCAAGGCATGTCCGTCCCTAGGAACACATAGATATCGAATATCGCGAAATTTGGTATGTAGACCACCCTCGTGGGGCGCCAGATTTTGTTTGTTTTAAAATTTTGCAATTCACATTTAGTTGAAACTCGGTTTATATATGAATAAGCACTTAATCTACTGAACCAAATTTCAATAAGATCGGATAATAATTGTAGACTTAATGACTTAAATGTTAAATTTCGTATAGATGATAAATAGATATATTGGTTTCAACGGGCGTAAAGCTTTTGAAATTCGTTGTGTTATGCTCGAGTAATAAGTAAAAAATACAAACTCACTGAATAATAGCTAAAAAAAAAACGTAATAAAAATTAACAATTCTTAAAAAAAAATCGTTTAGAATAAATTTGTATGGGATTGAGGACCAGGAATCAGCGTAGTGTTTTCATAAACACAACTCAAACCAGCAGTTGTGTGCCAATTGCCGATTTGTCCAACATACGCAAGCAAAAAAAAAAACTGCCCTTTACTTTTTCACAACTCTGCGGCCGATAGTTGAAGTTAAATCGATGTATCTAGATGTATCGATGTCAACTAGATAAAAAGCTGTTGATGATTCGTAATGGTCACGACATTTTGCCGCCAACTCACCACCAAATCAAAGAGCAAAAGTACAGATGCCTACAAATACGACATACATGTGAAGAACATCTGTCTATACAGAGCGTCAGCACCAAAAATTCTTTGTCTGTGGATCTCCTTCTCATAGATTTCCTGGAGCAAAGACGAGCCACACGTGTTCCGTTATACGCGTCATTAACTTTGAGGTTAATGAGTCTGGGAAATTATATAGGCCATGGCCATAAAGTTCCATCCGCACGCATAGCACTTTGCACAATCCGCGCAGTGTGTCCACTGAGCGGCAGACTGAGTTCTCCGGTGATGCCAGCGTGCTGGTCCACGTGTGCGATGACGCCCACAGCTAGCGCTGGTTGCGCCGACAAACAGCATCCATATAAAGGGAAATGGAAGGATTAAACAGCATGCTCGTGGGCAAAATCATTCTTTCATTCATTCCGGAGCTGGAGTTCACTTTAATTTGACTATAGTCGGTAGGGTGTCGGTCCGTCTGACCGTAGCTGAACATACAACAAATAAATTTGTGGATGATAGAGGGTTTTTATCGATTTGCGGGGTCGAAGCGAAATTTAAAAACAAACGATCTGACTTCCCACAAGGGGAGTCTACATACCAAATTGGGTAAATGTAGCTCTCATACCCTTTGCTATCTAGGTGTTCATGCGGACGGACAGACGGACATTGCTAGATCGCCTCGGCTGTTGTTGCTACACTACAATATACTCGTTTACTTTTTATGAAAATCGAGCTAGTAGCTACATACTGGGCGATGTCTACAAACGATATTTGGGTTATATGGATTATCGGTAAGTAAATATAATCGACGATATCTACAAACTATATTGGGGGCTTATTAATGATCGATAGGTAAATAGAACAGAATGGAAAAATTATTGGGCATTCTATTTTAAAGATATAAATGCACACATTGCACACGGTGACCACCCACTTTGGCAATGCAATCGATTACTTATCGATAGCATTCAAACGATGCCATTGAATATGCAGGTGCTGTGAAATTATGCATTTTACTTTTACTGATGATGATGTATACTTGTGATATTTGCCGAAAACGTAGCAAAAACAATAATGTCGATACACTTCTGTACGGACAATGGATGAATAAGCTAGGCATCACTGTTCACTATTTTTGCCTGGTAAGTGTTCCCTCGCGTCCACGATCGTTTCGTTTCTCTATTAAACCGCTTTATTCAATTTGGCGCGCAGTTGCTCTCTACGAATCTGCAGCAACGCGGCGGCGACTCCACCGGCCTTCTGGGCTTCATGGTGCGTGACATACGCACAGAGGTGGCTGCAGCGAAGCGTCGCAAATGCGTATATTGCAGGCAATTTGGCGCCAGCATCGCCTGCTGCAAATGTGGCATTGTTTTCCACTTAGAGTGCAGCCTTGTCAATCACTGCACCACTGAGTTCTGCAACGCATTCAACACCTACTGCGAGAAATGCGCACCGATGGACGACTACAAGCGTCAGTTGTTGGCCCAGCCACCACAGAGGACCCAATGTGATATTTGCCTGAGCTCCATTACTGCCATTAATTTTACGTACAAGAACGTGGTCTATGGCGACTGCTGCAGGAAGGGATTCGCCCATCGTATGTGCATGCGTCGTTATGCCATGGCATCCGGGTACTATTTACGCTGTATCTGGTGCCGCAATGAGAAGTTTCGTGACTCCATACGCCTGCAGTCCGTGTTCGTGCCAGATCGCGATGCCCATTGGGAGCTCCAGAGGAATGCCTTCCGAGAACTGCACAACTTGCTCTTGCGCTGCGACCAGCCGGAATGCATCTGTCCAAAGGGACGTGACTTTAGCAGCAACGCATGGCACATAGTGCTCTGCAAGCTGTGCGCCTCGGTTGGCGCCCACCTTAAGTGTTTGGCGGGAACAATGCGCTTGCCGGCGCGTGCCTCCAACGAAGAGTCATCCTTCAAGTGCCCCTTCTGTCTCGATGTCGAAGAGAAATTTCAGGAGAAACGGCTCAACGCCACTAGGTCATCCGTTAGTCAGGCTGATTCCAGCGATAGAATCGATATCACCTTCTACATGCGCAAAACCCAAAACAATTTGAGTATGCCGTGGGATGACATCTCGCCCGTGGTGTCCGAAGATGACACCGTGTCAACTGACAGCCAGGTCACTGTGATTCACACCCAGCCACAGGGACCGCACGGTGCGAAGGATGTGGAAATACTCGAGGCGCCGGCGGGACAAGGCGACACTGTGTCTGTGATTGAGATTCAGAATTCGCAGCTGGAAAATAGTCAGTTAATGGATTTGTCGTTGGGCCGTGTACCCAGGCAGCCTTTAGTGCTCCATAACTCCTTCGAATTGCCCCACGAACCGGCCTTCTACCTTTGGGTCTACGACTTCGATGATGACAATCAGCCGGATATGTGCACCGGCACATGCGTGCTGCGCTTTGACAACAGCGATGCCAGGCTGGGGGATCGCTCACCAGTGGCACTGCGGCAACTGCAGCTCCGACCAGAGGATGTTTATGTTCGCTATAAGGAACGCCTTGTCTACGACCGGATCGATAAATATGCCATTAAAATATAACATAAACATTGCCTCTTCTTTTTTTAATTGTGAAATTTTGGTTTAAAAGAATTTTTCCAGAGAATGCCGAATCTTACGTTTTGTAGAACTATTTATCTTTATAATTTTGAATTAAGATAATCATGAATTTTGTATTACTATTTATTTTATATCCTGTACTTATAGTGCAGGGTTATATTGGGCTTGTGAAATGTGTGGAACAGTTTGAAAGAAGCTTTTCCGTTTCGAAGTGAATAAAACATTTTTGATTTCAGCCAAAACGAACCAAATTCGGTTTGTATTCATTTTAGGATCCCTTACGATTGTTGACCAAGTTTTATTCAGATCTGGCAACTATATCATCTAGCCCCATAGAACCGATTTTTTCGGAATGAATACCAAATTCTTGTCTTTCATCTAAAGCCCCCCCAAATTCGAATTTGTCCGTAGTGGAGCGAAGGAGCGAGTCGAGCAAGCTCGAGTGTAACGTTCTTCGATGTTTTGACTAAAATTCAGGAAAAATTTGAAACAAATTTGCATATATTTTCCTAAGCATTCACTAACCTAACAACGTCAATGCGCAGTCGTTTGAGATATATATCGTTGAAATCAATGGAAAGGCGGCTGGATAAAAACATTTAAAACAATGAAGAATTTTTAATATAACAAGAAGAAAGGAGGATTCCTGACGACGATTCCCAACAAGGGCTGGGAGAAGTTAGTTCTGCTAAGCGTGCTCCTTCTTGCGAAAGTCGAACAGCTTGGGTATCACATCGCCACATTTTGCCGAGATTTTCAAGTCCGCCAGATGATCGGCGCGCGTGTCTCCAATATTTACAATGGCCACCGGCAGTTTGAGGTCTTTGGTTTGTAGCACAATGCGGTAGCCGGAGAAGACGAGCAGGCTGGAGCCCAGCACCAGCAGCCCATCGCTGTCGTACACCTTCCGAGCAATGTCATCGAGCCTTGGCCGGGGCACGCAATCACCAAAGAAGACGATCTCTGGCTTGAGATCGCCCCCGCAGTCGGGACAGGCGGGAATTTTGAAGTTAGCTATGTAGTCGGCTGGTATTTCCACATCGCCATCGGGCCGAATCATGTTGGGCGCATCCCTGAAGGCGGGATTCAAGGATGCGAGAATGGTCTGGAACTCGTACCGGTCGATGCGATATTCGCAGGAGAGGCACTTCACCACATAGCCGCTGCCATGGAGCTCCACGACTTTCTTGGAGCCAGCCTTTGTGTGCAGCCGGTCCACATTCTGTGTGACCACTGACTGTATGCGCAGCTCTCGCTCGAAGCGGGCCAGCGCATGATGTGAAGCATTTGGCTGCGTCGCCGAGAAGTTGGGCCATCCTACAAAGTTGCGGGCCCAGTAGCGCTTGCGTACGTTGGAGGACTTGAGGAACTCGATGTGTTGTACGGGCTTGTGGTTCGAGCGGGCATAGAGCCCAACACCCTCGGAACGGTAGTCGGGTATACCTGCGTGATATGAGCACAGCATAAGGAGCAGTTTGTAGAGGCATTCACACCATATAGCCCACCTGATTCCGTTGATATGCCAGCACCGGTGAGCACTAAAACATTGGACTTGGCAAGCAAAAAATCCTCCAGTCGTTTTATATCGTCGTCCAGCGCGGGCAGGTGCTGTGGCACATATTGTTGCTTAACATTGCGCCGCTGCAAGGCGCTACTCTGGAAGCGTAATATGTTGCCAACGCGCATTGTTTTTATTTGGTGTTAGTTTTGTTTGATCTTCAATTTTTCCAAATGTTTCCTAATACATAACATCGTCATCGATTTTGTTATCGGTTAGCACTTAGTATATATCGTCAGCGGGAACTATCGCAGACAAAAACTATCGAGTTGGAAGCTGACTAGACTTTTTGTTTAAAAGTGATGCACAAGCCAAACGAGTCGAAATCTCTACATTTTTGAATGATGCCTCCGAATGTTACGGATTTGTAAAATCGGTCAATGCATTAATCATAAGAATTGATTCAAACAAACACCTTATATACTTTGACAACGACAGTATACTGGCGATTGCTAGTAGGAACTGTGACCTTGTGTCACGACTGCGGTTCGATATTTTTAAATTCTCATAACAAGTAGCAAATACGTAAATATCGTCAAATATCGGGCACAGCACAAAAAAGACCGACAACAATAAAAACAACAACTACAATATACTTGATAAACACACACTAGCACACTATTCGGCTGCTATATTATTGCAAATCACAGACAAATATAATGGCATACGACTTAAAGAAGGAATCAGAAGTCAAGGAATATATTGAAAAGCTCGGAGTTGAATATCGGTTTGGTTGCTATTCAGAGAAGAAGCCGGAAGGTATGTATGCAAGTGCGAGAGCGATTACGATACACAACAACAATAGGCGGCGGCAGCGGCGCCGACTGCTCTAACCTAGGTTTTTCGTGTGTGTCGTCTAATTGAATTACAAAACAAGAATAGATGACCCATGGAGATAGTGGTTGATACATAACATGCACTCGATTTACACTAATTACAGTGTGCCATCTGCTGGGCGATTATCTGGAGGGCATCAAGAAGGATTTCGAGAAGGCCTCCAAAGTGTACAAATCGACATGTGACGATTATGGTTACGCAAAATCCTGCTACAAATATGGCAATTATAGTTTTCTTGGCAAGGGCAAGAGCGGCAGCAAAGGTGAGCCACGAGTGGCCTATCAGTACTATGAGAAGGGTTGCCAGCTAAATGATTCAGATGCGTGTTTGCACTCCGGCCTGCTGCTGGTTTCGCGCTCAATGCCCAAGGAGATTGACCGAAATGTGCCCAAGGTGAGTGCCAAGGGAGAGAGACAGAAAGAGAAACTCATCTAACATGAGAATGATCTTGTAAATTTCAAAGGAAGCTTATGCTGATCAGAATAGACAGACCAGTAAATATCTAGCCATTTCCGTAGATCTTATAGACTATAAGAAATGAAGTTACTAAGTTCGCATGCAAATTATGTTGATTTTAATTAAAACTATCCTTTTTGCAGGGCGTGGAATTTCTGACAAAGAGCTGTGACATGAACAATGCCACCGCCTGTTTCTATCTGTCCGGCATGCACATCTCTGGTGTCCAAAAGAAGCCCGAGGGTGATGGCAGTGGCTCGAACAGTGGCAGTGGATCCGTTGCCGCTGGCTCTGGCTCCAAGTCCCTTAAGGACGCGGACTTCATTGTGCTGAAGGATATGAAGAAGGCGTTTCAGTTCGCCTACAAGGCCTGCGAGTTGCGCAACATGTATGCCTGTGCCAATCTCAGCCAAATGTATGCCCGCGGCGATGGCATCGAGAAGAATGAAAAGGAGGCTGAGAAATACAAGAAGCTGGCCTTGGAAATGCAGGAGGAGATCAAAAAGAAGCAGGAGACGCTCGGCTTTCAGCAGGGCGTTGGCATGGCCAACTGATTGCCCATCATCCTCGACAGATAGCATATAAGCTATCTTTATTCCCCCCCTCGCCCCGCAACCCCGCCGGTCGCACAAAAAGTAGTTGGAGAAATTGCTGCTGCTCCGGAGATTAGAGAAAATTTTGTTTATTATTTGTTCAGTTATATAATTAGCAATTTTTCCCCTCTTGACCCATGAACTGTACTTCGGTTCATTGTAATATTTAAGAGGTTTAAGAGGTTTTACGAATGAGTCTATGCATTTTTTGTTTGTTTTCTGTGTACATAGAGGCGGCATTTGCTGCATATCTGGCATGTTTGCGTGTGAGAGAGAGAGTGTGTGTGTGTGACAGGCTCTTAGTCTTAATTGTTAAAGTTAACAGTAAAAATAAGAGTAGTAGCTGAATCTGAATGCAAATAATATGATGATGACTATTATAAACCCTCATATAATTCCGTTGATGATACCTAAATACTAAATATATACAGTCCAGTCCTGGACCTAGACCAAAAACAAAAAACCCAAAGTCAAACATGACAGTTGCGTTTTATGTGGAAAACTCTTTTTCAACGCCCAGGCCAAACCATTAAAGACAGATGATAGTAATTTCCACACAAGTTCGATATTATGATGTGGCCATATTCCATCTGCAACTGGGTCAAAATCAAGTTTAAGGTTGCTTCGTATATGGTCCAACCAGCTCACAACATCAGCAGTGACACACACACACATACATACAGAAGATCTGAGTAAGGCGAATCTCTTCAGTTTCTGCGTTTCTACAAGGCCAAAGCCAGGAGGAGGCGCGTTGCCTTCCCCCTACCACGCGCAATTCAGTACAAGTTGAATATAAATGGAACCGCAGATATTGATATTAGTACGACGACCCCCCCTCTTTTAACGAAGCTGTCTATGCTGCCTCTTTATGGTTGTT